>NNCF01127056.1:759856-813341 GCA_002313205.1 Laupala kohalensis
GGGTTTAGGGCTCGTCAATACATAACAAGAACTGTGTAACGACTACCACAGTGTTCGTTGTTCAATGACTCCCCGCTAATGTTTGCCAAAAAGTGTGCGGAGAGATGTCGAATATACACTGAGAGAACAAGTTTTGATGTGAGATTCCAATACAGAGGGAGGAAAGGATTTCTCCAAACCTTTGAATGTGCCAACCCGACCTTATAGTATCCGTACTATTGGTTGGAATGTCATATCCAAAAGTTTATAGAAATCCTTTCCTTCCTTCCTTCCTTCCTTCCAATTTGTATCTCACATTCAAACATAAGGTTCTCTCATCCATAGTGTTTTCTCAGTGTAAGAATGATACTGCATGTCTCTTCAGGACAAGGACATTGATTCAAGTGGTTATATAGAAATATGCTGTATAATACAAGTATTACTAGTAATGTACTGTAAATGCGAAAGCTGCGAATTAAACGAGACAAGTCAATTTCTTAATTTTTGACAAAATAATAAAAAAAAATCTGCTTACTTTTTCTACAAACCAAGATTTACGAATGCTTGTGAATTTATTGAGTAGTTTGTTCATTACATTTTGCATTGTAGATTTATTGACGAATGTCTTCTCAGGAAAATTGCATTGGCGTACATCTTTCAATTCATGTACAGTTTTCTGTGAAATATTGGCATTTATAGTAACACTCCCAGGCGAGGATTATTGTATTTATGTAAAGGAAACAGATTATTTGCAAAGACATGTATTTTTTTTATTAATTTGAGTCTTAGTGCTCGATTGCGTTAAACTAGGTTTATAGCTTTATTTGTTGTAGAACGAAATTTTTATTTTCCTTTACTTTCTTTCAAACGAATATCTTTATATTCTGTCTAAAATATTATTCGAATACGAGAATTATGTCAGATCAGAGTGGCGCATATTGGTTTCGGTACTTTGTCTTGCAGAATGTGCAAATGCTTCACTTTTTCAGTATGGTTCAGAGTTTGAAGATACTGCAAACACAGAAATCCGCTGGTTGTTCAGTACAAAACCGTTGCCCCAGTTCGGAGGAATGTGGTTTGTATATCGGTTGCTTCTTTTTGAATTACTTTGCATCCAGATATGATAAACACCAGGTCATAACATATTATCCTATGGCATTTCAAGAAAATTGAGATATTTAGTTATATTCGCATCGGAAAATATGTTTTTGCGGACACGTCATTCTGGTATCAGTCAAAAAGTGTCTAACGAAAATAATACGGTATTCGTGAACTGGCAGATATGTTGACAATTTATCATTTTTAGTTAATTTAAAAAAAATGGATGTCAAATAGATAACTAAAACAAGTCGAATGCCAGTACCCTGACGCACACATTTTGTGTATCATCTTTCACTACAATTATACTTTTACGAGCTGTTCCAGCGATTTCACTTGCGTCATGTTTAGAATTTTTTTGCGTGACTCGTTCTTCAATAGACTCCATGGGTATCTATTGAAAATGTCAATCATTTTCAGTTGACGAATCATAAGAGGAAGGCGAATGTCTATAAGATAGCCAAGTTCTCCATTATCATCACTATTGTTCGATCTACTTACAAGGTTAGATTTTCTCTTCATATTTAAAATCACATTATGTATATACATGTGTTTCCAATATAAAGTAAATATAAAAATTTTGTGAAAAACGTATCAAGAACTTCTTAATAATAATAAATTTATTGCAAACTGCGTATAACCGCGTGGAGGACAATAAACGAATTTACTCTCCGGAAGCCAGGAAGGGACCATCCCATCAATTTCGATCAAGAACCCTAAGGCAGAGGCGGATTTAACATTTCAAAACACACTTAAAAATATAAGTAGTTCGGTACGTTTTATAATATTAACAAAATCCCAACAAATTTGTATTAGTAAAACACAAAAAGGTTATTTCACAAGTACGTAGTATTATACATTATAGATTATTAGAAAAATAATGTTTATCAATCGTAACTATAAAATAACTCTAAATTCGAGGTTTATTTTTTAATAGACGCGTACCCTAGGCAAGAGCCTGGAGAAGTATAAATAATCTGCCTCTACCCGAAGGAAAACCGGAAAAATAACCCGGACCAGCATGGGATACTGATAGTTTTACGTTTACACCTCATAAATATTCAAATTTCTCCATCGTAGAGGAGAAAGATAGCAACGAATATATAGTAACAAATACTTGATGGATAATCGATGTGAATGTTGGTACCGCTGCTAGTATTGCGTCACTCTATTAGTCGTCTTCATTCATCAACACTTGACTCCATCCTCACTTGATAACGGCGCTTGGCGACTCTCACGCGTCTGGCGGGTTTGGGAGGTCTTCAGAAAGTAGAGTGACCTTGAGGAAGATTGATTGCTACTGTAACAAATCATTTGAGTAACCATAATTTAAGTAAATACAAGTTCTTCGTGCATTTTAATTCAAAGTGCTGTACTTGGGGAAATACAGTTTTCAATCCTTATTTTGAACGTTATTATTTCTTTATGCAATTAAAAATCGGATCATGTTCATGTAAATTTTGATTTTTTTATTTCCATATTTTTACTTGCAATGTCCAATTTAGGAAATATATTTCTCGCTAAACCATTAACTTAAAATGTTCTAACTTGGATTTACTAACACTTGTAAAGGTTCCATTTTACATTAAAAATATTTTCTAGTCGTACTTCATGGAGAGAATTTTGATAAAATTAAATATGTTTTGGAGAAGTGCCATATTTTAAGCCCTCTTACTCTCGTTTGATTGTAAAATTTATCTTTTTTTTCGAGCGGAATAAACGAGGTATGGAATGTTGTGGACGGTAATTCCTGTTTGTTTTTTATTGTGATGACAAAGCAAATGTTACCTTGCTTACGAATTCAAGTTATTTAATACGCGTCTTAACATTTAATGGCCGTACATGTTATTGTTCTGTTGCTTTCGTATAGAAATTACCTCCTGATGGAGATGTAAATTTTGATGTTTGTTGATTGAACAATTTTCCATTTAGCTCTGAAATCAGTTGCTCGTGAATAAATATATTTACTGTGTATTGTATAACGAGTCATAGTTATCGCTCAAATGTAGTGCAGTAGAACTCCAATGAGCCGAATTCCTATTATCCGGATCGCCTATCATCTGTATCAATGGAAGAGAAAAAAGTTTGAACTTTTAATTACTGCGCACTAAATTATTGTATTTTTCTGTACTGAGCTAACTTTAATCACTACAAACCCATATTATCAGTAAATTAGCTTTTTTAATCTTTATTTTGAGTTCGTTTTTGTTATTATCATGACAATATATTTCTTGGTGACTTTGCCTTTATAATAACTTTTTTTTATTTAAGAAATCCAATTATCCGGATATGTTTGTACGGAGCAGGTGCGGTCCCGTTTGATCCGGGTAATTTGAGTTCTACAGTAGTCGTAGTATTGGGGTCTTGATGAGGAAATGCATTTAAAGAATGTTATTAGTGATCTCTGAAGATTAGAGTGATGCTTGTGATCACTGGATCGCGCTGTGGGCGTTCGACACGCAGTGTTCAATTATTTTCCCACTGGCGCATAGACAACTTTGCTTCTGCACATGCCTTCAGTCGCGTGGAGAACTGTTCCTCCGATTTTGTCGAAACAAAACGTTAAATTGAGTTATCCTAAATAGTGAAGTAATATTAAATAAAGTTGTGAAATTCTTTACAGTGTCTTGCTGAATGTGAAGTTTTAAGTGTAAGTTGTGAGAAAGCAACAAATGTACTTTTTCTCCAGACAAACATTTAAATTTCAGATTCTTCCCGAAACCCTTCGAACACACGTTTTCCGAACGAATTTATATTTGAGTGAACAATTTTGTACTTTACTATATAAATTTATTTATCGCGTTTTTTTTCTTATGCATCTAATATTCCATTTATTGTGCACTGAGGCAGGGTCGCTTCATTGGAAAATATCCCGGAATTATTGCTTTCGACAGGCCAGCGCGCGATCCAATTTCGACGTCGATGGTAGAGATTAGCATTTGTACGACTCCGAACGCCACAAACATCGATTATTTGTCATATTCATTATATGTAGATGCCCATCAAATTTAATATTAATTCGGAAAATTCTAATTCAGAATGAAAATGTCCATGGTTTTCCTTCTATTTATACTACAAGTCCGGCTTACGTTATTCGGGTGGCATTCATTTTTTTATGCTTTCGGTTTGAGCCATACTTAAGTATAAAACCACAGCAAATATACCTAAGAGTACATTGAACAATATCTTTCGAGTTAATTTTCTTGATTATAAGAATCAAAACTTGTTCCATCACTTCAAGTGGGAATTTTATAACAATATTAAGTTTAATATTATTAGTCTCGGAATTGAAAACGTTTCATAGCCGAAAAATATCGAGAATCGTGATGTATCGATACTGCTTTGACTATCTGCACATCCCTACATTTGATGCCTTGGGACATTGTTGTGTGACGTACAATCATAGACGCAGCTGTTCTTTTGGTGCACTTCATAAATTTCCTACACTCTGACCTAGGCTTCGAATTCAAGCTGTCACGTGGAGCGCGAACGTCTCTATTGGCGCAAGAGCACGTGTTCCATATGTGCACCTGAGATGTTTTGGCGGCAGCTCCGCCTTAAAATAGGCGCACTGGGTCAAGACGGGAGTGGAGCAGACTGTGCGAGGGAGGGCATTCACGGCGACTTGGTTGAGGAGCGCACTGCATGCAGTAACTGTCAATGGATAGATAGTGTTAAGCTATGTTCATAACGCTGTTGTGTAATCAGATTTATTTTCATGGAGGGATTTTATGAGTATTGTGAGTTTAACTAGGTTTTCCAAACAAGTTTCTAGTACATTAAAAACATAACACCTGTATTTTACAACGATTTAATGATTGACATGTTTAGTCGTAAAATACTATTAGTGCACAGCTCTTATAACGCAGTGTATTGGTTCTTTGCTCTCGGAATGGTTATTCGTTGGTACTGGTCCCATTCCCGATAAGTTTTATTCCCGGGCAATGAGTATTATTTCCTTCTGTAGATGAGTTATTAATAATGCTGTTCTGCTTTCCTGGAAGGAAACGTGTCCTTTTCTGTGGCTGTTTTTACATCCCCGTCTTGGAAGTAGATGTAATGCGGATTCTCGTGATGGCTGATGGCTAATGGCTGTAGTTACTTGTATGTCACAAAGCTTCCCTCCCCTCTCTATTACTAGACAATAATTTCTCTTTCTGCTCACTAATAATTGTTAGCTAGATTTTAATATAAAGTACGTAAACCGATTATTGTAGTTTACTTTGTCTGTGCATCTCGTTAGCAGTTTATCGATAGATATTTCTAGAACTACTTGAACATCTGGTTTACACATTTTTTAAAAACTTTTTCATACAGTCAGTGCCTTGGTCCGCATTATTACCGATGTAATGAATTTTTATCGTCCTGAATTTTTCAGCAGTTGTATTCCTGTTCTTTCGTGCGCAACCCGATGTCGTATGGCGCCCCCTCCTTGCTTAGACTGAGAAAAACATTAATCTGCTGTTGCAGGCGCATAAAATACACCAAACATCTACGTGTCTTGTGCACGATGATTAGCTGCTAGAGGCAAGGCCAGCAAATGGAGGGGAACAGAGAGGGGAATACCACTCGTTGCACATCATGGAGTACGAATCAAATATATTACAGATTTATCAGTCATTGGATGTTTTATGTAAATGTTGCATAATAGTAAAACTAAGGATGAGTTGTAATATACGATATTTCCTTCTTGTTTTGCAGTAGATTGGTTATACAACAGGTTTGTCAAACCAACAAGTGATACCTCATACCACACATTGAAGTAATGTACGACTTCGCGACTTTGAAAGTAAGATGTGTTTAACCTTGTGTAAAATTAATTATTAATTACCAACCATCAGAAAAATACTATGGACCTTAATGAAGTGTAAAAAACTTTCTCTAGAAAGGGTCTGTAAACCAACAGTTAACTATTCTGAGTAAGAACCAATGAAATTGACGCAGACGCAAGAACCTCTCACAAAAAGTCTTATTGTCTTAAATTTGTCTTTAACTTTGACTCTTCAAACATGTAAATTATTATTTCGTAGTGTAAATAAAAGATATGCGTATGACCACGTGGAGGTCAATAAATTAATTTACTCTCCGGAAGCAAGCAAGGGACCATCTCATCAATTCCGGTTAAGGGCCCGTAAGGTAGAGGTGGATTTTACATTTCAACACACTCCTAAGACAAGAATAAAGATAGTTTGGTATATGTCGTAATATTAATAGAATACCAACAAAATTGTAATTAATAGAACACAAAAAATTCACAAGTGGATATTAATATAAACTATTGATAATTCGGAAAATATTGTTTGTAAATCGTAACTATTAAATTAGCTCTAAATTCGAGATTAATTATTTCAATAGATGCCTCCTCTGGGCACGAGTCTAGAGAGCCTGTACATACTCACTGATTATAGAAGGTAATATATAATCCGTGGTACATATCCCCCCCCCCCCAGGTCTCATCTAGGCGCCAGTGTCGCCAAGGACTATGAGAGAGTAAAACATAGCCATCTCTTGGTACAATTTGCTGTATTTTTGTTTTACCTAACATACTTCCATTGTTTCGTGAATATTCAGGTGAAATTCTAGGTCGTTCTGAACAGTGATTCTTATTTTGTCTGAGTTATAATATCGCTTCATCAGTTGTAATCGCACTGCACTGCATCCTCCATCTCGCTGTTTAGTACTTGCCTTAGCATTAAGATGGCGATACTGCTTGTTGTTGCTAATTTTTTTGCACGGTAGCCTTCTTGCCGCATGGTTAAGCGACTGACCCAAACCGACCATCCCTGTGTGTGATGTTTAGTAGTGGTTGTTTTGATGTGTTCGTGCAATTTGTTTATTTATGTTGCTTTCATTTTCTCGTTTGGACTATTTCTCTTTGCAGGCTAGTCGCTAAACACACATCACAGCTTCGGCACAAGCGCCGCGCCCTCGAAATCGGCGCGTATCCATGACACGGTAATTTTCTGCGTTGGTTTTGCATGTGCTTCATAACACTCATTGCAGATGTTTCATGTTACGGTAGGCCAGACTTGTGCAAAATTGTATGGGAGTTTAATGTAGCTTTACCTAAACGTGGTTACGTACACATACCTTTTCGTTTTTATGTTCTTCGATAATGTTTTTTAATGCATTGGATATGTATGTAGAAATAAATTCAAGAAAGGAATTCACTTTCAAGAATAAATTTTCTCAGTTTTGCGTGCTAGAATAGTTGACGCCTCATTTATTTCTTTTTCTGGTGGTTTAACCTCTTTTGAAGGGTGTCACACACTCTCAAGAGGTACTTTGTTTATTTCCTTATATGGTCATGTTTGTTTTAAAGAATGAATGTAAAAGTAAAATATTTTCAACAATCTTGTATCGATATTTTGGAAGATATTATAAGATCATGATTTATTACGTGAAAAATAAAATTGAACGGGGAATTATATTTCGATTGTTCCTTGATTTAATTTTATGCTTGTTAATAATTCTTTATTATTTTCCTATGTTCGGAGATTTTGTTGTGTATAATAGTGAAAATATTGAATTTTTATATGTCCGCATGAATTTTGATAAACATTCATGTGTGCAGTGGCGGATTTGGGAGGTAGGTTGTGCTTCCTAGCTCCTGCCTTCCCCCAGAAAACAAGTGATAAATTTACATGTTCTCCTATTTTGCAAAAATAAAAAAATAAACCCCGTAATTATTTACTTATGATCTTAAATTAATGAAAATTACATCACTTTGCGCCAAACCATCCAAAACGTTTCATCCCCTGACCCCCGGAAGTCAGTCACCTCGCTTCCCCCCTCCCCTCATGATTGAAGTCCTCGATCTGCCACATGATGTGTAAAGTGTATTGAAAGATTTTTGACTTCTAAAAAGCTACGTTTCGTCGAAAATCTTGCTTTTGAAAAAAATATAATATAAGAATTCTGTACGAGGTTTCGAATGTCGATTCGTTACAGCATTCGACGCGAGAGTGCGACACACACAAGCTCCTGGGACTCGCACCTAACATCTTGAGATTCCGCTTGGGCAGGTGGCAGTGAATACTGTTGCTGCTCCTGCCTCTCTAGTGCTCCACACATGTTATTAAAGAATGCGTCTTGGATCCTTACGAAACTATCACTTTCACCAACAGTAGTTTACGAGGGAACTATTTATGTCGAGGCTATTTTCCCATGGGGAATTCGATCTTTTGATGACGATATTAAAACTTTCTCCATTCATCTTTGATGTTGGATTCTTTTATGTGTGTTATTTGTAATTGTGTGATAATTGTCTAAGATCTTCTGTTTAATCTATTGACTTGTGTTTTTAGAGGAACATGCTGTGTCTGTCGAATCGAAGTGAATATCACATTGAATTGTATGAAATTTTCTTCGAAATTCTGACACTTGACAGCAGCCGAGTTTCTGGATGGAAATGGTATTACAAACTATACTCTTTTTTTTTTTTTTTTTTTTTTTTTTTTTTTTTTTTTTTTTTTTTTTTTTNATAAGTTAGTTGTCACTAGTTTTCATTTTTGATATGGCGTGAAGGTGGAGCACCCCTATAATGTGGAACGATTGCTAGAGACATTCTTTATGAAACCTTGATGAATGGATTGGTAGACGGGGTACTATTGAATGATCTGCTCGATGGTATCCGGAATCCATCGATTTTCCAGTCTGGGGTGTACTAAAAAACGAATTTTATTCCATCAATATTCGAGATCTTGAGGATTTCAAATTTGAAAAACCTGCAGTCCCGAAAGATTTCCGACAAAATTTGTACCATGTGTATCGAAGAGGTGTAGTGTTTGCATAGAACAGCGTGGACACCACTTTCAGTATCTTTTGTATGTTAATTGAACTCTACATGTATATAATGTAATATCTACAATGTTGCTTTTAACGTATATGTTAATAGTGAATTTTTTATTTGTTTTGTATTATAGCAAACGCATTTTTACGGCTTACTTATGACCCACCCGGTAGAATAAGTTAACATCTAAAATTAATTATAGGCAATTGTGTCGGTTATTTTAAAAAAAAGCTACTGCAGCCACTGCAATTGTTGATTTTTACTCTGCTATTCGACATATAAATTTCACTGCGGTTAACCTATTTACGTCTCGAATTTTTCCTTTTTTAGTGGGATAAAAAAAGTGGGATGTGCAATTTCTGAAAGGCACATACTTCCTAGAAGCTTTTTTTCCCTGCGTTATTATTAAATTTACACCGTCTGCGAGCGCGACCAAGGCGAATGAAGTCTCTTTATGAAATTGGTTTTGGAAATGCGTAGAATTATTGGGTGGTCTTGGCTTTCTCTCTCCAGACCTTCTGAAGAAGCTACTTCTCTTTACAGAAGGAAAATTAGTTTTCGCGTAGTGGTGGTGAGGAGGGGGCATGGAGCGAGGAAGAAGATCAAAAATAAAAAGGTGAGACTGAAAGAGTCACTTTCAGTTAAGCCCTTTAAATAGTAAGGAACGAAGTCTCATGGTACTAGTAATGTTCATAAAGTGTTTCTTGTTGTAAAAAACACTTGATTGTACTCTGGCCGCTCTACAAAATAGTCGGTATGAGGTTCGAAAAATTTCCTTTTTCTCCCATGAGTACAAAAGTTGCTCTCGACGGTATTCAATGAAGTATGTATACACAATGTTTGAAGATTGGATAAAAGGGGAAAAAATTGAAAAAGTATTCTATGAAACAGTAGTTTCTAAATAAAATATTTAACAATATTCTGTATTGACTTTGTTTGAAGCAAGATTCAAAGAGGAATAACTTTATTTTAAATGATTCCCAGATTTTTGTGTCCTGGTGCTCCCTTCATCTACAGACAGTTTTAGACGACGCCCCTAATATAAACTTAATCGCTTGCGGCACTTACATTTTGGAGTCCCTTTCTCAAAATATTTATGCATGACTTTATTCATAATTTATTTCTTGTGTTTTATATATCTATTCTATCGGACTGAAAATTATATAAAAACACAAAGTTGCAATAATACCAGGACGTCTAGCTGTTTAGATTTTTTTATATTCAATAAGTTTTTTGACGCAATTACTGAGTACGAAACGCTAGGAAACCACTGCTTAAAAGGGTAAGTTTGTTAGTATTCGTCTTAAAAGTAATTTATCTTCGGAACATATCGCACTTAGTATTATAAACTAATTCTTTTCTTACGATGCGGTGTGTAACTGACTGGTAAGATTAACATTCTGTGAAGAGTGGTAAAGGAATCAGATTTTCTGACCAGTTTTAGAAATAATATGTTGTATGTATATTCAATATATGGGGGTTATAGTTGAATAATAGCCTTATCGTTCGAATGTTTCCGGCGGATGAAGCAATATTTGTGTATTGGCTAATATTATTTCGAGGCATAAAACACAAAAGAGTAAATTATACAGAAGTCAAAAATAATTAACTTTTATTATAATATTAATACATTGATCAAATTTCTCTGTAGGGCGTATTGGTTCCATCACTAACGAAGATGCCTGGTTTGCTGCGCACTTTTCGTAGACACAAGCGTACCACGCATGCCCTGCCAACCGAGGTGAGCCAGGAACATTACCACCACCTCTGCCCAACACATTGTTCTACGCCCCAAATGTTGATTCGTCGTAACTGTGCATTTTTATTATGCATAGGCGACTCGGCAACGGAATACAAAATTTCAGTCCTGTCCAGTATAATTCGTTTTAGAAATTGAGGTAGGATGTTTTAATATTTGACTTTGAGTACTAATTGAGTTGTTTGAACATCATATTGCAATTAGTACTGGTATTAACTTCCTTTCTAGGTATTTTCAGCTAGTTTAGTTATATTAATGTGAAAATTGAACTTGCTTTTTAGTTATCAATGCACGGCCGTCATTTTAGCGATAGGCCTCATTCTTATATTGTATGGCTATTCGCCAAGGTTGAGCTGACGTTTGTCATACCTCACTGTGGAAACGTGAATTCTTATTATTGCTGGAGGTGGATCGACCTGTTCCGTGAAATGTCTGTAAATGCCCGGACATTAAAAACCATAACTCAGATGTTGGTAAGTCACAGTGCAGTTCTCAATACGGCCCGAAGTTCGTCTAGCCAAGCGTTATGAGAACTGCATGAGGTTGCAAATCGACAGACTCCGAAGTTCACAACTACGAACAATGAACAAGTCGAGGTTCGCCAAGCCACATACCGTGGGAACAAGCCATGTGTCGTGGGAATGCTTTGGAAGGATTACTCATTGATCTGGATTTATTGAAAAATCCATATTTGTGTTATCGTTAAAAGACTATACGACAATGTATATGCGGAAATACCGTGATTTACCCAAGTAGAGTAGTGTAGATGTCATTGGCGGAAGCAGGGGTGAGAGGGGCAACGGTCACTCACCCCTCCCTCAGTCTGAAACTGTGCATTATTCCATACCTATTTATCGCATGTAATAGACTCCTTGAACACTTAAACTTGACATGTTTCGTTCTAAAACTTACATTGGCGCACGACACTCATTCGCGCCTTCGTTCCCCTCCCCCTCCCAACCATCCAAAAATATCCTGGACGATTCACCTGGAACTGGCAATTCACCACTGCAAAGATAAGAGAATAATTTGTCAGCAGTGTACATTTCTAATACAGCGATGGATGCTTCTTGCGCTGTTCTAATCTAGTTTAATGTAATCAGTTCTTATCTAATCATTTACTGTTTTAATCTAATTAGTGTCAAATAAAGTGCGGATCTTCACACGTCCGATGGTCCCTTAGTGGTCCTCCAGTCGATTTTTATTCGATTTGAATTTTAGCGAAAAGCTTGTCTTTCGCCGCAATGTATTAAGGAATATTGGATGAAAGGGTTTTTCGAGGCTTCTAATAGAAGGCTGAATAAATCTCATGTTTGGAAGTGGTTTGGAGAAGGGGTGAGAAATTCACAATTGGTCTTCAGTGTCGTAATGATTTTAAAAGATTGACCTCTATTTCGTTGGAAGGTTTGTGTTGTCTGTTCATTTTAACTTCAAAGGAAACTAGTTTTGTAAATTACATGAAATCTTTCCTTCAGTCTTAAGATAATAAGTGTGTATTTCTTATGTAATTCAAATTATATACTTTCTATTTTTCATAACACTTCTATTAGAATAATGGTATTTGGAATATTTATTTCAAACCTTACAAAATTACTTTGAGTTTTTGAACTTTGTATTGCTAATTCTGAAACGTATTCGAACTGAAAACCCATTGATTATAATAGATTATTTATAGTGAATAATTATCATAGATACCAGGGAAGGGCGCGGGTCTCTGATTTTATGTTGGAATGAATTGCTCAGTAAAAAATATATTTGATTATTGATGTTAATCTTGACCAATATATTGAATAACAAAGATATTTTCGAGGATTGGTCAACAATAAAAAAATATATTTCTTTTACAACGCCAACGTTTTGGCAATTTATTTTACCTCATTAGGGCCACAATGAACATTCACAATTTACATTTTGTATAGTACACTTTGAAACATCCTGATGAAAGCAAAATAAATTGCCGAAACGTTGGCGTTGTAAAAGAAAGTATCCTTTTGTTTCTTTTTCTTCTTTTTTGTTGTTGTTGACCAATCGTCGAAGATATCTTTCTGTTATTTAATATTTGATTGTTCATCTGTTCTACGTGATCAGAAATGTATTTAAGAAATACTTATTTACTCATTATCTTCTTTTTATTTTAATTGATGTCGAGTTGTGAAAGTTGAATAATGTGGGAGTCACGCACACTTCGTAATAGACGGGAATTGCAGAAACCATTGTCATTAATTGTCCATAACCTGCGGATCCTTTCGTGAGGTAGAAATGTCAGCGTTATCTGCAAACTAAAATGCTGATATCTGCCCATATCGTGTGCGATACCGGAGTTGATATTCGTGCCTCACTCCAGCTCTGCTAATCCTCGCCTGTGTTGCCAACGCTTCCATGCTGCTTAAGCGACCACCTACACCTGCGCCTGATGTCGTAATCTCTTGCTTGTTTTACTAGGAACAGCAAGCTGCGGCAGTCAGCCCAACCGGTCGCGCGCCGCCCGACTATTTCTATAATTCCTTCTCTCTCACACACACGCTCACTCCTATGTACTCCCATTCCACTGCGGGAGTCACTCACTCCTTCTCCAACTCCGCTTATTCGTCTGTCATCTTTCTCTCCACCTCTATCTTATCTCTTTCCGCCCCGACCCTCTCAACTCCACACCTTGCTACGGTTCGTTGAGGTCAAACGGTTCGAAACGTACACGCGTTAAACATGGAGTCAAGTCTGTCGAATTCATTAGCGCTTGGCGCACGACTGGTAAACTGGAGGCTGAACTTTTTTTTCTTTCTACCAGAAAAAATATTATGTTATCTGTAAACAATATTTTAACACAGTTTTTCAGTAAAATAATAAGTATATTTTATAGAAGTATGGTATATCTTATGGGCTCTAATGACCTCGATGTTGACGAGCCCTAAAGCCCCAGAAAAGAAAGTATATCTTGTTCCATAGGATAGTATTGTTGTGCTTATAACAATACTATGTTCTTCATTTAATCTTTAACTTGAGGGTGACCGAGCTTTGCTCGGATGACTGACGAAATGGTCGCATGGTTTTCAATCAGTCATAAAAAACGTTTAATATACTAGTCATAAATAATCATGCACATACTAATCTTGACATAATGCATTCAAAAAATAATTTCCGTAAAGGGATTCCAATAATGTTTTACTTATTCAGTGCGTTATCCGTTGCACTGCTGTATAACTATGAATATAACGAATGATTTCGTACATAACTCTGTTGCTAATTTGGTAACAGAGCAATTAACGTTGCCGTACAAAATTCTTTTCGTGTCCGGTTTAAGGATTAATTCTAAAGTTTTTATGGAATGGCCACCTGCATTTACGCAAAAAAAAAACATACATAGAGTAAATAGAAGATAACCATTTGTTTTTCATTTTGCGTCCTCTTTTTATGGACACATTCGTAAACAACTCAAAATAATCTAATCATACAATGTCTTCATTTAGTCTTTACATGATTACAATAATTCGAATATGAAGAAGAAGAAATCCTTATTTGGTTGAAAACATTACCTTGCGATCAATCGATTATTTTCGAATATCCTGATTAACGAAACAATGAACTAATATATATAATTTTATTAGACGAGTTTATTCATATATATATATATATATATATATATATATATATATATATATATATATATATATATATATATATATATATATATATATANTTAAATATATTCACATGTAAATTTTAATGGTATCAATATAAAAATCTATCAAGCCAATCAGAAATGTAATATATAGTAGTACAAAAATATCAGTCTTACCGGTCAATAAAGTTATTCACTAAAACCTTTAACTAACGCTGTGAAATTGGAATCTGGGATCTATTGTTGTTCGGTTACAAGTTGACAATATTCAAGTGGGGAATATGATTGTCATACTTAAGACCATTTTTCAAATTCTTCGTTTCATTTTATAAGGTATAGATAATCATCGAGTTTATTATATTATTTTATAATATTTTATTATAATAAATTATAATAAAAACAAAGAACACAGTTATACCTCTCAGTGATTTGCTTAACTTGGAGCGCTAGTCTCACGTTGAACTATGAAAGTTACGTCTTCTCCATAGCGGGAGAGCGTCGCGTCGATTTGACGAAGCGTGCTCTTTTCCTCCTCCAGTTTCGCGCGTGGAGAAGGGTGACGGCTCAGCTTCCCTCCCTTCGCTGATAGACAGACAGGAAGAGGAGCGGCGGTGAGCGACTCAGACAGGCACGAGGGGACAGGCGGCCAGGCAGGCATCGCGCTATCTCGCCTGTAGAACCCTTGCTTGCGCGTTCTGCATCGCCACACTTTATCTTCTTAGAAATGTTAAACACGATCTTTCTCAGCTTACCATCATTTGTCTAATCTTGTCTAGAAATAATGTGAATTGCAATAGTGTTTCGGAGAACACAAAAAATATTTTAAGATAATAAAAAAAGTTTCCTTTCGTATCTAATAAAGAAGAGCGAACTAAGATTTTTTGTTTGGTCCCAAGAAAAGAAATGTGAACTGTATCTTACTCTGAATACTGGTAATGAACAGTTACCTATAAACTGTTTCATTTCAATTTTTTAAATGTTTTTAATTTAAAGCCTTAGTTCTAGTTAAACGATCAGAAAGTATAACTATTTTTAATTCCTAGTGGACAAAAAACAAATGGTTTAAACAAACCTAAAACCGGCAAAGTCGTATTTTTCTCAGTGACTCAATCTTTTATTTGAATTTATTTAATGTTCGATTCAATCGCATTTTCTGTTATTTCGATTAGATGTTGAGGAGAGTAATGCAACGATAATGCATTGAAGTAATGATAATGCAATGAAAATCGCCATTTATCTGTTTATGCATTATTTAGGCCCTGGACAATCAATTAGTGTACACATTGCTTCCGGGTCGGTCAACGTAGTTCAGAAGAAAACTGCAGGTCTTTCGAAGGTACGTCAAGGTTTGTATCATGTATAGACGAGTGCATCATGACTTAATTGTTTATTGAACAACAGTGCGAGTTCATGTACTGAAAGTAGACATACCTCGTAGAATTCTATATTCGTTATGGTCGTTAATAAAGGGTACTATGATTTCGGCAGTTGTGTGTCTGCCCACTGCCGCCCACGAAGACAGTTTTTCCTAGAAAAGTAAAGAACGTTTTAAACCTCATTCCATGCATTCGTATAACGTATATTGAAATTTAAAGATGTGAATTCTTCTCGGATTGAATATGTGCAGGTGGTATTTTCTGAATATCAGAGTCAAATTATATTCATCAGATAGAATACATTGCAGTATTCCTACAAAAATAAATTCGTCAGCTGTTTTTTAATATTAAATTATTTGATCTAATTAATTATAGAAACGCATTATCTTTAGTCTCTCATTTCTTTAAACATTCGAAGTATTTGAATAATTCTAAAACAGGGAGTAAATTAGTGCAGAACTGAATGAGAAACAAATTATTTTTGTTCTCATACGTTATTTTAGTGAGCTTTTACAAAACTCAGAGAAAGATTCAAATAGTTAGATAAATATCTTCACAAAACAACTTATTTGTTAAAGGTTGAGTTGCTAGTTAAATTTCTTGAAAAGTGCATAAGTGTTCCTGAAAAAAAAATAGAAATAACAAAATTACTTCGTTCTAAAATAACATTACTAAAGATTAAGTTAGTGGAGGGAATTTTGAAATGGGAAATGAAATTTTTTTACGAATAATGTTAAGAATTGACGGCGAGGGGAATCACTCTGTTTGGAGGGGGCATCTCGGTTTTAATATTAATTTGGATGTTGTATGACACACTATCCAGTTTTGGAATTGGCCTTTTATTTGAGCGGAACTCCCTTATTTCTTCGTGTTTTTGTTTCTGTGGAAGATAAACTATGATTGCTATAGTTTTCGCAGTCAGATGAATTACTCTGAAGCTGCTTACTTTGGGCGAACCGCATTTGGCGCACGAGAGCCATCAATCTTAATAATCGATTAGCAGAGGTTCGCCATTAGCCTGCATGACCTACTCAGAGAATCTTGGTTGCTTGACCTGGCTGCAAGTGAGTGTGTGTCCTACTTCTGCTTCTCTCTCTCTTTCATCTTAAGAATCTTGGTATGTCTTCTTCTAACAACGTCTATTTTGATGCCCTTCTCGTAGATGATGGCGAAACAACTCCAAACTTAAAATTGGCGATTTAATCTCGACTGATACAACATTCCATTATTTCATATTATTAATTGAAATAAAGTATCTAGTATGTTCGGACCTATTATTTTGCTCATCGATTGTATTTTATGATTATAACATTGTTGTTACTTACAATTATTTACTTTTTTCTTTTACATCGGGTAAACATGTGGAAATAAAAATACAGCATATTGTGAGAAAATTTTACGAAATAACCCGAATTATCCCAAATTATTATCAGGTAGTAATTAACTGTTATCAAATTTATCACTACATGTAAAAGAATATATACCGAATCTGGACATAGAAATATCCTACGTTGGGGTGGATATTTTTGGAATAAAATGTTTCTGGTATGTATATTTCCTAAAGTTTCTAATAAAATGGAACATATTGATTATGCATAAACTATTTTATTTGATTTTAATACAATTAATAGCGATAAATCAATAGGTTTAATATTACATAATATATTTCACCAAAAGACTAATCGATTATTGGAATGATCGATTTATACACAACGACATTACGTCATGCATGATCGTACAATGTAATTAATCGAAACTTTTTCCCCTGCATATCCCTTAACTATTCTTTTCAATTGATGTGTGCTCACCAGATAAAAGCAATACTTAATAACTCTTGGTTACCATCAGAGAATGAGTTATAGAAATGTATTTCTTTTATATTAAATACTTCATTAAATATGTAAAACCAGCATTACAATTGTGTCGCGAGCATCTACAACTTAAAAAAGCAGCAAATAACGAACGTTTGTAAGCCGTATTCATCTTATGAAAACTAAAACAACTCGCACACCTGCAATTTCTTTTACGAGGAAATTGAATGGAGTAACTAGAATTCGTTGATGGACGGGAATCATAAGACAGTGATATATTGTTAGAAATTTAAATGATACATAATAAGCTTTTTTATACCTATAATACCTACTCTGCCAACGTCAGACATAGCGATACATCTTCTTCCTATGGCGTTACGGCCCTTTCATTTGAGCTTTAGCATCTTTGAAGATACGGAACCATGCCTCTCAGTCTTGCGCCTCTGGCCTCACTCAACCATAGTTCTCAGATCATCTTTAATATTGTCCATCCACCGTACTTTGGGTCCACCGCTCCTTCGTTTACATTCATACTTGCTGAGAAGAACCTTTCTCGTAATTCTTCCTTCGCTCATTCTATCCACGTGTCCGTACCACTGCAATCTTCTGGTCTTAATTTCCACCATTGTGTGTGATAATTAGTACCCCTCGTAGAGTTCCGTATGATACCTTATTTTCCGGTCGTTGACATATCTGATTGAACCAAAAAATCTTCTTTATAGGCTCTACAACATTCCTCTAAACGTTTTAGCCTATCCCACAACTGCCTTCCATTTCTTCGGATCTTGAACTTGGACTGACCAGTTTTTAATTCCCATCTTCAGATCCTTTAGCACATCGGCCTTCCATCTGAGTTTGGGTCTACCTTTTTTCCGAGCTGATAATGGGCACCAAGTAAAAATCTTCTTTACTGTCCTTTGTTCACCCATTCGGCTTTTCTTTTTCTTTTTACAGATTTGATTTGCTTTGATCCTCTCTTATAGGTAGATTTCATATTGGTGTCTTGTCTTTGTCTGCAATGCTGTTCTTCTTGCTTCATTCTTCCTGGCAACCGCTTCCTTGCATTCATCATCCCACCATCGATTTTTCCTTCCTACTTTGTTACTCTTCCCTATGGATTCCTCAGCCGCCTCATATATTTTATCTCTAAGGTCTGTCCAATCCTCATTCACTTCTTCAATTTCTTTCCGATCTTTGAGTTTTCCATATATTATCTGTTTAAATTGTTTGATTTTTTCTGACTTATTCAAGTTTTCCTTGTTCCAACTTTCAGGCTTTTTGTTCTTCAATGATACAATTATTGGTATCTTTTGTTATTGGTATGATCTTAAGCAGGTAATGATCCGAGTCCACATTTGGTCCCCTTAACACCCTCACATCTTCGATCACATTCTTCTTCTTTCGTGTAATCATTACATGGTCTATCTGGTTCTCAGTTTTTTATCTGGGGATACCCAGGTTCCTTTATGTATATGTTTATGTTCAAACAGCGTACTAACCACACACAAGTTGTTGACATCTGCAAATTTGCAGACAATTTCACCATTATCATTGGTCTCATTGTGTATTGTGTGGCGTCCTGTTATTTCTGCATATACTTTTTCTTTCCCCAACTGGGCGTTAAAGTCCCCGAGGACTATCAATATGTCACTTCTAGGTACCTGCTCCACAGATCTCTGCACCTCCTCATAGAACATCTCTTTAATCTCTTCAGGTTCATCATCATCATTAACGTAAATCATAGTAATATTATTATATCTACCTTTAACTCTCAATATACATATCCTCTCACTTATAGGAGTAAACCCAATAATCAGCTTAAGACAAGAGCGCATTAACAGGAAACCAGTACCGGCCTGTCCTGTTCTTACATCAGGGCCACTGTAGTATTAGTCATAATTCTTGCCCTTCATTCGCCCTACTCCTTTCCATCTGGTCTCTTGCACAGCCACAATATCAATGCTTGTTTGCTCTATCTGCTCGACCAACTCTTGTAGCTTCCCCGCTTGTAACGTTTTCACATTCCATGATCCAAATATCATTTTCCTGTTTCGATGCCTTTGTCGTCGTCCAGTATTCATTTCGTTTATCCGAGGCTCGTGTGTGGAGCGTTTAGCAGTTTGTGCTTTTTACGGGTGTTGAGGAGCTGGCCCAACACCCAACCCTCCTCCTTTTTCCGGGCTTGGGACCGGCAACGTTGGCCACCGAGGTACTCGATCCCCCCAGCGCCTGCCGCAGGCGGAGTTAAACCAAAAATTAAGTGCAGTAAATTTTTTATCCAACCCAAGACTATATGCTTATTTACTTGAGATAGTCCAGCTCTTCGATGTACAAATTACCGATTGGTACACACTTATCTTATTACACTTTCTTATCAACCAAGATAGGAGTACTTAAGTGTATACTCGCTTACATAAGCGATAACGATCTTATCATTTATGTTAGCATCATTACTCGCCGCAATTACAAAATCCAAATATAAAAAAAACACATACGTTTTCCTGTTAATAGTGACTTCTGTGGAGATTTTCTTATTCTACTCTGAGATAACGTGTGTTTTGTTTTGGATGAATTACATTTAAGACCGATTTGATCGCTGACTCATTTCCCGTATCATTTCTTCTAAGTCAGAAAAGTGGCGATCTAAAACGGGAATGTGGTCTACATACGCTACATAACAGTGATGCATGAAAGGATAAATTTCTCTTTGATGGAATTGATTTTCGTTGTCGCGCTCGAAATGTATGTTCATTAGGTTTATTTTTACGTAAGCTACCACCGGAGATGTTTCGGTGTACGCCAGGTTGAATGTCATTGATCCAACAAGTTATTTTTTTTTCTTTTGTGTTGTTTTGCGAGTGCAATGATGTGAAACGTACAAACTTGAATTATAATGTAGAGTACGAAATATTGGTATTGTGTCGTAATCAGGAACATGACGTATCTGTATGAACTTGACATCTTTGTCCATTTACCATTTCAGAACTTGTATGAATCTTTATTGAGGGCAGCAACATTCTGCTGAAACGTGATAATAGAAATAAATAGTCTACATTAAAAGATCGATTTAATAATTCAATTTGTTTGAATCTTTGTCCATTTACCATTTCAGAACCTTGGGTACGCCCTACAATGTAATGTCATCCGTTGTGCGAAATGAGCGTGCGTGGCAAAGCTCGTGGAGAGCGGAACGTTGCGTCAGGAGGTAGGAGGCGGCGGCCACGTCGTTCGCTTTACGTCCGAACAGCAGCGTGGACCGTTGGCGCGTCGTCGGCCGGTAGGTCGGTTGCCCGCTTGCTCGCCTGGACGGCCACGGCTCGAGGCGTGTAGCGAGGTGGGGGGACAGGAACACGACCTTGCGCGTTTGTGGCTGTTCTCTCCCGGAAGGGGAAACGGATGAATAATCCGCCGCGCTTTAGGAGAGCATAGAGGAGGGGAGGGGGAACAGGTGGGTGAGAGGTGTAGTTGTGACCGCGTTGATGTAGACTGGCGGGTGGGTGGATTGCGACGTCATTTATGGTCTTGGTTTTATCATCACACACGTGTACGGTTATCTAATACACCATTCAAACATTATTTTGGTTCTTTATTATGCATCCATCACGTCCTAGTAACATAATATAGAACATCGAGCATAACATAGAGTATCGATGAAGAAGCCCAAAATTGTCAGTGTTTTTTTAAATAATATAATACAATGTATTCACTCTACTCTGCCACAAACCAAGACAATGGCGTGAGTGTGGATGTTAGCAAATATTTCCTTCTTCTGTCTACCCGTCCCGGTCTCTGCGCAATTTAGGAAACTAGGGTGTTCTGCGTAGTTGAGGTACTTTCCTGATGCGCGACCGATTTGATCGCTGGCTCCTTCCATACTGCCATTCCATTTCATATGAAGAGTATGTGGAAGCTGCACCTTGGATGTTGTGATCGAAAGTCCAGAATGACAGTCGGGAGGCAAGTCCGAGCCTTACAAATACTAGGTTGACTTGTGGAGGAGATGGTATTAATCGACGTCTTAGGATATAACGTGTTTTTTCCCTTCAGAATAATGTTAATTCAAGTCGTAGGAATGTGGAAAGATCAAAGTTCGTTGGAAGGAAAGGGAACGATGTAATTGGACATATGTAACAAAATAACCTGCGTGATTTGTCGGGGTTTGGGGAAATAAGCATTTTACAAGGATGGAATGTTTCAAGATGGGTACATATTTAGACAATTGAATGGGAAGTGTATGTAAAAAAACATATCAAAATGTGTCATTTTGGACTATTAGTTTTGTTTAAAATGATACCGTCAGTTGTTATACGTACTTGTAGTTGCTATATAAAAGCCCATAAAGAATTCATTATTAATAACCACTTAAATTAATGCCAAATAAATGCTCTGTCCTCGAATTTTGTACTCTTGATAATATTTGGAAAAATTTGCAATCTCATAGATTAATGATATTACCTGATTAATATAATAATTAAAACGGCGAAAAATTCAAGAATTAGCATTAAATTATTTTCTTATAGAAATGCATTCGGCAGTAGTTTGCCTACTTGCTTTGTGGACGTGCCACACTATACCCCTGACAAATCTTAGTTGAGGCAATCGAGTCAGTCCGCATGCGGCCTATGGTTAGAGACCACGGAGCTGACGCCCGGTATCCGTATACAGAAGACATGCAGCGGGAAGCATCTCCGTGTTCTCTTACATTTGGCCGCAAGCGGGTTACCTCAACTTAGCTTTGCCTGGGATATAACTACCCTGAATTTGTTGATTCCGTGTAACCAGAAGCATGCGACCTTGGCTGCTGCCGGACCCCGCTGCAACAGCGCGGCGCTAATTCGTGCTTTCCTGTTTCCCCGGGATCTACGCGCGTGTAGCTTGCTTCCAGAAAGCAAGTGCAATATAACGTTCTATGCATTGTATTCACGTTCGTGGTTGGGGCCCTGCCCTTCTCTTCTCTGCTCTCAGACACGTAAATGAACTTAACGGTACTTGGATCAGCGAGGGAAGATGTTTCTTATTGCGAGCTTGCGCGAAAGAATGAAGTCCTTTGACGAGGAATGTGAGCGAAGAAACGTGTTGCGTTCATGACTTTTTATCTCGGTCTTCTAAAAAATCGTGTATTTTGTTTTTGTTAGAAAAGCAAGCGTGTTCTAGTTCGCCTTTAGCGAGTACAGGTTTTACTCTGAGAAGAAACTCATGATCCCTGTCATTATGTCTCTCACGCTAGAATTACATGGGATCCCTTCTATGGGACCTAATTATGGGTTGACTGACGTTTCTGAATGTATGAGAGTACGTATTACCATGTGCTTTCTGAATCTACCACCGAGGTAATGTGTAATTATTTGTCAAACCAACTGCGGTAGCTTAGTACGTGCTCTTGAGCAGGAGTACGATGATTCGAATCTCAACTCGTTTGGTGTTAGTTTCCAAATGGGTTTAGTTTCCGGAAATATTTTCCTTCGTCTACCGCAGGTTACTTGACTACTCTCCTGTTACTTAACTACTCCCCTTCCCAACATTCGTTCGTCGACAGGAGGAAGAGCTGTGGGAACCTCATAACCACGTCAATCTAACCATGAAATAACAAATAAATCTTAATCGATGCGTGTTGGAATTGGGTCGTAATAGCAGAAAGTCGTTGACGAAATGGTCTCCATAAGAAGCGAGGGAAGTCTCACACGTGACGCATTGATATAAGAAGTGTTGGAATAGCGAGGAAAGTCTTGTAAGAACGTGAATGATATCTGGAGCTAAGAGCGTGGATGAGAGACAGGCCGCTTTTCGCTAGGGTCTCACCCACTGGTGCAGCCGGTCTCTGTCTTCCCCTTCCCCTCGCGCACGCAGAGGCACTCGAGCCACTTCACCACTTCCCTCCCACGCTCTGATGCCGCTGCTGCATCTTCTTCCTCCTCTTCACTAAAGAGAGTTCGCCCCGTTGCTATCGCTGCACCCTGCGTCACCTCTTTCGACGAGGGATTGGTGGACACAAGGCACACGATGCGAAGGGATGCAGGCAGGTGGCTCCGCCTTGTACGAATTGGGTTGTTGCCAGTGTATTTGCAGCGGTGCCTGCACACGATGTGAGCACCAGCGACCTTTGTCAGTGGAAGAGGAGGGGAGTGGGGGGTCGAGAGGCATGGACGTGAATCATCCGCCTCGAGGCGCTTTACACGTCATCCCTCCCGGTCGCTGCTTGACCGGAGTAACCTCTTGCCTCTCATCCGCATACTGGAGTCCGAGCACTTCTTGCTTCCTTCGTGGCTCTGCACATGCAGATATGCTCTCCTGCGACGCTATCCCTAAGATTATTTTAATAACTATGGTTGTTGTCCTCGACCAGAACATTCGATTGGGATGTGTTCGTATCAGTTATATCTGATTCACTAAAATATCCACCTCTACGTCTGAATCCCTTGTCTGAATTTATTTATTTTTTAATTCATTTTGTGTCTTACTTAACAATGTGGCGAGGTGGCCATCACACCTGCCGTTCCACCTAAATATGAGTTAAGGGTTTTAATGACCTTGACGTTGGCGAGCCCTAAAGCCCCAAGAAAAAAAACATGAGATGGGCGAAGAAATTGGGTTGGATTGATTGGGAATCTAAGGTGCAGAACGGGCATTAGTCTGGAGTGAGGGAAACCCCAGCTGATAACCTCACCCAGTTCGGACGAGCGGAGGATCGAACAGTAGTAAGTAGGGAACGGAGACACTACATCGCGGCTGCCGTCAATCGTGAAATTAAAAGAAAAGAATTGAAACGTTTGCGAATTGAGCAGAAGCCGTGTGGATGAGTGACACATGTGGAAACCCAGCGTGGCGGGTTGTGGGGGCGGCGAGCGCACGCGTGATACGCGCTGTGCGGAAAACGCGATTGTCGCTTCCCCCTCGCGGCGAGAACGGAAGCACGCTATCGATCTCTGGTGGAAAGAGAGAGAGACGAGCACTCGAGAGCTGAGGGGGACGAATGAATCGCAGGAGGACACGAAAGACTTTGGTGGTGTACTCCAGTCGAAGACTTGCTCACTACATCCTCATTTATCAAAGATAGTAAAATATTTGTTTATCATTTATTTCGAATTTTCACTGATTTTAAAAGCTATTGTTTTGGGAATTAATTGATAGCGCCGTGTACTGGTTAAGTCACTTTTTAGAAATACCAAATCCACCTGTGCCCGTGATTGGAATTCATGGGATGGTCTGTTGCTCGTTTCGGAAGAGAATTAGTTTATTGACTCGGGCATGGTAATACGGAATTAGTAAGTGAGTTCGTAAGTTCGTAATTATTGCTAATCTTATTTCATATTTCACCTCATAAATTGTCTCCCAGGTATCGCTACTAGAGAGTTACCTTGTGTGAACAAAGTTTCATTTTGTAAGATAAAGGTTGAGTATTTGGGTCAAAAATAATAAACAGTATTCACCCCAATACCCAACAACCTTTACCTTATATGATGAACGGGGTCAATGAAAACATGGAATTTTACGAGGATATGTTAGTCCTTGAGTTTTTTTGCATCGTCCCCGAAGTATTGCTTTTGAAATAAAAAAAGTGCGAAGTGGAAAATGATATTGCGTTTTCTAACACCTGTAGTATTCAACTCGACATTAACGATTGCGTGAGGATTTTGATGAGGGATTGATGTTCTTTCAATTCCATACGACTGAAGTAAACAACAGTGAGCCAATGATCAGATAAATATTTTTTTGTTTTGTTTGAAATCAATAAAAATTGAAAAGTTGTCACCGAAGATTTATAACTTATTGATTTTCTAGTAAAAGGAAGGCCCTCTCAAGTTTAAGTTATCGTTCATAGTTATTTGTCTATGAATTATTGTCTTTAGTTGTTAAATCATACTAACTAAAGATGGTTGAGACTTATTAACATGAGATAAAATGTGTTCATTCATATATTCTCTTGTTCGTTTATGTCTTAATAAAATATCTCAATGTCTCTCATGAGCTAGTAAAAGTAATAGACCAACTACACGTGAATATTATAAAAAATATTTCATTATTTTCGTACGTTTGTTTAACAACAAGGAGACCTACTGATTTGAGGGAGTAGGAGAGGTGAAAGAGTTTCAAGAAGATGGGAGGGTGACGGGGGGGGGGGGGACTGGAATTAAAAACCTGTCCCTATCCCCTTAAGGTGGGACCAGCACTCAATCCAAGTTAGTCAATTCACTAACATGTACAATTGTTTTCTTTATTTTAATTTTAATTGTCATAAAACTCTACAATATGAATAATAATGAGGAAAAAACACGATTTAATTTCTATCCCTAAGTTAATAAGTTAGAGTATAACAATACTGAATAACTTGTTTGGCTCGTTGAAACGCACAAAAGCATGTAAAAACATGGCGACCGAGCACAATGGTTTTGTGATTTGTGCATCTCACCTCGGAGAAAGTGAAATATCTCTCCTAGATGTCCTGTGACCTATAGATAAAGCTGATGTAAAAAGTACTACGAAAAATTTACTACAGATCAAATTAAACTTCCATCACTTTCGTGATTTAAAAGTTTGTCTTATTTTGTAAGTAAATATTTCCTCCATAAGACGCAGTGTATTACACCAATTATAATTGCAATTATGTCATTTAAATAGCCTGTGAGGTTTTTGTTTGTTTGTTTGTTTGTTCCAAAGTTAAAATCACAAGAAGTACATGTTACTGTATAAACGTAAGGTTCCGCGCCCGGAGTCAACATGAACTTGTTTGTCCGGGTCAAACCGCGTCTTAGTGGATAAAACTACCAACGTTTCGGCCATGATGCTGTGGCCTTCTTTAGGGCAATACAGACCTAAGTCGCTGTCGTACTTTGCCTACGTAGGTCTGCGCGACTCTGACATTGTCCTAAAGAAGGTCACAGCATGATGGCCGAAACGTTGGTAGTTTTATCTACTAAGACGCGGTTTGTCCCGGACAAAGAAATTCGTACATGTTACTGTGTTGATTTATGTCAATTTAATATATTTTAGTGATTTAAATCCACCTGCGCTAGAACTATCTTAAACTCTCCAGGCGACCTTGCTCTCTGAGACACGTCAGAGGAATGAAGGAACGAAAGCTGCTTGACGTATTTTTCTCCTTCACGTGTGTGGCGCCTCGACGTGCGTGGAACTTAATCCCGCGTGACGGCACTTGGCGCCTCTCACGCGCTGCAGGATTTCGTGACCGAGGGGATCGACGCTCCGTAGGTATTTTGATATAGTCAAGAAATTTTCACATCGGTTTTTGATGCGTCTTCTGGTTTGAAGCAAGATTTTATCTGACTTTGACAATTTGTAGGATTTTGAGTGTAAAAAAACACGACAATTTGAGAAAACCGTAAATGAATTATTTTAATAGATTTTCTATCGCTGTCTGAGATATTGGAACATTAAAATAATTAATTTGGCAACAAATTATATTAGTTTACATAGAGAAAACCTGAGAAAAGTATCTAATACATATAAGAAAACTCTGTTTTTGAAAATTGTAAAAATTGAAGTATATTTCGGCTTTCGAGTAGACAAACCTTACCGAATAGTCCGTCATCAGATTCTCTCTCTCTTTTTTTCTTTTTTTTTTGGGGGGGGCGGGACTTTAGGGCTCGTCAATGGCAAGGTAATTAGAACCCTTGCAGGTGGAGAAAAATGCAGTTTCGCACCATAGAGAAGACCAGTAACGACACTTCCCGTTGTGTGGGACTCGCCGAATATCTCGACCATAACCACTAAAAACACCCTCCTGAATTCAAGAAATATCTAAATACAAAGATGAGAGAAACGAAAAGGGAACAGTTGCCGAACACATATCATAAAAAAGAGAAAAAAATCTGAAAATTATAATTTTCAAATTACGAAAAGGAAGGAGAAAAGAAAAGAAGACAGGGAAGAGGAAAGAAATGCAAATTTAAATCCTACAGAGAACTTGTGGGAGGAGCTCCGATGTACTCATCAAATTCAATAGTTTATTGACATCATCCGTTTCATTTCCGACAATTGATGGTAAATCTGCAGCCAGACCAATTTCTCTCCGTATTCTGGTGTACTTTCTGCAATCAGTTAGTAGGTGACGATCTACACTCCTCACAAACGGGTTCATCATCAAGTAGTAAGAGTTACCGATGAGTGAGTGGACAATGTCCTATGCGCAGACGGGTCAGCAAGACCTCGTCGCGCCTGACTGACCTACAGGAACTGCGCCATGGCTTTACAGAAGATTTGATAAGTCGGAGCTTATTCCCTTCAACAGCCAACCACTCATTGTTCCATTCACTTAGTTACTTGTCTGGATGGAATTTAGGAGACCTCGTTTTGGATTCGTGAAGAAATCCACGCGATTCTTGAGGCATGCCGCCTTTGCGGAAACGTCTGCTTCCTCCATCCTGGATGTTCTGGATCAGCTTATCAGCTGGATACATAGTCTGGATTGCTTGAAAGACACTTCGAGAATCAGAACAAATCAGGAAATATGATCCGCGGGAGCACTTTGTTGACCGCAGTGCTCTCAATATGGTGTAGCACTCAACGGTGTAAACGCTGCACATGTCGCCAAGACGGTAGCCACAGATCGTACGTGGAAACACCACGGAACAGCCGCCACCATCAGACTGGTTCGACCCGTCTGTAAACTCAGGGATATGGACCCGGTGTTTGTCGAGGATTAGGTAAAGTATACCCTGAACATCGCAGCTGGAGTGTTCTTCTTGTCATGATGCAGAAGATGGAAATTGCAGAATGATGCAGATCAGATTCTCGTTTGAACTTAGTAAAGATAAGACTTGCAAGGAAATTAATGATCCCCCGATATTTTATTGCAAACTTGTCTTGGTTGTATTGTAAATGAATAGTTTCATTGGTTTAGTAAAAATCTTTTCCTGAATAGTATTATGAAATATTTCACGTGCTTTTTCAAATGGAAAGAACATAATCACGGAGATGTTTCGTGAGAACACTCAACCTAGTAACACCTGACGCAAAGAAACGTCTTTGCATTGCCATCGAGAAGGAAGTTAAAATAAGCGCGGTATTCCTTCTTGCGTCTTGAAATCGTTATTGAAATGAAAACACTTTTCTGTGAATGACGTCGTAGGGTGATTTTCCATGAGAATAAGAATGATGATGCTCTTATAGTACTCAGTTAATGATTTCATGTTTCTTGGACATTCATGACTCTACACAGCGTGAGAAGTGTTGTATTTTCCAGTGTTTGTGGAGCCAATGTTCTTGTTAGATACGCAGTTTTCAGATTTCTTTTGTGATCGAGGGATGAATCCTGCCTCCTATATGTATCCACCTCAAGGATTGTCTCGCTTATTATCTCCCTTTGAGGAGAGAACATCTTTTGAAGGATTGTAAGAATTAGCTGAAAGCGTTTTACAAGTTGGTCTCGAGGAGAAGTCTGAGAATTCGAGTGACTGCGCCAAGTTTTCATTTCATCCTCTTCTGTGTTGCTTGCACTAGCAAATCTGTTGTAGCTTGTAAACTCGTATCCTGCCTCTGATGTCATAGGCCGCCTGCTGTTTGTTTGTTCATCATATTTTTTGTTGGCGAAAGAACACTCTCCGAATCGCTGTGAGAAAGACTTGGTAATTTAATCAGTGCATGTTGCCAACTTTTAGAACGGAATTTTTTCCATAATTTATGAGGGGTTTTCGAATGTAATTCTTCCACCGATTATTTCCTCGTATATCCGAGTACTTTTAGTTTCCTCTTTTGGCATTGATATTCTTTTTCCTTAAAAGTGTCTTGATGTATTGTACATTTAGTTTCACATAATCTTCCAGGTTCCTTATTGTTTTGTCTTACCATTATCTACTATCATTTACTTTTACAAAATTATTGAAAAAACCTTTGTGTGCTTAGCTTAGTATTTATCCCAGAAAAATAGCTTAGTCTTCATTACTAGCATAAAAATATTAATATATGGAAAACAGAAGTGTTATATTATGTATTCTCTTCTTATTGCAAATACCTTATGCGATTTTCACTATGAAACAGCCCATGATATGATCGATATTTCTTTGGAAAAAAATTTCTTCATAGATCCTAGAATGTGAGTTTATGGACTTGCTTTGTCGATCTTAAAAATGTATCTGGTCGATAACTGCAACCAGCTGTGCATAGACAGTTTTTTTATCTATAGTACTAAAAAAGTACTAGTTAAAATTCCTCAGAACACTCTTATCGAGAATGAAAATGGCATTAGTATGTTAAAGAAAAGAATTTTCATGTTTTCATTGTAAAGTATTGCACATCATTTGGTGTTATCAATTAAGAGCTTTGCTATTTGTTAATGAGTCAGATATTTATAGCGATGTTTCTCCCTTGTAATTATTTCGTAACAAAGTTGTCATTGTCCAATTCGGTAGTCGAATATCGTATTTCAGTCAAAATACTTCGTTTAACTGGCTGCAGTTATTGAGAGATTACTCCTTATATACCTAATTAACACAACACAGGCTGCAAATACAAAATCCTTTAAAGTTGGATTGTTTTGCTGTGTATTTTGTTTAACGTATAGAAATAATTATGTATGACCTTGTAGAGGAAAAATCACTAATTTTATCTCCTGTAACGAAGCAGGGGATTATCCCTTTAAATATGTTCAAAGCGGTTACCTCCTAAAATAGGTAGTTAATTGTTATACTATCTACATAATATTTAACAAACTTTATTTTCAATAGTTTAATAGTAATCAATTCTTTTAATTTGAAAATAATACTCATTAAGTCTAAATGTTAAAATCACTCAAATTTGGAGGTAAATAATAATAGTAATATAGATTCTGCTTAGTGTCAATAGACGTTGTAAATCGTGCTTATATTTCTTCCATGTACCCTAAACGTGGAGAAGATATGTGATAACTTTCGGTCAGGTGAAAATTGCGACGAGTCGGCAATCGAACCCGGGACCCCCGGGTGGTCTGGGTGGAAATGGTGTACAGTTGTGGAAGGTGAACGGGTGGTGTACTGGTTAACACCTGCGATCAATGCGGGACGCCCGGATTCGATTCCCGGCTCGTCGCCATTTTCACCTGACCGAATGTTCGAAACGTGTGTGTTTTCACTGTGTTTCTGTTCAGCGCTATCAATCATTCATCCTTAATACCATTTCTTATCGAGTGCTTGTGCGATTTATTTGTGAAGTCATTCCATTCAAAGGAACCTTTGTCATCACTGAAACTCCCGCCATTCGGTCCATGAGTCTTATCGCGAATGCGTCCCCCGATGCCGCTATCAAAGAGATAAGCTTCGTGAGCTGTTGCTCCTTTTATGAATGCGAACATCGTCTGGGACGTTGGAAATGTCCTGGTCATTGGAGAGGGAATCGTTCTTCCTATCCAGAAGAATTGTTCATTTTCAACCAGTTTGAGATGCGTTCTCTATTATAGAACTCCCATAGCGATTCAAAATCCACTCACTAATTTTTTTATTGTTTTTTCTTACTTTTTAACGATGCTCAAGCCTTAATACCTGCTCCTCCGCCTAACCACATTTTTATTGAAGGGTACGATATTGCGACCTCCTCCGCCTAACTTTTTTTTCTTTTTGTGGGGCTTTAGGGCTCGTCAACGGCGAGGTGGAAAGGAACTAACATTTATCTGGAGTAGAGGGGAGAAACCCCTGCAGAATGACTCATCTCGTTCCTCGGAGTCAGGAATCGAGCGTGTGATCTTTCATTCTGCAGCTCGTTGTGATCGAAGATATATCGTCATCACTTTGCTAATATCACATCACATGTCACATAAGGATATTAGTCTAAAATTTCCTGCTCTATTTGTAGTGTATTCTGTTATATGCGCTGGAACTTACTTAGTATACTCTTTCCGAAAAAAAGTTATTCTTGTTCAAAATTAGTCTTGTTTACTGTGGTAATCGTGACTGCTGCGTTGTGTAGTTTACTTTCTATTCTTTATTATATACACTTCTCGTATTCATCTGGTACTTTTTTGTTCCTATGGCAGTTTGATTTTGTCGAAATAATTTAGTGTGTTTCTTGCTAAGAATAGCCAACGACCGTGATTGGAAAATTGCGGTAGAACCTGGGTTGGGTTCCCATCGCAGATTTCTCCCTGGACAGTGGGACAGTCTGAAAATGGGCCGAAGAAAAGAGAAAAATATTGTTATTCTTTGAGTGATTTAACAAAAATACCTCAGTGGTACGCCCGGGTTCGATTTCGTCATTTATTCATCTTTAATTGAATTAAATTATTTGGTTCCAAATGCAAAATAATCCAATTAATAACATCTTTATCCGTAAATTTCTCTTAAGCATGATAAGAATTCTTGTTTATGTGAGTTACAAATATTGTTAGTAATGATTACATCTGTTCTTCTGATGCAGAATTATGAGTGAACTTGACAAGCAGTACGCACCGTGATCGCGCTGGCTGGTTGGTGGCCTGTCTTTCATTCTCTCTCAGGTCATGGCAACCGGCCACATCCTCTTGCGTTCCGCAGCTTTAAATACTGCTGCTGCCTAGTACTTCGATTGCATTCAGTAAACATAACTCCCTTGCGCGTGAATTAGTGGTTCAAACTGTTCACCTCAACTCGGTTCATTTTCGGAAAGGATTTTGTTCTAATGTTCATTAAGCGAGAATTCAATTACTGTATCTTCCTCGTATCACCTAGAAATTTCTATCAATGTAAGAAAAGATTGATTCACCTTACCGCAGAAGCTGAAAGTCTCAAGATTATCCAATTTCAGCAACCTAATTATGAATGTGTAGTGCTCTTCAGACTTAATATCCTAGTAATTTTTGGCCAAGTCCGTTGGCAAAAGATATTTTTTACAAATAAAATTGTTTTTGTTTTGGAAATTTTCCAAACTCGTACGTATGTCACTCAGTTGTATTTTGCCGACATGTGCCAATACGCAGTCATTCTTGGTCTCCTATGGGTCGTGGATACGAATCGTGCAGGAGTAGAAACTCGGGACTGTGTGTATAATAAGAATTGATATCAACTTCTTTGTATTTTTTCTAAGCCCTATATTTCTTAATGATGTTGCTAATTATTGAGATATGTTTAAATAATGCAAAATATATAAAAATACAGTAAAGAACTTTTTACGAGGTATTAGTTTTGTTTTCCATGTAAAGAATTTTGTTCCTAAATCGTCTTCGCCTCTTCCTGCATGTCGCGGAGACGAAGATACATGACACAAACGAACGCGAGCGACAGGAACGAAGGAAAAAGCAGCACTCCCATTGAAAGTGTGCCTGCAGTTAACCCTTTTCTGGCGCTTGTTTACGAGTCGTTGAATGTTAATGCTCTGCTGTATAATACAGAGGTATTCTCACGGAGCTAGTTCGAAGATGGACGAGCGGCACGTTCTAGGCACGGGCGTCCCCGCGCACCCACCTTCTTTGCTCTCGTAAGCACTTTACTGCGGTTCCGTGACCTTTCCACGCTCAAATTTCGGGACACCTGTCAGTTTCTCGCGAAGGAGAAGCAGAGGCTCATTCATTCCAATCGAAAATGATGGGTGTGTTCAACTCACACTTTCTGTAAAATGAAAATCAAGTTTTATTTTGAAATGTTGAAATTATTTAAAAAATTCATTAAAACCCATTACGGTTTATCTACTACGTATATTTTTAATGGTGTATTGAGGAGTTACGGAGTGTCACTTAACCGTATTCTATGGTACGGCGTGGGCAGAAGACATTGTTAACAATCTGTTTTTCTATAATTTCGTAATGATACTATGTTGTTAATACGGGATATTATGATTCATTATTGTGTGTGTTGTTTTTCTGGTTTCTTTGTGGCCATGTAGTAACTAACATGCTCTTCAAATAAGTCAGTTCCGTTTTGTAGAAAAGAATCTTCTTTGAAGCAATATGGTTTCAATCGAACGTAACATTTGCAACATGTGTGATTTATGATAAGTTTCATTCATCTGTGGAACGTGATCTCGTTCTTCTGAAATGAAGAGGAATGGAATAATTTTATTTGCAATAAGCACTACTGATCTCCACAACACGTTGTGTCATTCGAATAATGTATAGTAATACGTTTCAATTCTTAAGAGGAATAAAAAACAACTAAATTTTAATGCGCAGCAAAGAAAAATACTGAAGGTAGTCAGTTGATTTCGTGTCCAATTTGATTCCTCGGACGAATAATGAGGAGATGTTTCGGAAAGAAAATGCGTTCCTGTCTATCCTAGTCTTTCTTGTAGAGTACTGTAAATTATGATGGAGCTAAAGCCACCACCTTACTTCTTAACGACTGTTTAATTGAGAGACGACTGTTTAATCTGCCTTACGGATTTCTCTGTATTTATTTTGTAATATTTGTAAATAGAGAGTGTTGCGTGCTATTGAAGCTTATCTACAAGGGGCGATAGGAAGTAAGAGGTTTTTCTTTCTTTTATTCCAACACTGGCCGTTTAGCCTTTGGTTGTCGTGGAATACCTTTACATTTGAGATTTGGTGTACAATATTACAAGATTTCAAAAGATATTTAATACAATTTCTGTTGTATGATTCCAATGTTAGTATTGGTGCGCGTGCGACTTCTAGCATGGTTGTGGGAGATCAAAAAATTGTCTGGGGAGTTTTCATTTTATTCTGCTTATGGGAAGCTCTAGTTTCCCAAATTTGAGCAAGGATTATTTTACCTATTTTGTGTTACGAGTTGCAGAAAATGTATGTTTGGAATATTGGTGGAAATAGGAGTTGGGTGGTAGGCTTTGTTAGTAGATGAACCGGTTAGCTGTGTTCATCAACAACTTGGCCCACGTGGAAGGGTTAGAAGGACTGGTTAGTATTAGTTATCGTTATTGATAGTTGGAGGAGGTAGATAGAGGAAAGAGGGTTCGCTATATAAACTGGAGAGTAGTAACAGCTATATGAACTGGGACTACTGAAAACGTAAAAATTTACAATTTTTTCTGTCTGCGCCGGGAATTGAACCTGGGATGACTTGATGAGCCAGCACGCTAACACGTTAGCCACCGGAAGGGCTTTCGCTTTATCTTAAAGCATCCCTCTCTTCCCCGTATACCGGTAAAGAATGGCGAAATTGTTACAGCATTTAAAATCGCCGTACGTCTTACAGCTTTCCGTCACCTTTTATTTGCAGTTGTTATTTATTTATTTATTTATTTTAAGAAAGATTATGACCTTTAGCAACTAGTTAAAATTGAATTAAATTTATTCGAGAATAATTACAAGGTACAATAAAATTGTACGCGCAGAAGATTGAAAAATCCATGCGCAGGTCTGGGTTACATTTTTTCATCACAATTATAAATTGTGTATAAAATTTTAACAAAAATGTGCAGATACCAAAAGTAAAAGTAAATTGTTATTTCTTTGAACGATTCTTGATAATCGTCTTTATATTAGATTATTTGGTCGATAAATTCTCATAAGTATTGGACATCGTGTGAAATACGACGCCTGCCACATATATTTAAGAGTTTGTATCCTCTTCTAGTTTACAAACAGGCAGTGGTAAATTCTTGTATTACTAGTAGAAGCATCAATATCACGATTCAAAAAATTATAACAATACTCTACCTATTCCACCTGAAGAATATATTCGTTGTTCTGTTTTTATTTGTTTAAGTGGACCTGGAGACTTCCGATCTCGTAAGGTTAACCACATCACATCGATATTGTTTTTCTTGTGGACGAAGGCCTTGACACGTATAATCGGGGAACTTGCCGCTGTTTGATAGGGCAAGAGTATACACACTATATACTACAAGTTGATTTTTTATTCTTTCCATTCACACAGCAACTTCGCTTTGGTACTCTGGCTGAGATAACTCAGGACTGGTTAATCCATTGATTCTCGTAAAAAATAGTACCACTGGAGCTACACTGAGAGAACAGGTTTGGATGTGAGATCCAAATTCAAAGGAAGAATAATGCCCGTCCGGTGGTTCAGGGTATAGTCAGCTTGCTCGTCTTCTAGTCACGCAGAGTTTAGTACCCGGTGGTCCCAGTTTGTATAGCTGTGGCTATTGAAAAATGAATCCTCCTCATATCCATCTTCTGCTACTACTCCTAGTATCACTAACTTATTAATAACTTCTCCTACTAGCACCTCAACGTGAGTCAAGATGTTGGTAAACCCAGCTATCCGACCCGCTTACTGACTATAGCCCCCACTACCCACCTCCTACCTCTTGTAGCTTCAATAGCACGCTACATTTCCCATTTACAAATACTAAAATATGAAAAAAGAGGAAGAAAAGGATTTCTCCAAACCATTGGATTTGACATCCGAACCTTAATGTATCCGAACTATAAGATTGGGATGTATCCATATCCAAAGGTTTGGAGAAATCCTTTCCTTCCACTGAATTTGGATCTCACATCAAATCCTACGGTGCTTACATAATGTTTTCTCAGTGTACGAAATCACTTCCCCTTGAAGGCTTTAGCGTCGCTTCCTCTCCCCATGCCAGCGCAACAGGGAGCCCATTGCGCCTCCAGGCGACGAACACATCCCGCCGGCTCCCTGCAGACGACGCGGGTCGTAAAGTGCGTGTTTGCCGCTTAATTTGGGGATCTAATTAAAAGCTAATTTTAAGTTAATTCGACTGAGGCGACGTGAGGGAGGCAGCGCAGCGACGGCGCCTTCATTCGTCGGAAGGCGCCTGGTGGACGTCGTCGAAACGGGTTGCAAATGGGATCTATATGCTCAAGATGCTCGAAATCGTCTATGGCAATGTTATTTTAAAAACTGTTTGAAGCTGGTAGGATGCTCGCAGTCAATCTAAGTTGCGATCAATTCCTTGATGTCAAATAGTCCGAATTGCAACCGCGAGACTGTCGTCGTGTGTGTTTTGGGGGGAAAGGGGAAGGAGATCGGTTATCGCTTAGAGCAAATATTTGGATGCTAATGCATATTTTGCATTACTCATTCTTGCAAGACGGAATGTTAATTTTTTCTACGTCACGAATATATGTATTGCCGGAAGTAGCTCCTCTTCCCCGGTGGAAGTACGCATATAAAATGTTAAATAGAAAACAAAAAAAATCCGAGAACATTCAACATTACAAATATTAAGTGGCAATTTGAAATAATCTTTTACTTACAAGTAATACGTGTTTAAAAAAATTACGATGTATGAAATAAATACAGAAAACATAGATACTATTTAAATTATTTACTATTATTAAAAGTATTAAAATGGAAATAAAACTCAGAAGAAAAATAATGAACTTTTAGGTTAGAATTCACTGTTAACATCTATACTAATAAAAGTCAATTATTTGGAATGTCTGTAGCATGGGAATCGGAAAAAGTAATCTGTAAAATGATTTGAAATTTCAAAGGACTCCCTTTAAGGGTTATTACAATTGAAATGTAAAGTACATTTACTATTGATAAATTACAAGAGTTGAAACGCAATGAAAATTGGCTGCTTATCAGTAGATGTGGTCACTAGCATGACTGTTGACTATGAAGCTAACGAATGTGTCCGCTTGAGTTCGATTACGTTACGTGAGGCGGACAATCCACTGAACGTTTAATCAACATGACCGAACCGTAGGAACAATTATATAAAGGCTTCGAAGAAATTGTTTTCAAGTACATCACCTAAAAGTGAAATGGAAACCAAAAACTTCTGAGGCCTTTGCTTTGCTTATCTATCATTCTGTGTAAAGGTATTTTCATTTTACCTGGATTTAAAAATAATTCGTAATTACGTACATATTAGGATACGATGCTCAAAAATTTATGTATTTTGGGGGTTTTCTTCGTGGTATTGAATTTAATAGCACTAAAGTTGAGAAATATGGAAAGCAAATGGGATTTAGAATATTAAATCAGAACCCCCCGAAACCCCACCCAAAATGAGCTTAAAAAACAGACCTGTTGACTGGTGTTTCTCACTGTAGGGTAAAGTAGATCAATTCTCAGTTGTATTTTTCTTTGTATATTGATTCATTTTGTGAAAATATTAAATGTTCAGTAATGATTGTTTCAAGTTTCTTTCATATAAGTAGATGCTGAATATTTGAATTTTTTTCTTTTTCAATGAAGTTATTATATCAAATCACTGAATACGTGAAGATGTTAGCGACCTCGTCTGTTCTCAGTGTATATTTTACGGTGTTAATCACACGTTTCTCCTAGATGAGATGATCCGTATTCGAAGTGCAGTATATACAATTGGAGCCCGTTGGTCGTTTATGTGGGGCAGTGACGTCCTATGTAAAAATAAATTGCACGACCTGTCGGCGACTGATTCGAAACTCCATTCCAACGTGTGTTGTTTTTTTCTTCTTGTGTCAGTATCTCCCTCTTCCGCGACCTTCCTCTTCCCCTCTCTTCTCTTGCGTGCGATCGAACGTGAGGGCTTTGGATAATTCAGGTTGACAGTCAAACACTCCGTCCGTCGCCCCCATGCCCTTTTTCACCGGGAGGGTGTTCCCATGAGTCGTCAGCGCTGAGTATTTGATGGTGTCCGTGCCTCGCTGACGTCATGAAGCCCCTTTCGCACTTCCGGTTTCTCTTCCGGCGATGCAGAGAATGTTCTGTTCATTTCCTGTTAGAAGGAAGCCTGAGCACTCCTGAATAATTAGTTAAAATGGTTCCGGTAATTTCGATGATTCATTTCGTTGCACTTAAATCGTTTCTAATCGCATAATTAATGGAAGTAAGAAAATACTGACTAGAGATTGTACTTTCACTCTTTTTTTTAACGTAACTCACAACTTCCGAGTCGGGGAGGGAAGTTTGCATAGTCTGTTGCCAGATGAAAATTGTGACGGACTGGGACTCGAACTCGGGATTCCTATTTTGGCCGCAGGTTTGCTGACCGCTGCACCTCCAGCCTCGACTCCCTATATTCGTTCACAACTCACCTGGTCTGTTCCGCGTCACACCCCGTACAGGGAATAAGTGATCACAGACGACTCCCTATGATGTGCACTTATAACCGGTTTCCACGTACCTACGTGCCGGATGCCGTTTGTTACAACTTCCGAGTATCTACTCGGGGAGGGAAGTTTGCATCGTCTATGGCAAGATGAAAATAATCCCGGTCTGTCGCAATTTTCATCTGGTCGTAGACGATGTAAATTCTAAACGTATTTCTTGTTTCTTTTCATCCTATAAACCACAACAAAATCATTATAATAATGCTGCATAACTTTGAATTTACATAACGATCCATTGTTGTCGATTCGAACGTGGTTGGGGTGAATGCGTGTAAAGGGATGAAACCCACCAGCAACCTTACTGGGGCAAAACGAATATTTAAAAAAATGAAAATGAAATACGGACAATAAAATTTAATATTAAATGTCAAAAACTAATAAAAGTTGGTTTTACGGCAAACTGTTTTAATTATTAATTTTATTTTATTGGTGTCGAAATATTATGTTAATTGAACATACAAATAATCAAAATGAAAACGTACAAAAAATGGCTCGCAAATGTCGAGTGCTGGCGCCTGGTAATTGCAATAATACTTGGATTTGCATGCAATTATCTGAATCATAGTGAAAGCATTAATACGTTTAATTGCATTTGTTTATTTAGTCTTCGAGTTTGCGAGTGCAGCATAGTCGTTCGGAACCGTTTCAATTGCTCCTATAAATCCTGTTTCTGTGACGAGTTTGAAGGAGCAAGAACCCGGGTGAAGTACCTGCTGCACGCTGTTCGGGAAATATTTGCGCGCGTCCTTGACCCTCCTTCATCCCCCTCTCTATGAAGTTATCTTCTCTTTTTAGCAATTTTTCTATATGAGTTTCTTCCATCCTCTACTTCAACGATGAAGGGTTTCTCAGATCTTGCGTCTTTGCGACTTCCGCTCCCGTCTCCAACTTATCTCATTTTTCTTGTGTCTCGACCCTTTTTTATCCGTGAGATGGGCCGAAAACTTTTTTTTCCTCCTCCGGAGGAGCAAGAGCCGTAACGTGGATGGCGAACGAGGTTACTGTGCTACGCGATGGCGCTTTGCGGGCTCTCGGGGTTCGACGGGTCAGGGACGGCAGTTGACGATCCGACAGGGGAACTTTGTCGGCTAATGGCGGCGATGTCGTTTCACTACACTTATGAGAAAAAGTGGAATAATGGCGTACGTTCGCTTGACGTAATTATCTTGGCTAACGATGTTGAGAATTATAAAACCGTGCTATAACTTCTACAAGCCTCTGATAAGCAGCTGTCATAATTTCACTTCAGTCATGCATCATTTGTGTTTACTTGTTATTTATCTCTGGGGATTTTAATTTTTAAGAACGAGAGTTATCTGTAAGTGTGACTAAAGAAGTACTTTGCCTTGCGATGTAATTGTTGTACTACCACTGACCAAAAAGTCCAACCCTCTCAAGGTTCCAAACTTTGCGCTAGAATTCTTCCCTTAATACCCATCGAATCGTGTATAACTGATACGACTTATGCGACTTCGTGAGGAATTACCGTCAAGGAAAACCATTATCAATTATTTTAAAAATTAAAACAGTGTTTTTCGAATTCTTCGAAATCTTAACATGAAATGTTCAACCAGAAGTTTTAATTTTTACAATAGACAGGCAACAATTTCCTTCGGCAGAGTGTTCAGAGCATTTTTGAATTTTATTTTAGCTCTGACTTTTTGCCAGTAACACCAATAGAATAGTTTTTAAGCTGTATCTGAAGTAGACAACTGATTACGCACGTAACTACGTTCACCCGCGATAACGCTCCAATAATTTCTGGCATTGAATGCAAGTAATTTGAGGTTTATCAACTCCAACTCCTGTTACGTTTGCCTGAAAGCTTCAATTTTATGTATAAATCAAATGGAGCGATATGCAAAGCAGCGGATGGTTGATAGGTCAATATTTTGAGAGACCGTATTGTTTCACGTTCCAGTGCGTTTCACCTTGGAGCGCTTAGCAAAAATCTCCACCATATCTGGGTCTCGTTTTTGCTAATTGCTTTTTGATCTTGGTCTTGATCTAATAATATTAATCATACCAAGGCCAAAAAATCTAGCCATTTGGACGGTGTTTTGTTGAAGTTGTAAACCATTTTGCTTTATGTTGTAAAATATGACTTTCATAAACATTTCAGAGTTAACATATATTTTTAGAGTCGCTACCAAGCTTTAAAATTGTAAAATTTTGACACTTAAAAGCTTGGCGACTCCTAAAAAATATTTGTTTTAATCTGAAATTTTAATGGAAATCTGATCTGAAGAGAAAATTACAAAAGTTGGTCTTTTTTAAGAGCCACTATTCCTTTTACAAGTGTTTGCTCGTGTTGCTTTCGCTCTCAAGCTGCATCTCGCATTGCATCCACGCGCCACATCGACGGCGGCAACTGTCCTTCTTTGGTCGCTGCACTTTCGCAGCCGGTTTCACTCAGGCGCTCGTTCACGCGACGCACTCTTGTCACTTGAACGCGTGCGCCAGGTCCGTGTCTCTTGCTCTCCTCATTCCCCCCGCCCCCCCCCCCCCACCCCAATACACGTACACACTCTGCAGATGCTTACTTAAAAGACTTACTAGTGTCTTGGATCTGTTGTTAAGAGCAGGGGTATTTAACATGTTAGCTTCCCTAGGCCAAATTTGAAGATGTTGAGTTATTGGGGTCACCGATAAAATACTAATGATGGTGAAGAGAACAATGTAGAATATATAGGTAACAAATTTAAATAATTTTAAAGTCTTTAATTCTTCACTTTAGTATAAAAAGCTGTCTACAATCTCTTGGCTGTTTGTTTGCTTGTTAATAGTAGGGGTTATAGCGCTTGCCATTCGCTTGTCGGAGAAATTCGTCGTGGGGAGTGAATTTTTGTACTGATTTTCACAATTATTTGAAAATAATTTTGTGGACTTTATTCATTAACACAGTATACATTCTAATCGATCTTTGTCTACTTTAAAGAGTAATAGCATTTTTTTAAATTACCTGTGTATCTTGTTATCGGTAATTCAGTCGCGGTCTCGTTAAGATTCTAAGTTAGGCCGCAACCCGAGAGCTGTGAGTTGTATTCCGCGTCATACACATTGAATTATTGTCTGTGGTCACAGAATTTCATGCAGCGCAGCAAAAGGCAGTGGAATCGAGAACGTCGTGTAATTCTCAACCTCTTTCAGCTACTACCAAACTTCTGGACAACTTTTTATCGTGTATCCTTGTACGCAAATCAGGTGACTAGGTGTTGTGGATCTCTTCTGATGCGAACGGATATGTGTTCTAATCCGACGGATTTTATGTGATGTAGTGTATGAAAGGCATGGGGAAGCAGCTCGGATTACTTCTTTTCTCCAAGATAATCATCTCAGAGGTGATGTTTCAATGATCCATTCATTCAATGTTACATTTATCCTACTGAGATCAGAATGATTCTTTCTATATTTTACAGCATTTCAGAGTTTTCCGTGTAAATTGAGAACGACTTTTTTCGGGCTCTTTTTAGTAAACACCATTAATTTTTAGATTTTTGTAAGATGCAAATATATTCCGACTAATCATTTCCTCGAATGCTGTTTCTTAGCTTTTTTTCCTGCTACGACGCAGGTGACCTTGGGACATATTGTCACTGCCATACCTCACTTGTTTTCTTAATTGAGGAACTTGTTTCATCAAGTGAGGGCGAACAATGTTCTGTATTCGGATTCTTTCTTTGTACTCCTTCAGACCACCGATTTAAAAGTGACTACTGTATTTGGATAAGGACGAACTCTTCCAATATCTCTTAAACCGATAAAGATGATAATGGTGATTTTTACTTAGTCGAGACATGGGACTAAATTATTAGTAGCTTTTTAGCTGTGGAATATTATCAGTTCTTGCTTATTTTAATAGAACGATTTATTTAGTGTTACTTAAAAGTGAACGAAAAAAAAGAAACTAATACAAGCATATATCAGTAGATGTGATAAATGGGAAGGACATGACCCTCCTCGCGACAAAATCCCTTTCTATTACAATCGGAGATATTTAAAAAACGATGTAAATATTGCCGGTTCTCTTATACTGTCTGATTCCTCTCCCGTCGGGATGTCCAATACCCTTAAAGTTGTTTTTTGAACAACTTGTGAGTAGGTCTTATCATTTTTCGAGTTTTCGGACTTACGAATCAATTTTATTGATATAGGATGTGCGGTGCCGATATTGTTGTCAATAATTCAGTGGTAGCAAAAGAGTATCATGGACACGGTTACACCGTTTGGAAAATTGAAAGCGAATTCAAAATATTTTCCTTTCATTCACGGGGACGAGGCGGGAGTTTCTTGACGTGGAATTGTGTCCGGGGGCAAACACATGCACGATGAGTATAAAAAGTGCCCTCTAATCGCGTAGTCGGCTACTTAGTTCTCAGGTAGCCTCGAACGCCCGTTAGATACTTTCGTAATCAGAGGTTTTGTACAAATATATTTTATACATTGCTATGTCCTATTATTTCATGAATAATGTTCTCTAGTTTACAGAAATTTTTCTAACATCCCTCCACCAAGGACATGTGTGAGCTCCGGAGTTGGTTCCTTGATGCGGCTCGCCTTATTCAATTTTTGAGCGACTAATTTGTTGCGTGCGTTGACTTACCTTGTGCAGGCCTCACTATTCAGCCAAACTCTGAGACAAAATACTGACAACTGGGTTGCATTATTAGTTTGTTTTTGCGTTGATCAATGGCTGCATTGGGTCATTTGTATGCTCTGGAATAGTTTTTGTTTGTGCAGCAATAAATTCCATTAATACGTCTTTTGTGGTGATGCCCATCAATGTCGCCCGGTGTGCGTTTTGCATAGCATTGAACAGTTGTAACTCAACAGCAACTGATAATCCGAGTAATTCAACAGCGTGTTGTCATGTTGAATTTTTAACACAAAATTGTCCCTGTTGCCACCGACTGTAGTATTTGCTATTCCTCAAATACTGTGGATATATTATTGAATCGGAATCCATTTATGCATGTCAATACAATTGGGGTTAACTTGACTAAATTTTCATGCATTTTGATTATACCTGAAAATTCTTGAGGACTACAGTGCTAATGGTCTCCTGGTAGTAATATCTTTATTTGGTGACAACTTTCTCTAATGTGATACACCGATTTCACCTCATTCAAAATGGTGTCAACATTTGTTTTGATACTTACGTTATTTGTATTACAATTGTGCATTCCTTGTTGCAATTTGAAAGAATAACACAGGTTTTATTAGTTTTTAAACTCATCCATTGGAGGTGCGACGTAATTGTCTTTCTGAATCCATACTTACAATTTCAGAAAATTAGATCAAGTTCCATCTAACGGTATTGATTTGTAAAATACTGACGATATATGCATTTGAATAAGAAAGAAAATGAATAAGAAAATATCCGAAGTGCGAGGCCAGATACTATATAAATGGGGTTATTGTAAATTTTTTAATAAGTGAAATTATTTGAAATTAAATTATTATTTTGTTTGAAATCATTTCACGTATTATAAGTTTATGTAATTTAAATTCTATACTCTACTATGTAAGTACTTAAATTCTGGTGAAACGTTTCATATGTCGTGGTTTGAAGGGTCGGGTTATTTCACTTCATGACTAGTTCATTGTGCGAAAAAAATGGTAATGAACAGTCTGTCACGCTCGGTTCGTCTTTGAGCTGTATCATCTCATCTTCTCTATTTTGGAGGAGTTTGTGCATTTCACAACACTTGAAGCAATTTCAATTCCACTTTTATCAATAGTCCTCTCCACATTATTGTAAAGATAATGTTCAGCTTCACGCACAGAAATCATTTTGCGATTAAGGAAAGTTGTCGTCGAGTTAGTGGAATTCTGGACTCAGAGCATGTTTTAATGGTCTGAAATACTTTCAGGAGAAAATTAATGCTACAAGTACTATGATTTTGGTTCCCAGAAAAATTTTAAAGCCAATAGAATACAAACGAACCAACATTTGGAAATTAGACTCTAGAAACAACAATTGGAGTTATTTCAAATGTTACTGGAATGAAAACAGGTTAATCGCTTTTTCTTCTTCTTTCTTTTCTTTCTACTTTGGTTTAAGAAACCAATTTTCATTTTTTAGTCCGGATAACAATTTTCTTCCTAATTTTTTTGTTGCGCGATATTAAACACATGCTACTAGGCAGTATCAAATCACTCGGTGGCTATATATGACAGGTGCCACCTAGTCTGATTGTGAAGATATACCGTGTTGGATGTTGAATCGACTGAGGAGCAGAGCTTCCCGCGTGAGCGAGAGGCTGAAGACACGCGTGATGCACGGACATTAGCCTTCGCGTGTCACTTGGCTCACATGCAGCCGCGGAGTCAACCTTCTCTTCATTTCGATTTCGAATGAATGATATTGCCTCACGCGCGGAGTTGTCGAACCCGCGCGGACCTTTTCACGAACCAAAAAGTATTCTCGACTAAATGATTTTTTTTTACAAAACGGATCAAAAATGAATATTATTTCTCCAAAAACTTTTTTCTGATTGTTTCGTTGTTTTTTAAATTTTGTATTTTCGGGTATTTTATTCAATGTTTGTAAAACCATTGTAAGTAACACCAATAACGCCGAAGGTTTTGGTGAGAAATGAAATGTTTGCATGTATTCATGACCAGCTTACTTCTTTTTATCAGCGTTATTCATATACTAACACTGTAGTTGTGAATCAAAATTCTCTTCAGTTTTATTGAAGTGATGCGTTTTCAAGTTGGAGAATAGAGTTCTGGAGATTAATTTTGTTTGTTGGTGACTCAAGAACTTTTATTTCTTTCTCTTTTTCTCTCCCTCTCCCCTCTCCCCCCTCCAATTGATCAATGCCCGACTCATTCTCTGTTACTATGAATCTCTCGTCTTTTGAATCTGAAAGGTTTACTGAAACTTGAAAATGAAGGGAAATTGGTATTACAATTTAGTCTAAACTAAAATGCTTTAAATATGAAAGGCGTGCAGTTTTTCTGATATGGAGGTTCACTCTTATTATGTTTCTGAAAGAAAAGGATATTTTCCTGGCGTTATTTACACGGGATTTTAAATTTGTATTTTTATTCGGGATCTCAGATTCGAGTACATGTAATTCCAAATAATGGAGAAAAGATATCTTATTTCTGCGAGGTAACACTTTGTAAATAACCCTTACCGCATTTTACGGAGTATAAGACGCACTTTTTTCTTCAAAAAATTGCCTCCTAAATTCAGGTGCGTCTTATACTCGAAATTAATATAAAAATGTCCAGTGTTTGATTTAAAATTCTCGCCGGTCTAAATATAGCCATATATTCGATTCCACAGGAAACTATTTCTATCTGGCAACATTGGATTCAACTGGCAGCAGCAGTGCACCGATGCGACGAACATGAGTTGCGGGGATTCACAAGCTTGCTAACAGTCTCCCTCCCTCCCCGCCGTCACACACCCAGAACATTGTCAAGCCTATGATGCGTCATTGCAGTCTACGGTGCCAGTGAGCTTGAAGTGAAATAATTTGTGTTATCGGTCAGTTCGGTATGTAAACTAAGATTTTTTTGTCTGGCTTTGCAATCTAATAATAAAAATGGTAAAAAGTTATTATTTTTTAATGCTTAAAAATTAAGGTGCGTCTTATAGTCCGTAAAATACGGTATATTCCCGTCTTACTTAACTTTTTGCGAAAAATTAGTTATCATTACCAAAATTATTTTCTGCACTAATGAAATTGTTTTCTTAATTATTTGTTTTCAAAGTAAATTCGATCTGTAATAAATTCACGTCTCTTGTGTCGCACTTAAACAATAGCCTTAACCCTAAACGTTTACTAATCAATGATTGAAAATAGGCTTGATCATCGCCATCGAAGTGAACCTGTAGATTCTAAAGTACGTGAATATTCAAGACGAATGTTACGGATATTTAACCGGGATAGGAATTTTTTCACGCGTTGCTTGAAATTTCTAGTTAATTGTAACAAAAATATTACTTGTAATTTGGTTTATAGTAAATGTAAGTTTGTTTTTCCTTTAACCACGTGTGCGAATTAGTCTGATGTATTCTTCATGTGAGGACAGTGTAGTCGCGTAACCATTCGCTTACGTGTGGGAACATCAAGAGCATCCACCCGTCAGCCTCTCACGCAAGCATTGGCAGGACGAGGGAGGCACGACTATCGAACGACTCCGCGTTAAATATAGACCCTTCCCCTTGCGTCGAATAATGGCCAAGTGCAACACTTGGACTTTTTATAGGCTTTGTGTCCATTGCTTCCGCTTATGACCTGATCGATAATGCACCTGTGTATCCCAAGGGTCGCTTCCCGGCGTCGGAAGTTGCCGTATGACTTTACGGTTATGTTCTCGGGTTATTGATGTGACTTTGATGTCGTGGTCGGCAGAGGTTCAGCTCAACTTACTTAAATTCAATGGGTTGCAATCGTGTCTTTTAAATATAAATAGTACGTTCTGTTTTGTGAAACATTGCCACAGTCTTGTAAAAATAAAACATACATCATTCGCAAACCTAAAATTCAAGTCTTGTATTGCCTTTTTTCCCCCGTAACTGAAAGTTACCCATAAAATCCACGCGGAAATCCAGTGAGTATTCGCGGGGAAAATATGAGTTGTCACATGGTGAGGATAATAAAGGTTACTCCCTTCCTTGAACAAATGCACGAGTGTCTCTAATACGTCAAATCACGTAACGACCTGCATGACAGTACATGCTTTTATATTTTGTTGTAGTAGGGGACCCCGAGCTCCATCCTTGTTTACATGACTGAGCTAGATTAAAATTTACCCTTGAATTATTTCCTGTTTTGAATTTCTACCTGATCGTTAGTTTTCGTCTACATAGGATATTCTGTGTTGCAGTGGAAGTATCTCGATTAACTGAGGGACTCTTTTGAAGGACTCTGAAAGCACGACGTTATCTCCGTGGAATGGCATATGTAAATTGGATGCGAATGAGTTGAAAAATAACTAAAATGATTATACATTATAAAAAATGTGTGCAATATATTTATTGAGTAATACGCTGTTTTACACTTTAATCCGAAGAAGGCCTTATGATACACCGACTTGTGTCATACTAGTAAGAATCAATCAGTTCGATCAAGGAATAATTAGTAATCTGACAACTGGGCTTCGCGAAACCCTTCATTATCTCGTTAATAATCAGCATCCAGTAAATTCCAGATCATATTAAGATTCAGAATTCAGTGATACACTCCTCGGTCATCCGGTTAATCTATTGTAGGATTGTAAATGGGACATGTAGCGTGCTATTGAAGCTTATCTACTTGGGGCGATAGAAGGTAGGAGTTGGGTGGTAGGCAATTGTTGGTAGTTGAGCCGGTTAGCTGGGTTTACCAATAATTTGACCCACATGGAGAGGTTAGTATGAGTAATTAGTAATAGTTAAGAGTTATTGATACTAGGAGGTGGTGGATACAGGAAGGAGGATTCGCTACAGCTAAATAAACTGGGACATTAATGTGAAAAACTGCAAATTGTTTCTGGTCCCACCGGGAATTAAACCCGGGATGACTTGGTAATGAGCAATCACACTACCACATCAGCCACCACAAGGGTATCCGGTTAATCGGTTCTCATTCCGAATGGCACGAAGTTCGATGTGTGAAGTCGCTTTGCCATTCGACGTCGAAGACAAACGCTGGCTGCCAGCCACACCGGTCACACATGTACGGGACCACACCGGGCAGATTCGCGTTTCGGAAGCTATCAGACACAGATCTCCCGAGTCAACAGCTCTCTTGCTCCTCGCTTGTCGCCTGATCAACGAGCGCTTCGTTTTGTTTCGCTTCAATTTCCGTAGAACGAAGTAACTTCCTGTAGAGAATATCCATTTTCCAAGTGATTTCAAGTTCCACTCGTTTTTTCAATCAGATGTCTGGGAGGAAGATTTGTTTCTTTATCGACATAAACGTCATTGTGTTTTTGTGTGTTTTTTCTTTTCGTGGTGTGTGTGTATATAGAGATGTATGTAATATTAAAATTATAATGGTACAGTTTAAATTGTCCTGCAATGTATGCAGGTTCGGGATCAAAATTGTCAATTAAATTCAATTTTCGATTGTAATAATTATGTCTTGTCTTAAACAGGTAACCTTACATCTTAGAAAGTACTTCACTGAAGTAGAATCGTTGAATGCCCACATTGCAATGTAATTAGATAGGCGCATTGCAGCGAGTGGTCTACGATAAGAGACTCATTTATTGATTAAGAGATTGGAAACTCATTTATTAAAAACCTTTAATAACACATAACACATTTTATAAAAAAATATGTGAATATTAAGTTGGTAATTACATTTTAGTCGATTAGGTGTAAGGGAGGAGAGGAGTTTCAGGGAGTTAAAGGCTGCTAAAACTAAAACGATTGACATAAATGGTTCTGACATTAAACGTATTTGCAAGTTTGTATCTCTTGTACATCAACGCTGAGTTGAATCTTTTCAAGAGTTACTTGTGGTTGCATGGTTTTCAACGCGGTGAAAGCTTTCCGTTCAATGTGATCGAGGTCCGTTCAGTGAGATGTTTCGATTCAGTAAACCGCACTTCATCTACCTTCATTGTTTATGCGAAGCTCGTTGCATGTGAAATATTATGTGAATATTGTTTGAGAAGTTAAAAATTGGATCGTTCCATCTTACACATTTAAATTTGACACACATGGGGTTAAGACAATATGTTCTTGTAGGAACCGATAGGGTACTGCCGTTCACTCTTTACGGGAAACATGTCATGCATGATTTCCCTCCCTTTTTTGAGACAGGTTAGGCTTCATATTAACTATCGCTAGACTGAACTTAACTGAATCCATAACGAACAAAGTACTGTTCCGTATACTTCGTGCATTACGCGGACTCAATATAAGATATATTCTTTACCTATCACCAGAAGCAAAATATGTTATAGTTATTCTTGGAATCTGAACATTGACATTGTATTAAGATATTTTTGAAGAGAATTTTATTATTAAATTAAAAATACAGTTCAATACCTTACAAGACAATAAAAAATCCACAAAACAACAAAATTCATTAATTAAATTATTGTTTAAATTAAAATTGTGTGAACTGATTCTATCCTTTGAATTGTCACTTTCATCTCGCAAACTTGCTGCTTTGATTTGTAAGACTTCTTTCGTAGAATCCATACAAAGCAACCACGTTCACAAGTTTGTTGAGAAACTTTATGCTAGTCTCTGCCATTGTTAATTTTTTCTTCACGACCCTACCTCATGATTTCACCGCTTTTTACTCTTAACGTGCTTGCTTCTTGAACTTGGCCTTCTTTACTGCAGGAATGCTTTTAGTTTACAGAAAAATTTGTAAGGAATATTTTCGACGGAAATACTTCTGGGGATATCGTTTCCTGGTATCAGAAGGCGCTTCAGAAATCAAATGTTTACTCAGAGGTTATTTAGAGAATTGGCGTTACAAGAATCTATTTTGTTTGAAGACAATAGTGTATTTTCAAAAATATTCCTTGTGTATTTCTTAAATCGTATGTTTTTCCTCGAAAACAATTAGAGGCGGTGACGTAAAAGTTGTCCCACTTCGATGTTGCATTTAGATACTTACGTTCATTATACTTCTCGTAATTCGTATACATTCTGGGCTATGGATGTTTTTGGTAAAACTAACCGGCCAAGAGGGAGTGTAAACTTCGCTGAATTAGATGCAAAGATGTATGTAAATATGCCCGGCCAAGTTTATTTTAATATTTTGCTCCGACTGAATCATAATCAAAGGGATATCATGGAATTGCATAGGAAGGGTGGATATGAGTTACATAGAGAAAGAGGAAGAAAATTGTCTCATGAGAGAAGACGATCCCAATTGTGAAGAAGTTGATGCATGGAATAAAATTAGCTTCTAGTTACTTTTCGGTGAATTCACTCTAGATGAGGGGTTTGTTTGCCCAGTCTACATGATGATATGGGATGGTGGGGATAGAATATATATGGTGAGTAATGGGAATTGGAGTGAACCTAATAAGAGATTTCGGGGCAGTCAGCGTATGTATGAGTTTTCACCATTGTAGGACATGGACCCCCAAACAGGAATAAGCGTTCGTCAGTACCGGACGGATCATGGATTACTATTTCAGTGCATGTAAATGGAAAACCTTTCAAGTGCCAAAAAAACGTGTTTTTACTGGAAACATAAAATATTGATTCAACGACACATTTTATTTTGAAAGATTATGGAAAAATCATCACAGGTTACTTGTTTGATATTGGAATGATTGTGTGTGCAAAATAATTAAAGTAATGGAGAATATCGAAATGTTACATGTGATTTCCAAAAAAATGCTCCAAATACCATGGAGTGTATGTGTCACACCTGAAACCATAATTTTGTCTAGCGTTATGACAAATTATTGAAAAAAACATGTTATAATATCGATTTCCCCGACTGCGTTGCATATAACATGTTATCCTCGCGACGATCAATGCTCTATTTTAATTGCCATAACAATTAAACTATTAACAGAAGACAACATTTACACCGATTACAACTTTCTTGGCGTTGCCAAGAAGGTTTTCCGCTTTACTTTTCTCTTATAACTTTGTACATTTTATTTACATGCCTTAATTGTTCGTGAGGACGGGACGGAAAGGAGGTGTACGTAATCGAGAGGATCGTTGGAGTATTGGATAGAATTATACATTAGTTTATTGTTTTCCAAGCATATACATTATTATTAATTTATTGTACTAATATTGTATTAGTATATTGCATACGCAGTTTGTAACTGTATTGTGTAGCGGGCGCAAGACGATTTGTATGTGATCTCCGAGTGAGTCGTCAGTCGAACATTCCTGCGTGGTATTAAACTGATTTCTTCGTTGGGGGCACGTAAGCAGAGGACGATGAAGGGAGAACGCCCATGCCTGAGCAATTTCGTCTGGACGCAGACCTCGCCGTGCTTTTGTGCGGTCGGAGATGTCGCTGGGTCGCTGTGTGCTGCATCTGCTCGACGACAGCGAGACGTGACATTCAGTGAGAATGATCAGTCTCGGAATCCTTAGCAAGGTCGTCCATCCGTCGTTCTCTGGATGCTTGCATTCATCGGAAGCGTTGAAGCATTGATAATGACTAGCTGGGGAAAAGGAAATGATCCTGAAGCATCGAGAAGGGAAAATCGTTTTCAGAGATAATAATAACGTGCATGCAACCATAATAAATATAATAAATAAATTTTAATAATAATTTTTTAAAATAATAATAAATAAATTTTAATAATGATAATAATAATAAACATTTACACTAACGCAGAAAATTCATCATTTAATTTCAGACATATGGACGACGGAGCAATGTCTGGAAATGCGCTCTAATTCACCTGTTACACAAAAAGGGCGATAAGACGGACACTAACAATTAGAGAGGAATCTCCCTGCTCCCGGTCGCATACAAAATCCTCTCCAAAGCACTTTTAAACGGAATAGAATCCTAAGCGAATCCACTAATTGGTGAATACGAGGCCGGATTCAGAAAAGGGCGATCATGTGCTGAAGAGATCTGGAACTTAAAAACGATTACAGATGAGGAAATGCAGAAATACAGTAATTACATTCATCGACTTCAGAGAAGCTTGTGACTCAATAGACCGCGAAACCCTCACTCTTAAAAATCATGGAAGAATTCGGCATCAACAGAAAGACACTAACAGGAACAACGTCCAAAGTGAAATTCATGGGCGATATATCAGAGCCCTTCGAAATCAACACTGGATAGGGGGACGGACTATCCCCAATCCTCTTCAATATTGTTTTTGAAAAGATCCTCAGGGAATGGGAACCTCACGTAAAGGGCATCCAAATTGGTATAAAAAAGAGAACCGAGTTAAAGTCAAATGCCTCGCTTTCGCGGACGACATCGCAATTATCACAGACAATAGAACTGAAGTCACTCACGCAATGGAAAAACTACATGAAATCGCATAAAAAACCGGACTACAAATATCTTACGAAAAAACTCAGTGTACGAAAAGACGGCCAGAAAATAAATCCTCTTTAATCACACAACACGGTAAAATCACACGTGTCCCATTTTAAATACATCGGCGAAACTATACAGTCTTCTTGGCTAAACCGAACCGACAATGAACAAAGAATCAGCAAGCTCCAGAAGGCCTACAAGCTAACGTGGGGTCACTACAACTAGAAGTGCATTTCGACAAACGCAAAATTAAGGCACTATAAAACAGTGATTCTACCAGAAGCAACCTACGCAGCCGAAACAATGGTAATCGACTGTCATTCCGAAATTAGGGAAATGGAAAAGCAGGAACGAAAAATTCTAAGGAAGATTTAAGGGGCAATAAATAAAAACCGGCGTTTGGATGAAAATAACTCAGACCGATCTCGTTGGCCAACACAATAACAGAATAAATCAGAAAACACCAAGCAAAATTTTACACACATCTACAGGATGGAAAACTCCAGAACGGCAGAGAAGCTTTTCGACATTATTACTACAAGTAAATGCGGCACAGAATGGCTGAAAGAGATCGAAAGAGACTTACAACAGATCAACATAGAAAATCTCAAAGACCGCACCGAGTGCCGGAATAAAATCAAGAATGTAAAATTTGAGCAAAGAACATCGCGGCAACCTGAAAAAAAAATGGACAGATGAACGGAAAAAGGACCATTCTGAGAGGATAAAGAGAATTTGGTAGGAAAAGAGGAAAAACATCAGAAAAATTAATCGTGAATTCAAGTTCAATCGCACTTCTAAAAGGGAACAATGGACTAAATAAATAAATAATAATAAATTTTGATAATAATAATAAATTGTGATAATAATAACGAATTTTGATGATAATAAATTTTGATATTATTTGTACTAAAATTTATTATTAAGTTTTATTATTAATAATAAAATTTAATAATAATAAATTTATCGTCAAAAAAGACAATTTTAAACTGCGTAGGATCATGTGAAGGACAATAAAATAATTTACAATCCAGCAGATCCCCCAGGGGACTTACATCGAGTAAGTACGTGTTTGGCGAACACAGGGCCGCGAGCTGAGTCTGGCATTACTTCCACTTACTTGTGCCATGCTCCTTCCTTTCTCTTTCCTGATCTCCCTTGGTCACCTCTTGTTCTTTTCGATCCCGACGC
>NNCF01127056.1:813382-826242 GCA_002313205.1 Laupala kohalensis
ACAATTTTAAACTGCGTAGGATCATGTGAAGGACAATAAAATAATTTACAATCCAGCAGCAAGCAAGGGACCATCCCATCAATTTTGATCAAGGGCCCTGACGCAGAGACTGATTTAACACGTCAGCACAATACAATGCTGCTCTTGGTTCCCACAAGATGGAAGTTCGTTGATGACATAGTTTTACTAATTTTCTCTTTAATTTTATGCGTAGTTTCAGAAGTGCATTGCATGTGTATGAATAAATAAATAAATATATTTATTGTCAAAAAACAGTACAAACTGCGTATGACCACGTGGAGGGAAAAAAAACTAATTGACTCTCCGGAAGCAAGCAAGGGACCATCCCATCAATTCCGATCAAGGGCCCTAAGTCAGAGGCGGATTCAAAAAATTCAGCAAAAATTCCTAGATAAGATAAAAAGTTAGCTGCGTAGTTCCAGTCTTGCTTGTTTTACTTATCAACTTCAGATACACATAGTCCGTAATGCTTTTAATGAGAAGAGAGAGAAACATAATTTGATAAATAAAAGGACGCTTGTCATGCACTAAATAACAAATATTACTATAGCATTCTGTGATTGAAAACATCTGTTGCGTATCTACGAAAGTAATCACAAAGCTGAAACGGGTGTTTCTTCCCGTCCGGTAACATCTTATACTAATAGTCTATTCCCTCATAGATCATTTCGCAATATCTGGTTTTATCCGTACGAAAAGTCACAGGTCAATCAAAATAGGTGTTCACTTCGGAAATTCCCGGAAATTTGAAAATATGTGTACATCTTGAAATCATTTCGTATTAAACCCAGGTGCAGCAATCTAGATTCTGTCTAGACGCTGTTCCCCCAAAGAGTTACGGTATGTCTAGTAAGTAAACTCGTACAGAAATGAGTAACACTCGTCATCGTGGTCCTTCGTTGACCTAAACGAAAATACATACATTTGGTATTAAATATGAAAAGTTTTTAGTGATCTGATATGTGTTAAATATTTGCTGCTCTATGGTAATATTCCCGTGATTAAATTTGGACTGAAAAATAGCTCTTACCGTACGGCTAAAACCAGATGGTGAGATTGGCATTTGGCTATCTCTTATCCTCAGTTCAAGATTCCTAGTTCCCGGTGTGTTTATGTGAAACGAGGTACAGATGTGTACGATTCGAGAGGTCTAACTTCGAAACCCGGCTCCTGGTGAAAACAGTCATAATTGTGAATGGTACTCATACATTCCGCCTCACCAAATCTGATATGTAGCGATGGTTAGCGCGTTTGAGAGCGAGTATCTTAGAAAAATTTCCTCCGTGAATCAGCCTCGAGTGCTCCTGTCCTTATAGTGTTCTAGAGAAAACCACATACGCTTGGGATTTGAAGTTAAAAACACGAAAACGTAAAATTTTAGCTTCTTTGTTATTTTTTTCAGTATAAGGAATAAATTGTTCCGTGGGAAATTGATAATGTATATTTGTGGAAAGTGAATTTAAAATGTTTGTTGTGAAGGTAGGTTATGTATATGTTTCTACCGTGTACCTACACGTGGAGAAGATACGAGATAACTTAGGGGCAGATGAATATGGCGATAAGCCGGGAATCGAACCCGGGACTCATTGATCGCAGGGGTGTTTCCCGCTACACGGCACGTTCGCCTTCCACAACCGTGCACCATTTGCATAGTTTACAGCACTGATTCCCAAAGTCGACTATATCGACCCCCAGGGGTCGGCTGCGACCGGCAGCAAGGGGTCCATGTCAGAGAAAAACAAAATTGGGGGTCCACGATAGTGGATCTCATTTAAACAGATCGCGACCTTAATGGACTTTCCATGAACGGAATAATCCACATACAGTTTATGTATGTCGTGTACGTCATACCTGTTTCTTATGCCGGAGTATGGAATATCGTGAGAATTTCCAATTGCTTTTACATCTTCGTGTCTGGTGTAAAAGGATTTCAGCACGGTTGCGAATCTCCTAACAAAAATGAAACAAACTGGAGATTTGATATTAAACCTAACTAAATTGATGCCAAATGACGGAAAATCTTTATTAAAGCATCCCTCTCACTAAAAGCATTTTTTGCTTAGTTATTGTATTTATTAGATACTAAATTTTAATTTGTTTGGTTTTAATTTGAATTCAATTAATAAATGTATAAAAAGTAACATGTACTTATTTGTTTTTCACACTACAGATAGAAATTTAAATCTTTCAAAGCGAGTAGCACTATACCAGCAATCAAAAACACGATGTTAATGACTTAGCAAAAATTCAATATTAGATAAGCAGGGGGTCTACCCAAAACCGAAAACACTCCAAGAAACAAAAAAGTTCGGAGACAGCGATAATTCTTTGCTACCCGATGTGGGTAGAGATTAACGCCTCCGCGTGTCATCCATGGAGGCGAAGGTCCATTAGAGGCCTCCGTCGTCAATCGGCGGAGCGCAAGAAGGAGGCTTCTCTATTGATCCGCGCCCCACGCCCATCCTCGTACCCTCTGCCCCCCAGTTAATACGACGAACACGTCTGTCCCACTTGTCCATCCACAATGAGAGGGCGAAAATAAAACGCGTCCAATAGCTGGCATGAGGCCACTGGCCGCCCGACCGCCCACTCACCTCTTCTGTGGCTGCCTCGACCTTTCCCCGCGCCATTGTCACGGAGACTTTCAGTGAGCTGTGTCCACCGGTCACTTTACTCCTTCACTTTCCAGGTTTTGGAATTTGCCAGAGAAAGGAGTCAAAACCGGAGTCACCGCGACTATTCTCTTGTTGTATATCGTGGTTAGAAGAACGCGCGTTAAGGGGGATGTCCACGGGGATAATGAACACCGCTTCGTGACGCCATTATGGCGAATTATTGTTTGTATGTATATAAGTATATTCTTATATGTATGTTTATCCATATAAGTGTGTATATATATATATACATACATACACACACATATAAGAAGCTCTATATACATTTTCTTATCGTGAATAATGGACATAACATTTAACTTAAAAATGATCTTTCGCCATACTTTACCAAATTTACTGGATCAAATACTTTTGGTCAGGTTTCGCCTGGAGATACTCCACTGAGCGGAGACACGAAGAGGTGTTGAAAAGCGTTCTTCATTAACCCCGTCCGTGTGCGTGCTCCTTTACCTTACATTTAACATAGCGGAATATCCATTTCTAATCAGTTTTACGGAGAAAACTATAATTGGTGAAAAATGATGCCGAAAATATAAAAATATATTGACTTGAAATTTAATTCAGACCATTATATAGATTGTAATATAGCACTTCTTTCGCTTATCGTAAAGTTTTTATTCTCCATCGATTAAGTGGAGAAAACAGAAAAAACGATTCAATCGCCTAGAATAGTCATGGCGCCGAAGAAACATCATATCGTGGGATATCATGCGGTGGGCGTTCCGGAAGGACGAACCGGACGGGGCGCTTAAATACCCTATTATTGGACATTCGGGTATTCCCCTCGTGTGTTCGTGTGTGTTGTTGGAGTGCAGTTTCGCGTCGTTTTCACGCTGCTCTCTTTTTGCCCCATCGCTTGACGCGTTCGTGTGCATGATGAGCTTTGCTGCACTGTCTCTGGCCTAATAGCACCGCCCTGTATCCGCCGTGAAACGCTTTGATGTGCTCCCAGGATTTGAAGGGCTTTGGGTGAGATTAATGATGGATATAAGTTCGTAGTTATTTGCTCATTTATAAGTTTCTTATTTTAATGTTATATACGTTTTCAAGATTGTAGTCCCTTGGGGATTTAGGGATGGCAAGCGAAGAGTTAATTCCCCCGTGACATTGTAACAATTCATGTTAAATTTAAATTCCCAACTTGTTTTACCCTTTATAGAACGGACGATAAATTAGAAATATAAGACGTCTCATTTTCTTGTACTTCTAATTTCTTACTCAATCATTGTCTGTTGCATCATCTCCTTTTACCTATTCTAATTTGAAGTCAACCAATACTTCACCATCTTTAGGATTATAAACGAATACTGAATTGATATTAGTTTATGAGAACGACATTTAACAAGGTGCAAGTATTTTTGTAAACGAAATTCTATTGACATTTAGTTATTTCAACTACAGATCGTTCAGACAAATACCATCGTCTTCATGACAGACACACAGAGTGAGAGACTGAGACTGAAAGTTCTCAGAAGGTTTTTATGAATTGCCATTGCTTGTTTCAATTTGCCAGCATTGTCTTGTACAAAATTTCAGTGTAAGAAGAATATTTTGTCTTCGAAATCCATACTATACTTGAACGACAGGACGCTTTATATAAGCATTTGTTTTTTTAAAATATGTAAATAAATGTTATTTTGCAATGTTCTTAACATTACGAGAAAAATGAGTCATAGGACGATACGATTACGATATAATCCCAACGTAAATTGAATGGGATCACTGCGAAATGAGCGTGCACGAAACGACAAAACATAAGATACATTTGTTTGCCTTCATTTTTCTCGTTGGCTTATAGAGATTACAAAAATAACATTTGTGTACAATAAAACGTAACGAAATGGTATTGCTGATATTTAGCTGGAGGCTGACAACCATAAATCTTGGAGCGGCGTAGAGATGACTAATGAGATATGGAGGTGCACAAAGAATTCGTATACAGGTATTTAGTTCTCAGCCGACACCAAAAATTGTGTTTCGTGTAAACGATATGAGAAAATATACAAAAAAAAACATTAGAAAGTATATTCTCAATTCTTATCGACCATTTACATACGTTTATTTGGATTATAACTTATTTGTATTATCTCTTGTTCATACGATCTTTCGACACCCATTCGTGGCATCATCAGGTATATTACAATATTAGTAATTATTTAGCATCTTGACCTAAGTTGAAAAATACGCAACGTAATTAATAATATTGTTATATATCTTATGATGGCACGAATTGTGATTTGTCGAAACGTAGTGTGAATGTATATGTTAATATATGTTAACGTCTGTAAATGGTCGATGAATAATTGAGAATATATTTAAATATGATAGAGGTAATTAGTTCTATAACATTAAAACATGAATTATGTCTTATTTAAAGTTCTCTCGTCCTGCTTAACGGTATTCGTTGTGGCATGTTATTGGTTGCGAAGAAGGGCTCCTGTGACGCGTAAGGCCAAGCGGTCAGACGCTGCTCCAGTGGCCAGATGTTTCACCCCACACGTGTGCTCGTCAGATGGTGGACGGTGGTGCTTTCTCCTCCTCCCTTGATGCCCACCCACGCGCCATCCTTCGTTGCGATCACCAAGCTGCAATAAACCTCTTTAGCTTTATAATGAGTGCTCATCGAATGTGTAGCACTAGATTGCGCGCTGATCGGTCGGTATGCGGTCCGATAAATTTCCCTCACTCCCTTGACGTCGCAGCAGCCTTGTGTACTATCAAGAAAAGAAATGTGTAGACTCGTGATTGGAGTCAAAAGTGTCGAGAGCGTTGAAACCATTATCGAAATGAAAATTATGTATTAACGCTTTATAAAGTATGAGTAAAAGAAGTACACTCAGAAATCAATCACATAAACACACAAAATAAACTTCTTTCTCAATTGGCGGCAGACAGTGGAATTGAAATGTTTGTTTGGAGAAAACGTACGTTTGTTCCGTTCTAACAGCATAAGTTAAAACTTTCTTTTCCGTAACAAACTGAATTGCAGCGTAGAACAGTTGTTTATTTTCATAATGTTGCCTGCAGTCTCCCGCAATTCTCTTGACCAAAAATGTTGTGAGAAGTCTGTGAATGGGCTCGCATTATCAGTTTGTTAGTTCTCTGTTACGAGGAGATTTAGTCCTAGCTAGTCTTCTACACATTCACTGTGGCTTGATGTCCACTGAAGGCGTATTCAGCCAAAAAGAGGCGGCGCAATCTCGCGCGAAGGGAAGCTCCAATCGGGGGTGGATCCAGGATTTGATTTTGGGAGGAGTCCATAAAGAGAAATACCAGGTTGTGCGAGTCCCTCCACCAGAATTTTTTTAAATTAACTTTTTAAAACTACAATTTAAGACATTTCTATACATAATGTGTTATTTTGTATAGGAACTAAATTGCAGTTTTTATAAAAAATTAAGCCTTAAAAATTACGTTTTTGAAATAATTCGTGTTTTTAGCCATTTTTTTTTATTTGAACGTTCCTGCTACCAAGTCTATTCATTGCTTCAGATTTACTTGGTATAATTTCATCGTTAATTCACATGAAATCGAAAACGTTTCGGATATCTAACACTATACCACATATGATTATACTGATTCATTGGTATTAAAAAAGCGAGGATAAAATATTGAAATAAAATGTTTGATTTCGGTAATGACGTATATGATTTTATACGAAATACGCGGGCAGAGAAGATAATCACGCGGAATGCGAGAATGCCAGAAACTGTGAAATATCGCAATCCTATGATCATGTTCGTACAAATAAGACTTTATTAGTTCGTCTTGTATATTATACTTTATTGTAGTATATTATTTTATTAGTTCGTCGTGTGAGTATGCTTCCAGTTTGATAGTAGGAGTTCACGATTTATCTCCTCCGTTTGTCTGAGGCTAATTTCAGGTTGCTTGTCTTGTAACAGTGACTCTGAAATGAGCAAACATCCCGAAATATTTTGACTTTCCAGTCACCACCAACATGTTTAATGAAGGAAACTCTTGGAATATTAGCGTTGCCGAAAACAACTTTCCAATCTATATACTGTGCAAATATTTGACATGCTAAGAATAAATAAGACAGCAAGTCAACGAAGTCACCGCATATTGGTGTACTTGTGTTGATATCACTGGGATCTCGTAACGCAACAAAAAAGAAATAAGATGTTTTGTTTTTTGTAATATAGCCAAAACACGTTGTCGTCATTTGCTTTATTTACTATAGTGTGTATTTACTTGAGATAAAATTGAAAATATGGTAAACGTATCCTTGCACTGTTTTGTAAATGTAAATATAATTGCCGTATATATTTTCCAGTTTTCTTATTAAGTCAATTTTAAATATAATGAGTACTAGATTTAAATTGAGTGGCGTAGACCTAGAAGGCCAGGGAAGGGGGGGGGGTCTCTACCTCTTTTCAATGGTTTGAATAAATCATTTCCTTCCTCTGCCCCCCAGGGGACTTACATCTAGTAAGTACGTGTTTGGCGAACACGGGGCCGCGAGCTGAGTCTGGCATTGCTCCCACTTACTTGTGCCATGCTCCTTCCTTTCTCTTTTCTGACCTCCCTTGGTCACCTCTTGTTCTTTTCGATCCCGACGCTATTAGGGCTAGGGTATCTTTCATTTTCCTCTTNAAGGCCAGGGAAGGGGGGGGGGGTCTCTACCTCTTTTCAATGGTTTGAATAAATCATTTCCTTCCTCTGAATCTTACATCTATAGATTTTTCTCAGTATTACACATATAATTATTAGTGGTTGAACGGGAAGGGATGTGGGTTAATTTTGATAGTTATTGAAATAGTGACCCAGTTATTTTTTCCATCGATTCCTTATCTCCTGAAATCACAATCAGTATCATTCCCTACTGAGAACACCTGCGACCACGTGAAGGACGATAAGCGACTTGACTCTCCAGAAGCAAGCAAAGAACCGCCCGACAACCGTTTTTGAAGGAAAACGTGAAGAAAGAAACAGGTCGGGATACATATTATTTACATTCTTTGCTATCCGTTAGCATGTGTAACGAGTCTCCTAAATCTTTAGCAAAAATTAAATGTGAATGCTGAAATAAATGAAACCCAGAACATAGTTGGATTAAGACAGTAGAAGCCATTCGTTCCTGTGCTGATGACGCGTGTCTCCATCCTGTCTTCGTCGCGTGGACGAGAGTCGTTATATGGGATTAGGAAGACGCCTACGAGGTGTTCGCGCGGCACACGCGACCAACGCACCGATATCTCTTCTCTTCTTTGTCTCTCTCTATATTCATATCATAGTACCGTCTCCAAGATAACCACCGTCGCCGCTCAGGAGAGGCTTGCGCCCACGGAAAGATCCACACTGAAGATGGCCACCGCAGTAGCGACAGAAACGTCTGTGAAGGACTCTTCATATGGACCACGGCTCAATAGCCCAGAAGTTTTTTTCATATACTACTCCTCGGGCTTTGCACAAGCAGAAGATTAATTTCGATATTCAGCATCATTACAAGAAGAACACTCCAGCTGCGATGTTCAGGGTATACTTTACCTAATCCTCGACAAACACCGGGTCCATATCCCTGAGTTTACAGACGGGTCGAACCAGTCTGATGGTGGCGGCTGTTCCGTGGTGTTTCCACGTACGATCTGTGGCTACCGTCTTGGCGACATGTGCAGCGTTTACACCGTTGAGTGCTACACCATATTGAGAGCACTGCGGTCAACAAAGTGCTCCCGCGGATCATATTTCCTGATTTGTTCTGATTCTCGAAGTGTCTTTCAAGCAATCCAGACTATGTATCCAGCTGATAAGCTGATCCAGAACATCCAGGATGGAGGAAGCAGACGTTTCCGCAAAGGCGGCATGCCTCAAGAATCGCGTGGATTTCTTCACGAATCCAAAACGAGGTCTCCTAAGTGAATGGAACAATGAGTGGTTGGCTGTTGAAGGGAATAAGCTCCGACTTATCAAATCCTCTGTAAAGCCATGGAGCAGTTCCTGTAGGTCTTGCTGACCCGCCTGCGCATAGGACATGGTCCACTCACTCATCGGTATCTCTTACTACTTGATGATGAACCCGTTTGTGAGGAGTGTAGATCGTCACCTACTAACTGATTGCAGAAAGTACACCAGAATACGGAGAGAAATTGGTCTGGCTGCAGATTTACCATCAATTGTCGGAAATGAAACGGATGATGTCAATAAACTATTGAATTTGATGAGTATATCGGAGCTCCTCCCACAAGTTCTCTGTAGGGTTTAAATTTGCATTTCTTTCCTCTTCCCTGTCTTCTTTCCTTTTCTCCTTCCTTTTCGTAATTTGAAAATTATAATTTTCAGATTTTTTTCTCTTTTTTATGATTAGTGTTCGGTAACTGTTTCCTTTTCTTTTCTCTCATCTTTGTATTTAGATATTTCTTGAATTCAGGAGGGTGTTTTTAGTGGTTATGGTCGAGATATTCGGCGAGTCCCACACACGGGGAAGTGTTGTTACGCCCCTCAGGGGACTTACATCTAGTAAGTAAATGTTTGGCAAACACGGGACCCCAAGCTGAGTCTGGCATTACTTCCACTTACTCGTGGAGGCTCTTTCCTTTCTCTTTCCTGACCTTCCTTGGTCACCTCTTGTCCTTTTCGATCCCGATGCTATTAGGGCTAGGGTATCTTTCATTTTCCTCATTTTTTGTCCTCAATGTTTTGATTTTTGGTTTTGAGATATATTTTGGTATGATGTAATTCAGGAGGGTTTTTATTGGATATGGTTGAGTCATTCGGCGAGTCCCCCACGCGGGGAGAGTCATGTTGGCTCTCCCTAGTGCGTAACAGCATTTTCCCTACCTGTACAAGTTTTTAGGGCTCCAAAGACCTCGATGTCGACGAGCCATAAAGCCCCGCCCCCCAAAAAAAAATCGCTACGGCTCTTCTCTATGGTGCGAAACTGCACTTTTTCCCATCTGCAAAGGCTCTAATGACCTTGCCGTTGACGAGCCCTAAAACCCCACAAAAAATGTCTTGAACATACACGTGCTGTACTTCAGAAACAACAATTTTGTGCAAAAATACGCAACTGTTTGACTCTACAATATATACTTGCAAATTGCAGTTCACGCAAATATTGTTACGCTCTCTAAATACCCTTATACTGCTCTCTATTTATTTTTTTTAATTACCACAAGAACATAATCAATTTTGCGTGCGAGATTTATTTTTCAGATTATTTCCATTGACATGGATTACTACAAAACGGGTGTCCGTCGGCTTCCGATAATTAAAACTGCTACTTCTGTATCTCTTGCAGTCGAGCGTACACAACAATGTTCCCTCTCGCTCATATACGCGTTTATTATATTTCACGATACTTCGCTCCCAAATAGACCTAAATTGCTTCCTTTTTAACAGTCGAGTATATGTGTACTTTCAATGGAAATGGCATATAAGTAACATGTTTTTGAAGCTTTAAATAATTATAGAAAGGTCTCAAATACTTCATATCGAAATTTTGAGGTATTCGGTTTTATTTGACGGTTTTCAAATAGTATCGTGTATCAGTGAATGATTTGTCCGAATTTCCGGCGCGTTAACCATTAATAGTGTTAGTTAAAAGAATGTGTTAACAGCATGTTTGAATCTGTGAAAGCCTACTGGGAAGCTCTCGTTTTAATTTGTTGTATTTGGAGTAAAATTGAAAACTTCCAAGTTTTCCGCTCGACTTTTATGTGTGACCAGCTCTTACAATTTGAATATCCTAATTACAAGAGAGGTTTACCTAAGAATAAAAGAATTGTATTTTACAAAAATTAATATTTTGAGAACCAGGGTTGTCTTTATTCTAATAACAAGTAATCGTAGCGGAATAAAATTTATGTTTCCTAGCAGTCTTGATACGCTTACGTTCTCAAAACATCGTTTGTGTTCTAACTCAAATTTGAATAATGTTAATACTGTCTTAATTATTATAAAAAGCTTGTTGGTGTGAGACGACCCGTAATTGGAAGCTATCTGTCCAAGTGCGATCCAGCTATTTATTATTATCAATTTTGTTTATTTGTTTGGTGTAGTTGGTTTGAAAAGCGCGATTTAAGTTTTCTTGAATTATCGGAGCGATTGTTCAGGTGGTTTCAGATACAACCTTCATGTTTTGTGTAGTGACTAATACAGTCTTACGTACGAATTATTCAATTTTGTACTAATACAGTCCTCGTTTTACGAATTATTCAATTTTGTTCTTCATTCGTTATGAATACCGGGGACCAATGAACCCTCCCTCAACGAGTATATAATTTAATGTTACTTGATTCAACCAATAAAATATTTTTATTCGTCTCAAATAAGAATGTTTCTTCAGCGCTATAACACCTAACATCAATCGTAAACAAACGCCTAGCTGTATGGCCAGTCTAAAACTACTGCCAGCCCAAAATTCCCCCAAATCCCAAAAAGCAAATCCTATTATATGCCTCTGAATGCAGGTGAACTTCGTTCGTACGTGCATGGATGACCCTCTGTCCATGGGCGGCGCCCAAGTGTCTGCATGAATCGAGGCATCTCCTTCCCTCCCCCCACCCCCATCATCTCGTACACCAGTAGCCACTCTCCTCCCCGCCCCTCTCTTCCCCATCCCTTCCCAACCGGTGACGTTGTCCGCGATGTTCTCCGGAACCGGGCCACGAGAGATGACGTCAGCCCCGGATTCACGGAGCCAGCGCCGCGCAGGCAGCTTCCGTGCGTTGCTCCCACTCGCATTCCATCCAGACGAATCCAATGGGCTCGCAGATTCAGTCAAGTCACTGATGCTGTTAATCTCCCGATAATAATATGATTGCTGTCGGTCAAATTAAGGTCGATATCGAGATTTTGGTGACAACCCGTGGCGGATTTAGGGGGGTTAGCCCTCCCCCCTCCCAAAAAAATGAAAAAAAGTAGTCTTCGGTAAAGCAACAAATTATGTTTGGTATTCAGACCTATTATTCGTATTGGGTAGAAAAAAATATTTTTATAGAATCGTATATTGTTTTAAAAGTGAATCATTTCGAAATTTCCAAATTTTTTCATTCTGCCCCCCCTCCCCAAAAAATCGTGGATTCACAGATGACAACAGAAACTGCTACTCGCGGGTGCAGGTGAGTAATTGCCGCTCTCCTTTACATGAAGTTTATAAAATTATTGAAATTATAAAAAAGGGTACATTTAATTTACTTTAACTGTGTTTCATCGTACCACTAAAATATTTTGTGAGCGTTCAGTTTGTAAATTTTGCGACTTTTAAAAGATTGATCCAAGAAGGCTTCGCTATTAGCTGCGGAAAGAGATGTAAAAGAACGTCGCAAAGTATGACTAATGTAATAAACATTGGAAATTTATATGAAAATATTGTTTTCAATGAAAAGGAAGGATTTGATTATTAGTATACCTGCGTGAAGTTCTTAAAATTACGTGGAAACTTTTAAACAATTTTTAAATATGTATACAAGCGTAAAGAAATTATGTTTATGTATTGTATAGAATGTGTGTTGTAAATAATAATAATAATACTTAAGACTACATCTTCATGTATAAGATGAATGATGACATCCTTGATATGTGTTTGTCCCCATCGCAAACAAAACGTTGAAATCTCGCTTTTACTTCCACTATATAGTTCATACTTAGACAAGAATAAAATTTCAAAACTATGTTATATGGTCTTGTTTTTCATCCCCGGTGGTGCGTGCAATTGTTCCTAATTTCGTGTTGATGCAATCTATTTGGAGGACAGCTCTTGATACAAAAGTTGTGATGGAATAATCTAAGCATCGAACCGTTCCGAAGACACAAAGTTCCAAACAAAAAATAATAATAATAATAAATTTATTGTCAAAAAACAGTACAAACTGCGTATGACCACGTGGAGGGGAAAAAAATTAATTACCTCTCCGGAAGCAAGCAAGGGACCATCCCATCAATTCCGATCAAGGGCCCTAAGGCAGATGCGGATTCAAAAATTTCAGCAAAAGTTCCTAGATAAGATAAAAAGTTAGCTGCGAGTAATAATACATATATTATGTCAATATGTTTGTAATTTAACGCAAATATGTTTGTAAATATACATGTACAAGTTATTATCGAACTATAGATTATTCTGAGTATAGTGTTTAAAAATCATAAGAATTGAAATAACACTAAATTCACGATTTATTGTTACAATAAACACGCCCCTAGACA
>NNCF01127056.1:826615-920671 GCA_002313205.1 Laupala kohalensis
ATATATATATATTTCAGTTAATATTTTGGTTATACCGTAAGCTGCTGAACTGAATTTTGCTCTCCACTTCTTTTCGGTTCGAAACCGGTTACGAGAGGGTTTCAAGTAGATGTATTTAGTTTATGTTAACTTAAATTTATAAATTGCGCAGTCGTATCTAAACACTAGGATCTTGCATGTACTATGTTAGTTATGTATTGTTTCAGTTTCAACTTGTATGGTTAATTCTGGTTTAAATATATTTGAATTGTAATACATTTCTTTCGTTGACAAGCGTTTTTAATTTATCTTCTTCAGAAACAATCCATTATTATTAATTATAAATATTTTACTTTACATGTGAAATAAGTACAATTTATAAAAGTAAATTCTTAAAAATTGTGTAAAAATCAAAACACCTTAATTTGGATTTTAGAAGAAATGTTTAGTTTGATGAGGATTTATATTTTATTTTCTCTCCCGATCAAAAAACTGTTACTTCTAGATTCGGTTTGGTACCTGAAACGTTAGTTTGAAAACTGGTCTAGGAACGCGAAGAATATCTAAAATATTGGAGTTCGTGTTTCACTTAGGATTCGTAAAAAGAAAGAACAGAAAGGAAGTACCTAGCATGTCGTTGCCTCGTGGACCTGCGCTGTTACTCGCTTCAGGGAGGCAGGCGGGCGTGTATCTCAGCAGAATATGGTAGCGGAAGTACCCCCTCCCTTCTTCCGCCTCTCCTCCTGAGTGGAGTGATATGACGCGGGCGGAAACAGCGCCGCCACCATCCTCTGGGTCTTCTTCCCTCCCTCATGAAGCTGTTGCTGCTCATGCTTTCTGCCCTATCCTTCACTTCGTATTCCTTTCCTCACCTGTGGAAGCGGCCGGGAAAATAGGGCGTCTTGGGCCACTAGCTTCTAAGATTTCCGTTAACAAGGAATGTGTAATACCTAAAATGCAGAAATCTGTTATTTTCTAAATGTGCTATTTTGCAGTAAGGATGTTTCTTAGTTTGGATTACAATTGTACTATAAGTAGATTGTACATTTGTACTATAAGGATGGTCAAAACGCTTTTGCTTTTATCTCCTCGGGGTGCGATACCAGTATCTTCGGGGGTACCTCAATACATCTTCAAATAGCCAGGTGCTCTTAATTTTTGTCCGAGGGGAATTTGAAACTTGTTTTGTAATAATTTGAAACTTGTTTTGTAATAATTTCAACCGCAGTTGTAAACATTACTCGGTGATTTTCGACCTCTTTTTTTTTTTATTCGTTGTAGTTGTCAATTTCAAGTTACCTATTGATATCCAAGTTACCTATATGACCTGCCCATTTCGGTATTTACGTTCTGTGAGGTTAAAAGAGGAACGTGAGTCCGCAATTTCGTAGTTCTTCCGTTTCTCGGCTCCTGTATGCTACGATCATCTTTCGCATTAACTTTAAGTAGGGATTATGAGGAGTGCGTGCTTCTTAAGAAGTATTGTACGAGAAAGGGGAGTAAAATCTCTCATATGAAGAAACATAACAGTTTTCTGAACTAGTTCCATTTCTCCTTATCATAAAATTTAGTTCCATCCACTCACGCATTAAATGGCCACTTGGCATCTGTAAGAGGATCTTTTTTCAATAGTTCAACTTTGTTGCTGCGTGTCGGAGGCGCCGTAATATTATATGTTTATGTAAAATAATAAATAACAAATATTTTTAATAACAAGCTTTTGTTTAACCCATGTACTAAAACGAATAAAATAATTTTTGTTTTTTTAGGTAATGCACCGCAAAATGCTAATACGTCCATACATATTTTACATTAGTAGGTCTAATAAAAATATCATTTTCAGCGATATAGTATTTTATGTTTAATTATTTGTCTTCAGAAAGCTTGGCGCACGAATTGTAAGGAATACTTTCTTCATCAAGTACTTACCAACCAATCACTGCCCTATGAACGTAATTGGTATCTACTTTTATTAACATTTCGCACGACAAGCTTTTTAAAGACAAGTAATTCGACATAAAATGACTCATAACAAGAAAATTGCAGTGTTAGTTCTTTCGAATTTAGATTATGTTAAGCAGATTCCTGGGGAAATAAACATGGACGAATTATTTGTTAAATCTAATTGCTTAATGAGCATTGTTTTATGAAAATACCTGTTACAAAATTTAGAAAATACTATAGTGATTCGTACTTACGTTGCCACCTCCCTCCCCTACGAAAATTCGATTACACTCCTAGCTCAGTTTTATGGGCATCTCTATCTTCGTCTGCATTCTTTCTAAAATGAAGAACCTTCGACATACTTGGTAAATTGAGACTGTCCGCCCACCGCGCAACTCTGTGACCCTTCTTTAGTTTGGCGAAATGCCAACATTTCACTACCTACTGCCTGCATCCATCCGCACGCTTAGGAAGAATTAACATGCCTTGCGCGGGATATGTGATACCAGAGTGGTGGAAGTTTCGCCGTCGAGATGGCGAATTCAAAGGAAATGGCTTTGAAAATATGACGGCGTTAGGTTTCCGTAATTAGTGGTGTGTTCACTTACATAAATTAATAATAATGTGTGAATCTTGAATAATTCCGAAAGAGCAGAGGCAGTGATAAGTGTAGGATACGCTTCGCACATTGATGATTATCTGTTGTTTCTGTTTAAATATTCTTAATATTATTATTGTTATTATTATCATCACCCATTAAAAGTTGTTTGTTTTTTGTTTGTTGCAGGGTTAGCAAAACCAACTCAGGCAAGATGGGGAAGTTGCTATCTAAAATTTTTGGTAACAAGGAGATGAGAATATTGATGTTAGGCTTAGATGCTGCTGGAAAAACTAGTATCCTTCCTGTATTTTTTGTATCTTCGTTTATTGTATATCATAGTATGCACATTGCAGAACATGTTACTTGTATGAATATGTGAGTGACACAAGAAATCTGGTACACTGAATTTGATATCTATTTTTATTGATTTCTTGGGGTTGTACTTCTGATTCAATTGCCTTCAATGTTTTTGTTACTGCTGGTTATTTAAAAAAAATTGTTATTAACCAAATTTGTGAATTTTCTCTCCTTTCCTGTTTATGCAAATAATAAAGAAACAAGAAGTAAGTGATGAAGCATGAGGGGAGGTCATATTTTCTTGTGGCACCTCTTTGATCAGAACATCAGTTCATTCCTAGAAAAAATATATTATTGTAAATTTAACCCTAAGAGAGCTACTAAAGATATTTTTGTTTCACCAAGGGCCACGTTGGTTGGGTACAATAGGCCTTAAAATTAGCAGGGTGTGATTCATACTCAAATACTTTCATACGACACACAGGAAGAAAAGGACTTCTTCTCCAAATGACATAAAGCTCTCGATAAAATGTTTCCCCCAAATCAACAGATGCATTATGATAACCCATGTTCCACGAAATATGATAAAAAGATAGTGGGAAATATAAATGGGGAGGGCTAGATGTGGAACATACTCTACCCTGAAAGGAAAACGAATTTTAAAATTAATAATATTGTCAATATATGCCCCGCATAGCCTTTCTAAGGTTAAAAAGTGTAGTCTTACCAATGTACTCATTCAACATAACATAATATGTTGTTGACTTTTTAATAATAATGTTTTAGTTCTCTGTAACCTTACAATAATGTACTTTTGTACATTTTGAGCTTGTTTTCTATGCCCTTAGTTATGCTAACCTCTGTCTCTGGGATGTGCTAAGCTGTGCTTTTACTGTTTAAGCAGTGAGTTTGTTGAAGATTTACCCATTTTTTCACTGGATCATACAATTAACATTTTTAGCTGTAACAGCTAATTCTTGTTCTTTGGATTGATTCTTGCTGAAAGCTCTGAAAAGCTTCTAGAGCGTGTTATATTGTTATTATCATTCAGTGATGAGATCTATCACAGAATAATGTAAAGAATGAAATTTCTCTCCTGACAACGTTCTATGGGGTATTCAGGCACACACTAAAACAATTTTACTTATAGTGTGAATGTGTAGCATTTTCAATTTGTAATTACATTTATAGAATGTCACAGGAAAAGAATCAGATTGACTTCTCTCAACTCAAAGATACTCTTATACAGGTGTATTTTCTTTAACATTTTTCTCAGCTATTTTATATAAACTCAAATTAGGTCAGTCAGTCACAACGATACCAACTGTAGGATTTAATGTAGAAACTGTTACTTATAAAAATGTTAAGTTTAATGTTTGGGTAAGTGAAAACACTTTTTTATGATTAAACTCTTTTAGTAATTTCTCTTATGTTGCTCTAGTTTTTAGAAACGTTTGAAATAATTGAGAATTGTGTTTTTTCTAGGATGTTGGAGGACAAGACAAGATTCGTCCTCTGTGGCGACACTATTATACTGGAACCCAGGGGCTCATTTTTGTCGTTGATTGTGCAGATAGAGATCGTATTGATGAGGCTCGCCAAGAACTTCATCGGATCATTAATGATCGAGAGATGAGAGATGCTATTATTCTAATTTTTGCCAATAAACAGGATTTACCTGACGGTAATTTTATTACATTTTATACCCCCTATCTCATTTGCTGTTTATTGATTGTTCAATATTTTAGTTGTAAAGTTACAGTACTCTATGTAAATAAGCCTCGTTTCATTGTTGCTACCACTTCCAAAATATTTATTATCACTTTTAGTTTCTTCATATAAATTTTACTTACAATATTCTCTAAAATAATTAGAATGACAAAAAAAATTTACCAGATTTCATCAGTAATCTGTGGGATATTTTCTGTATTTTGTGATGGGTTGTCATTTGTGATGTATGAGGAATTTTTTCTATAATATTTGAAGCGGATTGTGGGTGTAGGACTGGAAAAAAAGGATACCATAACGCTAGCACAACATAACTGTTACCATTGACTCTTGGGTCATGAAACAGTGTTTTCAGTTAAACATTTATTTTGGTAGTTGTTAAGAAATGTTGTCAGTTATTGCATTTTAGAACACTGTGATACATTGAATTGTAAGTATAGAGAAACCAATTCAGTATTGTAAGTATACAGAAACCAATTCAGTATTGTAAGTATACAGAAACCAATTCAGTATTGTGATTAATAGAATTTAAATATCAATGAAGTTTGAACATTAAGTGAAATAATAAAATTAACTTTTAAAAAATCAATTGTTTATGTTGTATATTTAGTAATCATGAAATAAGTTACTAATTGTTCAAATTCAACTCTTTTGCTTTCAGCTATGAAGCCACATGAAATTCAAGAAAAATTGGGCCTAACCAGGATACGAGATCGTAATTGGTATGTGCAACCCTCGTGTGCAACAACAGGTGATGGGTTGTATGAAGGATTGACGTGGCTCACATCGAATCATAAATTATGAATGAGCCACTTAGTTGACGTATTCGTACGCCCCACCTGCCACAAAACTGCCAAGCCTACTGCTTACTCAGGTCAGCTCTTTAAGTGGTGGTGTCCGCAGTGAGCACAGACTCTGGGATGTGAATGGACAAGTGAACGTCTAGTTCCTCACCAGACTAGGGACTGAAATCTGTTTTTAAAGATATTATTTCCGTACAATTGGAAGATGATTTATGTTTGTTTGTATGTTTAGTTTATTGATGCGTTTCACGAATGAATCTTGAGTACTTGAAATGTGCTAATGGACATTGGTTAGTGTCTAAGCTAAAATGTGAAAATTAAATTGAAGTTGAACATTTTTAAAGGACTTGTTCTTCCTTAAATGACATATATTTTTGAACTTGTATTCTTTTTGTTATTAGAGACAAACAGTTTAATAGTTTTTTGTTTTTTTCCCTAGGTTTAAAGTGGCAAATAGTGAATTTTGTACAAATTTAGAAATGCAGGAGTTGTATTTGGCTGTGTAGCTATTAGAAGAGGTTACTTTAATCCTTACTTGCTGTAATTATCTCGTCAGATTATCATTTGGGTACAAAATCTTTATTTCAGCTAAATTAATGCATAACTTGTCTTGAAGGTTATCTTTGTAAATTTCTGTTAGTGTTGAGTGTTTGTGTAGTTGATATGGTTATCATTAGATTCTATTATTCATATTGGATAAAGTTTGCATATACTATTATCCGTAATAAAAATTTATATCGAACTGTTGACTGATACCGTAATTTTGACATGCCAGATATGATTGGGCAAGTACAGTTATTTGCAAAGAGTTGTAAATATTTGTCTAGCATGGAAAAATCAAGACCATGAAATATTTATAAACAAGCATTTCTACACATACTTGTGTTGTGAAAATTTTCATTGTATTAAAAATGTTCCAGCTTGATTGATGCTGATGTCTTAAGTGCTAAAGCGAGGCACATTGTGCCTGTTGTTAGAGTTGAGCGAGTGAATGGCTGGATGGGTACTACTCCTCAGCGTATGCGATCTTGTACAGAATGAGTAAATTGTGTTGAATGGAGTTCAGAGGTGCCCTAATGTGATTCATAAGAAGTGCAATTGTATTTCTTTGTCTTTGTTTGCACATAAAGCTGATTAATGTGCTTCTTTGCGAGTTAGCAAGGAATTAATGAACTAAGTAATAATTAAGGAGAAAATGGTCGTGCTTTTAGTGAATGAATTTTTTCTTATTCTTTTCTATGCAGAACTTCCAACATATTGCAAGTGAGAAGTAAATTTAGCAATTGGATGATTAATCAGCATCCATCTTCTGTCTTCTTTGATGTTGGTGGTATGCTGCTTGTATTGTCCCAACGTGCATTACTTTGCAATGGTTTCATATGATACATCATCATCCATTTGCTATGTGGTGTGGCATTTTATTACTCATTATTTAAAGTCATCATCTTTGCATTCCTTTGAATGTAAATCCTTTATTGTACATTATACCTGCTGTAATGCCCAATATGCTTCTAAGTGTTGCATATTATGGTTCATGTTTTATTGCTACCATAATTTATTCAGTGTATTATCCTTTTCCGCATATTTGTAACATTTTGTATATAATAATTCTCTAAAGAAAAGGAGTAGAAATATATTGTATTGTGCTGATAAAGCAGCAATATTCTTAAAAGTTTTCATTTGTATCATTTATTTCAAATTTTTTATATAATTCCTGGTATGAATTACATGTAAAACCTGATTGTCAATCCATAACATGCCAACAAATTTGTCTTGTTGATACAATGGGAAATATTGCTACTTAAAAATGATTCAGTAATAAAATTAAAACTCTCGACTGTTAGCCTTTCATTAATTCTTGAATCACTGTACAGAATCCTTTTATAATAAATCAACCTTTTGTACCTTATTTAATTTTATACCTTAAGTAGTTTATATTTATCTAGAAATTTTCTCTGCTTTCTGATTTGATAGATGAAATATGTGTATTTATATCTTCTGAAAAGTTTTGAGTGTATATAATTTATGTAATTTTAATCAAACTGGGCACAGAATTGTAATGCTAGAAAATGGTGCTGTTTATTAGTATTAAGGAAAAATTGTTTCATATTAGCTAATGAAATTGTAAGGGAAAAAAATTAACTTAAAAATGATAAATAAATTTCAAAGAATCAGTATTGACACAAATTACTGTCTATAATTTTAACTGGTTACTTGTGCATGTCATTAATATTAATAGTAACGACAAAAATTACTTCAGGTTCTTAAAGCTTATCACTATAGTACATAGGTTATTAATTGACTGATGTCTGTCTTGCACTCCAGTTATGATATAATATTTGTCTAGAATTTATATTAAGAGCCCTGGAAAGGTATAGACTATAATTTAAGAATATGAATTGCCTACATTGCAACATATTTAAAAATCACTTACCATATGCAGTAGCTGCTGGTTTCTGAGATGAGAAACTTTGTATTGATAATGAGGTGATTATGTTGATTGTTTGTGGTCATTTCTTACTGTTACTTTATGAGGGAGTATCAAGGATGAGGGTGGAGGTCGGCAGGGTAGGACACTTGTTCCCTCCACAGATACACAAACACTTATTCCCCCTCTGACAACAAAATGATGATATTAATAAAATAAGGTAACAAGGACATGAATGTCATTGAAATTCCATCTGTAATCTTATATCTTTTCCACAAATTTACATGGAAATCTAACACTCATTGTATTCATGTATAATATCTTATTGGAAACACATAAGTAAACAAGTTGTGGTAATATTGCTGCTGTTCCAGCATTTTGTCAAACTACAATCTTACATTTTGTCCATGCTATTTGAGAAATATCTTGTGAGCTCCATGAGTTCTGAATCTTAATTAGGGGTTTGGGTCACTTTTCTATGTAAGTATTGCAGAGATGTACCTGCTCCCTCTCTATTAGATCAAGGCTTTGCATGACCCCATGGCTCAAAATCCTGTCTGCACCCTTAGTGAGTATTCATGAACTTTTTCAACAATATATTGTTAAATTTTTAAAGTTCTGATGGAAAAAAGTCTGATCTCAACCTGCTAGCCATAAGAGAACAGCCACAGATTCAACACACTTGTAATTGATTATGGGAATAGGGGCTCATAATGCAACACCCTATTTAACTTGAGTATGTGGCCAACATCACTTAATTAATATTTTAACATAAAAGTAATTTGTGTTACGTATTAAATATAGGAAATTGTACACAAAGGTCTGGCATTTTGGTTGGGGACAAATTCAACTTCAATTTATCTCCCAGTAATTCGCCCTTTAGAGGAATTGAATTTTTGTTCATTTATCAGGAATTGCACATTTTTACTCAAAAATGGTCCATGAAAGTTAGAAAGTTATAAATTTCTGTCTTCTTATTTATTTGATGTATAATTCTTGTAAGTGATTCTGTTAATAATCCTACCCTTAAGATATATAGACATTTGAAAAAGGATCATAGACCACATGAATTACGTGATATTAAGTTTTACATATATTTATGGAGTTGCAGAATATAAGAAAACTTTTAGCAATGAATTTTGTATAATGTTTCTTAGTGACAAGGCCTCAATACCTATTATAACATTAAAGATTAGAAATTTGTTGAGTTTTGTGTGAAATGGGTGGGGGTTCAAATATGATTAATATAATGGAAAAATATATGATTGGATTAAAAAGTTTTAATATTACAATGAAATAATTATATATTTTAACAACTAAATAATAACCTTATTTCGTTAGATTTATGGAAAAGTATTTCAAGATATATCTACATGACCATTTTTGTACACAAAAACATATTCATTAACAATATTCTTCCCTAAACGAAGCTATCAAGGAAAATTAAATATTAGGAAGGGTGAAATTCCGATTTCTTATCTAATGGGTTCCAATTTTATGCGGTTCTCGCTCAAAATCTAAAAAATTCTCAGGAAGACAATTCCCTGTATACAAAGGTACATTTCTGGTTAGGAGAAGGTCCGTTGGCAACCATGATTACAGGTTATTCTTTGCATATTTTGTTTGAAGCATGTGCGCAGGTTATATGCAGTGGTATGAAATGTGCATGTATCCCTCGACTATTTGAGGAATATTTGCTGACACTTGAGAGGAAAATACCTAAACTAATTAAATAGTTAATTAGCTTTAGTGATACGTTTATAGACATTATTTTGTTTCTCTTTTCCGTAGCGCCATCTCTCTTAACACCAGCTATTTTGTGTGCAATCCCCCTGTTTGAAATGGCGAATTTTAGTGACGATATTTTTAATGTGTTTGATGAGGATAACTTGGAGCCTGAGGATGTCCCAGTTATCGATGTAAAAGAAGAACCTAATTCAGAGCCAATGGATGCTGTGGAGGCCGAGTAAGTAAATTTACTAGGAAAAATTTTGGTTATGGCGTTTTTCTAGTTCATGCCATGGAATCATAGAAAGCCTAATTTCTGCAGTTTGTGTCAGTGAATAATGTAAATGATGCATGTTATTTTTTAAGATCTTGATGTATTATTTAAATTCTTTTTTCAGATCTCCTACACGACAGTCCAGTGCTAATTCTTCAAAGAGGGAACATGACAGTGATGAGGACATTAAAGGAAAGAGAGCAAAGACTGAATCAATATTGGATGATATAAAGTATGAATATACTAAATGTAGTTATGCTGTCTTATTTGGTTTAAATATGTCTGTTATGTAAAATACATTTCATGGCAAATGTACTTCTGTCAGTTTTGTCTCTATTGACTTTATTTGACCATTCATACTACAGCATTACTTGGATGCTATTGTCAATTAAGTGGATGATAATATTAATGGCTGATGTAATGAATATTAATAATAATAGTAATATTGTAATGACTGGTCTAATAATGCAATAGTTGTATATCTGTACAGATAAACCTACCATCCATCTACGCAATTAGTCTATGCCATGCTATAGTATGTAGTATGTTGTGACGTAAAAGATATTGTATTGCTAATATTTTAATTAATCCATGGGAAATGAAATTACAATGAATTAAAGGATATTATGATTTTACACTCTCACTCAATATCTGCAGGCATATGGATACACACATACATTACAGTTGTAGATTTTTGACATCTCTGTATGGGAATAATTCTTGTAGAAACTAGTTATATATTCTGAATGTATTTATCAGAATTTTGTTGTTCTCTCAAAATTATTATAGATGATAATTTTAATTATGTTAATCATATAGATGATTGTGTAATAATATAATAATTATAGCAGATAATAAAAATAACAGAAATATCAATTTATTTTTCTTTTCTGATGACTAATTCACTCTCAAGAAAGTGACTTAGCAGTTAACTGTCTCAGAGACCATGAGTGATTCGGGGCCCTAAAAAGCAAAGTGGTTTTTAAGATTTCCCTGTTAATAAAATGTTGAAAGGGTAATTTTGTAGAATCTTGTAGCACCACTTTTGTCTTGTATATTGTGTGTCAACTGAGGTTTGAGTTTAGCCTCATTTTACGATCAAAAATGCTGTGAAAACATTTTCTGTATACTCTAAGTTACCTCATAGTCTTTCTTTGGCATATTTTTTAAATTTGCTCCTTTATTTATTACTGTTAAAATGTATTGTACTGATAATAACAAGAATAATTTCCTCATATTCATTTTTGATTTTAATGAATGAATACAGTGAGTATGAAGACTATGAACACTCTCTTTATATAATTTTTAATATAACTGCTTTGCTCAAAATGGATAAACTTTATTGTGTTCTATTTAGAGAGCAATCACGATTGAGAAAAGTGGATGTGAATGCTAGAACACTCATTGCATTCTCCAGTTTATCTGCAATTTTGTGGTTGGCATGATTTTTTAACATGTTGAAGCATGAGTGAAACATCCTTTTTCAAGTAACATGATCATTTAATAACATTTATTTAACTATGCTCATTTTTTAATAGGTGTTCATATTGCATAATATGGTCATTTATGTTGTTTTCTTTTTTGCTTTTAGTATTGAGGAAGTACAAACAAGGATAAAAATCCACACTGTTGAAACTCTAGAAGCTTGTACCCATGAAGTGGCTGTTCCGCCAGATGCAGAGTACATACCACTTAAACCAAATAATAAGAAACCTGCCAAGGAATACAAGTTCATTCTTGATCCTTTTCAAAAAGAAGCCATTATGTGTATAGATAATAATCAATCGGTACTTGTATCTGCACATACTTCTGCTGGAAAGACTGTTGTTGCAGAGTTAGTAATTTACTCCCATTATTTTTGCAATTTCTTGTTTTGATATTTCAGTAGGTACTACACATAAATTGGTGGAAGCACACTAATTTGTAATGGTGGATGTTATTAAATAGTTCCTGCTTCCCTTTATTTGATTTATCTCATTTTCAGAATAATTAGAGTAACATAAGATTTTTTAAGAGTTTGCTTGACTATTAGATAGATAGTATCCCAATAAATATTTTCAGAAGAATATTGAGAATAAGGATGTTTATATAAACAGGTACAGCATTGCAATGTCATTAAGGGACAACCAACGGGTTATATATACTACACCGATTAAAGCTTTAAGTAATCAAAAATATCGGGAATTTCATGAGGAATTCAAAGATGTCGGTTTGGTAACTGGCGATGTCACTATAAATCCATCTGCAAGTTGCCTTATTATGACTACTGAGGTAAGTTTATTGAGGAAAGAGTAAATTACTAGTTTTATATTGATTCATTTTGATGTAATGATGATTATACCAGTACATTAATTTTCATATGAAATTCTGCTGATGAATTTTAATCTAATGTAGTGGAACTAGTTTTCTACACTTTTTACATCAATACATTTAACCTTTTTAATTTTTTAGATTTTGCGGAACATGCTGTATCGAGGTTCAGAAGTAATGAGAGAAGTTGGTTGGGTTGTATTTGATGAGATCCATTACATGAGAGATAAAGAGAGAGGAGTTGTGTGGGAAGAGACGCTCATTCTCCTGCCTGACAATGTTCATTATGTGTTTTTATCCGCCACTATTCCAAACGCACGACAGTTTGCTGAATGGGTGGCTCACCTTCATCACCAACCATGTCATGTTGTCTACACAGATTATCGACCTGTACCGTTGCAGCATTATATTTTCCCTGCAGGTGGTGATGGCATTCATTTGGTAGTGGATGAACGAGTAAGTGTTTGTCAACATCCAAGTGTTTGTTCCTGGTAAGAAATTGTGAACTGAAAATATAGAGGTTTGGTGTATTCATAATTTTGATTAATCGATCCCAGTGTTACTTACTATTTTGTTTTGCCATTTACACAAATAAAAGAATTGCAATAGTAACTAAATGTTGTAGAATGTGAAGAGGTCTTAAATCTCATTCAGTTTTGTTACTGCAACATAAAAATGAGGACATGAGTCTTCAGTTTTTGAGGTAAAATTAAATGCCTGGCTCACCCTGTTTATTTAGAGTAAACTTTTCTTACTTATTGAGTGAATTGTGTTTCATCCTTTCACTCGATTGTTGTCATTAGCAAGGACCATGGAGAGTATTATACAATGTATTAATAGCAGATGTATTTCTAGTGTAAAATTTTCTTAATTATTTTCAAAGAGGAAAGTTAATTTCAGTTTTGAATGGTTATTTTTTTATGGATTACTTCCTCCTGACTCAGTGTTATATTGATCCTTGACAGATGTCATTTCATGAATTCCATTCTCTGAATTTATTTGTGTTAAAAAGTAAAAACTAGTGCTAATCATTTATGTTTTGGGTTATTTTGTACATTTATTGCAACATTAAGAAATAACAAATCAGTTGTTGAACATACCTTTGTTTCTTGAAATATTATTTTGTTTCTATTTTACTTAGTCGGGATACAGCCATTGCTACCCAAAAGCAAAGATTTAAAAATATACAAATGCAATTGCCAAGAAAATAAAACAAAATCAAAAGAAACAAAACAAAATATTTGAAGTTTAAAAATTGAAGGAAGTTAATAATAGCCAGTATCAATGTAAACAAAATCATTGTTATAATATAAATCATAATTTGATGAATGATATTATACAATATAATATATTTACTAACATCTCAATTTGATCATTTTATTATATAAAGACTTAGTCAAACATTTTATTATTAAAAAGGGTTAGAAAAATAATTGGTCAATTTCTTGTTTCAACTTATTTTCTTGTAAGATCTTGTTGAGACTTTATTATGAATATTTTCTTGTCAATGATTTTAGGGTCAATTCAAAGAAGAAAATTTTAACAAGGCAATGACAGTTCTCCAGAATGCAGGAGATGCTGCAAAAGGGGACCAAAGAGGGCGTAGAGGTGGTTTCAAAGGGGAAACAAATATTTATAAGATAGTGAAAATGATAATGGAACGTCAATTTGCCCCTGTAATAATCTTTAGTTTTAGTAAGAAGGATTGCGAAGTGTATGCCATGCAAATGGCTAGATTAGATTTCAACAATGGTACGTATGTATGAGTCAAATGTTTTATGTAACAAATTTTTTTAAGTAAAAAAGAAAAGGTCATATACCTCAAACATTATTTACACCTTCTTATATTTTTAATTAATTACATTTCAACTTATTTGTAAATGTTTTTTCTTTGCAATAAAAGGTTGGTTCTAGGTATTGTAGCCTGCAATTTTTTCTGCATCTGAAAACAAAGTAATTTAAACATACTTGCCCTTCGGTTTATTTCTCCTATCCTTTACCAGTTATTTTTGTGTGTAGGGAAATGAGGGTTTCTTCATTTGTTTACCTCCTCTGCCCTGTTCTCATTTCGAGCTCTCCATTAGTTTTCCTTGTCTTCTTCACACATCTGAACCATACCAATGTCTCTATGTTCAAAAACTAACTCCTGTTCCATTTCATCTAATGTCTTGCAATCAATTGTTTGCCAGATGTGCTCCAAGTCATTTCATGTATGTGTGTAGGAGGTTAATAAGCACTTGCTTTCACTTCCTGACTGTCTTCTTACATTTTGATGCCCTACCCCTTCTTTCATTACTAATGTTTCCATCTTGTGCATCTCATTTTTTTCATATTTGGAGTTCCTTACCTTCTGTTCTGTTTTGTCCCAACTGTATAGTTTCCTCCATTGTCATGTGTGCCTTTTCTCTCCACTCAAATTCTATTCTGGGCTAACTTTAATTGTCCATATTTCTATTAAATGAGGTTCCAGAAATTTTCTTGTTGGAAGTGCTGTGTGTAAGGTTGTCTTCAAAATTCTAGAATTTGCAAGAGTGAGAGAATTTTTGATTCCTGGAAAAATCAGGAAAAAGTCAGGGACAGGGTCTGTTGTAACACATCACCTTAATTTTACAAATCTTGAGGTGATGTGTTTTCTTAAAATAAAATAATACCAATGTATAAAATCCCCTCCAAATTCAATGGTTCTACAATATTTAATACAGCAAGCACAGAAATACAGTGTGTCAACGTCCTCGACTATAATTATTTGTGTGAAAATTATTTTATGAAGGAAAATCATACATACAAATTCATATTGTTTCCAGTTTCTTCGTGAATCTACTACAAAATAACAAAAAATTATGAAAGGAGTCTTTTGTTCTTAAACTAAATATATTTTGTGTGTCTTTTTGTATAATACAAATTAGAAAGTGCAGAACATAACTGTAATTAAAAAATTGATCATTTCCCGATATTGGGGTCGGGGGGTCAGAAACTTGGAAAAGTTTGTGAAATTGATTAGAGAGTTCTTGAAGATCTTATCTACTGTCTCATCTTGGATCATGTTATTATACGAACACTATTTTTACCATTTATTGTGTTTTATCATTTTTTTAAAAATCTCTGTTGACAGTTAAATCCTACCCCCAAGAAAAAGAGGGAATTTGTGTATTTACAGATTTGTTTAGATTCACTGTTTTACTTCCATTATCTTGTAAAAATATTTATGGCTTAATGTGGCAAAAATAAATTAACTCACCTTGATTCATAACATCTTCCCACATTTAATATAATCATACCTCATGATGCAATTTCTGTAAATATTTACAGTGGAAGAAAAGAAGTTGGTCGATGAAGTATTTAATAATGCAATGGATGTGCTGTCAGAGCAGGATAGAAAATTGCCTCAAGTAGAGAATGTATTACCTCTATTACGCCGTGGAATTGGCATTCATCATGGTGGTATGTTAAAATATTTGTATATATCTATTCAATTTTACATAAGGGTTTTCTTATTCACTTTTTGTAATGATTCTCAGGTCTACTGCCAATATTGAAAGAAACGATAGAAATCCTTTTTGCAGAGGGCCTTATTAAAGCCCTTTTCGCCACAGAAACATTTGCTATGGGATTAAACATGCCAGCCCGCACCGTTCTTTTCAGTGCACCTCGTAAATTTGACGGCAAGGATTTCAGATTTGTAAGAATTTTTTTATATTTATGTTAAATGTATTTGCAAATTTTGTTAAGAAAAACAAAAATGTTGAATGCCTTCTAGATTACCTCTGGAGAATATATTCAAATGTCGGGACGAGCTGGTCGTAGAGGTTTGGACGAGAAAGGAATCGTAATTTTAATGATTGATGAAAAGGTTAGCCCTGCTGCAGGGAGAGAACTCGTGAAAGGCTCTCCAGATCCAATCAATTCAGCTTTCCATTTGACCTACAATATGGTTTTGAATCTGTTGAGAGTAGAGGAAATAAACCCAGAATACATGCTCGAAAGGAGTTTTTTTCAATTTCAGAACCAATCTTCCATCCCTGCATTATATGAAAGTATGTACACAGCTGTAAATTGCTTTAAAGAAATGTTCAAATATATTCACTTTTTGATGTCTGGTTGTTCTGTCCCTTTCAGAGGTGAAAGATTTGCAGGAAAAATTTGACAAAATGGTTGTACCTAAGGAATCTCAAGTTTCATCATATTATAGGATACGAGAACAGTTGGATCAGCTTGGACTTCAGTTTCAAAAATTCATTACAAAACCAGAGTATTTAATTCCATTCTTACAACCCGGTAGACTGGTGAAGGTGGGTTTACTAAATTACCAGTTTCATCTTCTAGTATTGCAATTGTAAAAATACAGGGACATTTAATTTTTGAAGGTTGATACTAATTATATTTTGTAGGTTAAAACCGATAAGCATGATTATGACTGGGGCATTATCATAAACTTCAAGAAGCAGATGGATAATCCAGGGGGAAAGAAAAAAAATCCTGCTAAAGAAGCTCCATCGCTGATAGTAGATGTTTTGTTGCATGTGGCTTCCAATGATGAATGCAAATCTGTTATTGCTGATAAGAAACCTGAACCATGTCCTCCCGATCAGACTGGTGAAGTTGAAGTTGTTCCTGTACAACACTGTTACATCCACCAGATTTCATCATTGAGAGTTCATTATCCTAAAGATCTTAGGCCTTCTGATAATAGAAAATTTATTCTTAAGACGATCCAAGTAAGAAGTTTTTTAACTATTTCATAGTTAGTTTCTCAAAAAATGATAATTTTGTCATTTTTCATAACTGCAATTCAATTTTATTCTTAATTGGAGTAGTTTCACTGTTCTGTGATGTTGTTTACTGGTGTTAATTTGTTGTTTTGTATTTTTTACAGGAAGTTAAGAAACGTTTTCCAAAAGGAATTCCTCTTCTTAATCCTATTAATGATATGCACATTAAAGATTCTATATTCCTAGATGTTGTTAAGAGGATTGAACAATTTGAAGAGAGATTATATGAGCACCCTCTTCATAATGCTTCCGAAATGGATGATATCTACCCAAAACAGTTGGCAAAAATTGAGGTGAGATGGCTATCTGAAACCTTTCTTAGTACTTCTGTTGTGTGGTTCTATTTCAAAGAGTAGTGTACCTGTTGCATTAAATGACTCACTGAAGGAGGCTTCCATTGTTTACTGAGAATGGGTATTTTCTTTTGGTTTCATAACTTAAGTCTGGTTCAAAAATTCATCTATTGTGCAGAAAGGGTGAGTCTGCATCCATTTTATTAGTGATTTTTGTTTTGCTTGGTGGAGTCTCCCAGTTTTGGGGGCAGTGAGTTAATGAATTGACCTTCCACGTAGGATAGCTTCCTTTCAAAGAGAGCCAGATGGTGAGCTAAATCCATTTGTGTTTCTAGTTGAATACCCATGTTTCTTGTTATTTATTTCAAGACCATGAGTATTAATATACAATATGACCTCCAAAATGTAGAGGGAAACCACTGCAAGAATTCCTAATTTTTGAAATGTCCCTCTGCAGGAGTCCCTATGTCTTAAATTTGCTATAATTCAAACAGCCTTTATTTGTTTATTTAGGTCTCTCTGCAGATTGGTCTTAGAGAAATTACCCCATACAATGATGCCATATCTAATAAGTCACTATATGACAGCAAAGTACAGTATTTACCTGAATATAGTCACGCCCTAAATATAGTCCTCCCCCTTATTTTAAAAGGCAAAATTTAGAAGAAAAAAAATGAAGTTGAGTAAAATCAATTTTCTAAAAAGTCTTTCTGAAATGCTCATTGAAAATTCCATGTGAAATGGTTGTCTCTGGTAAGTGTAATCAAAAGTATTTGAAAAGCTAACTGGCGCAGTTCAATGTCTCTTGACATCGCCAGACACACGCAGTCTTCGGCTCTTACTTCGAATTCTCGTGTCACTGCTTTATTTCTATGTTTCTGAGCATTATTTAGAACTCGCAGTTTGATGTTAGCGTCGAAGCATCATTGATCGCCCAACTTTCGTTGTTTCGAAGAAGATCCCCGTCTCTCGAAAAAATCGTGTCACGGTGACGGCAGTCGGTCATTCCTAGACGACGTGAACCAGTTAGGTTTCTATTTCGATTGAGTGTCAAATCCCGCCATCATCGATCGATGTTCTTTGTGTTACGTTACGTATACGGTTTGTGCTCGCTTAACTCGTTATTACTTTGAGTTAGCAGTTTCCCCGTCCTAAACTCCCAATATAGTCCCCCCCTCCCAGGATTTTAGGGCAATTTGTTGGGAAAAAGTGGGGATAAATTCGGGTAAATACGGTAAGCAGATTTTACTGCTTCTGTCACACAATGGTTTAGCCTTCTCAAGAAATAGCAACCTGTTGTAATATTGTTGTATACCCTATCCACTTGCTTTTTCCATGATAACTTATAGTCTGTCGTTAGTCCCAGGTATTTTATTTGTGGAATCTCATCAAGCTTGGGGGTTCGCGGAGCAATATTCTTTTAAAGTCCAAAGAACATTTGTTTGCTTTTGCTTTCATTGAGGGTCAAGTCACTGTAATTTGTAGCTGTGTTGAAAGCAGAATTGGCTTCCATGTCAAGTGCGTGCAGGTCTCTGTTATTCAGTAGGAGCACGGTATCATCAGCATAGTGCAGTACTGTGCAGTTTTGTTTCAGACAGTGAACTATACCCATGTATATAAGATTGGACCCAGTACGGAGTCCTGTGGTACTCCCCTATTTACAGGCATGTATTCAGATTGAATGCTACAGTGGGTACCATCCGAAATGTATTTTACCTCAGTGTTGTTTCCTCTCTTTCGTAACTGTTGAGCAATTGAGCTTAGTTTGATCACTGATACCTATATTATTTAATTTGTCCTTAAGGCAATTATAATTTATTCAGTCAATTGCTTTGCTGAAGTCCATAAAGATTCTTCTTGTTGTATTTCCATGTGGATGTATTAATATGATCTATAGCATATTCAGTTAGGTTAGCAATAGCTGTTATGGTTGATTTTCCTGGGACAAAACCATGTTGTTCCTTTATAAGTAGGTTGTTGCTTTGTAGGTGTTGCAGTAGTCTAGTCAAGGCTATTTTCTCCATAACTTTGGAGAAGGTTGAGAGTGAGGAGATAGGGTGATTTTTTTTTGATTTTTTTTTTTTTTTGTTGGATCTCCCTCTTTAGGCCTTGGAAAGATCTTTGCTTTTTTCATATTGGAGGGAACTATACCTTGCATGAGGGATTTGTTTATGTTAGCCAGAGGAGGAGCAAGTTCTTCTATGTAGGTTTTCATTGGAATCTCACCTATCCCAGCTGAGGTATTTGACTTCATTCTGTTAATAACCATTTTAACTTCTGTGCTGTTTATGGGGTACAGAGTTAACTGTCGTGAGATTGAATAATTTGAATCCATCTTGTTATACTGTGTTTTTTTAAATGTAGTATTTGTAGAGTTGGGTGGTAGGTTGTTGTTAGTTGGTGGGCTGGTTAGCTGAGTTTACCAACAACTTGACCCACGTGGATGGATTAGAAGGAGTAGTTAGTAATAGTTTGATTATTTTTGATACTAGGAGGAGGTAGATAGAGGAAGGATGGTTCGCTTTTCAGTAGTCACAGCTATATGAACTGAGATATTAATGTGAAAAACTATAAATTTTTTCTGGCACCACTGGGAATTGAATCTGGGATGACTTGATGAGCAAGAATGCTACCATTTGAGCCACCAGAGGGACTTAAAAACTGTTCTGCATTGGAGAGGCACCAAGAGGGTTGGTAAAATGTATATTTAATACATTAGCTATCTCTTGAGGGTCTTCTATTGTTTTATCAGCTGCTTTTAGGATCATTGGTGACATAAGAAACATTCAGATTTGTGGCATTGTGTTCTGAATATGACTGACTTTGGAATTAAAGTAAATTCAAGTAACAGAAACATGCAAAAAATGTGTTTTGTCAATTTCTAAAACTTCACAACTCAACAAAAGCATAATTCATCTTTTCTAAACAAATTTTTCATTTTTTGTATCGTTAACATGGGCTTATTGATTAGTTCTTGTTTGATATAGTGTACAATGTCTCAATATGCCGCTGAGAACATGTCAATTGATACCTCATCACTGTGCCGTTCATAATCACTCATGCCCTTTATCAGTATAGTGCATAATTAACTCTTCTCACTACACTACTATTCTCACAACTCTCCCCATATACATTGGACTTAAGACAAAAGAGACATATATACACCTGAAAATGGTGGTAGTCTTTATTTTGAAAATGTAATGGTAATCTTTCTTCTGTAAATTCAAAACTATGGCAAATTTCAAACATTGTTGTAATATTGAACCTAAACCTGCAATCATTCCCTACTTGTGAGCAGTGTGCCAATATCATTATCCCATACCAAGTGGAAACATATTGAGTATGCAAGATTACTTAATATAATTTTTATTCCAGATGTCGATTTGAATTCGTAGAAAAAGGATCTACACTACTGTATTTAGGAAATATGTCAAATTTCATGGAAGTCCATCCGCTCCAGGGGAAAAGTTTCCCTTAATGTTAATTTTAATATGATCGAGAAAAATGTCTTAAATACAACCCTGAGAAAGAGTTCAATTGAGATTATTATTTAATCACCCATGGGTCCAAGCAATCTTTCTCGGGATATTGTAAGAACCTTTTATGTAACTTCGGTAACTTTTAAGAACCTTTTATGTAACTCCGGTTTACTGAATCAAATGTCCATAGTTCTGAATATTTTCATTCTTTTATTCGTGATTATTGCTTTCTTATAAAATAATTCTCTCTTCACATGCACCGTTATTTGATGTATCACAATTTGAGGAATGTAATGTGTGTCTCCCATTTTATGAATTGTTTTTAAAACTGACTATGTCTTTATAAATAAATGAAAACTTTATCTTTCATCTTTTCTTTATTCAATGTTGTGGGTCAAAACATTTTCCAAATTTGCTTTTGTAATTTAAACCTCTTCATTAATTTGCTTCTTCTCTTGCCTGGCAGGTGGAAAAGGCTCTAAAGGCTGCAAAGCAGGACCTGAAGAAGGCAAAGTCATTGTTACAAATGGATGAATTGAAGTGTCGGAAAAGAGTGTTACGAAGATTAGGCTATTGCACGGTAGCTGATGTCATAGAGATGAAAGGTCGTGTAGCTTGTGAACTGAGCAGGTAAGTGTATCATTGGTATTTTGCAGTATATGGAAAAATTTATTAAATATCATATTAGCATAAAAATCATTATATTTATTTTCTTTCAGTGGAGATGAATTGTTAATGACTGAAATGATTTTCAATAACCTCTTCAATGATCTGACTGTACCACAATGTGTATCACTGCTAAGTTGTTTTGTTTGTGATGAAAAAGCGAGTGAGTTACCAAAATTGTCTGAAGAACTTTCTGGACCCCTCAGGCAAATGCAGGTATAGTAGAATCTTATGTTGAGAAAACCATTCATCTGTGCTTCAAAATATTTATTTGGGTACGCTCTATTTCATGTTCTGTTGGAGTATGTGCCGTTAACTTAGTAGAAAATTAAGGATGTCCAGTATTGCTCATGGATAGAATAATACATTCTAAAGTCTATTCATATATTTCCAATAATCACTCTTATTTCAAGCAATGAGAGTCTGTGACATCTTTCATTTAATGTTTTGTAAGTTCAAAATAAATCTGAATAAAATTATCTGAAATGATTTATGATCTAAGCATAATTGTTGCAAAAGCATTTTAATGCTTGAACTACATTGTGCTCATTTGTGTGAGAAATTAACAGTCATTCAGAGCATTTTCCACTTGGCATGTATTGATTTTTTAATCCCATGGATATGAGAGTGCCATGGCAAATATTTGACATATATTTTTGAGAGATATTAATCGCTTGTTATAATTCTAGGATATAGCTCGCAGAATAGCTCGCGTTAGTTCAGAAGCCAAACTTGAAATAGATGAAGCAACTTATGTGGATCAGTTTAAACCATTTCTGATGGATGTTCTCCATGCGTGGTGTAAAGGAGCATCTTTTCTACAAATTTGTAAAATGACAGACATATTTGAAGGTATGGATTATTAAACTTCAGTGTATTGAAACATTAAAATTAATTGCAATTTTATTCTCTCTGTGAGCTGACCTTGTAAAGTTATGTGTAAAATTTTCCTTATAGTAATTCAGCTTTTTTAATAGTTGGCCTTAATCATAACATAATGAATAAAATGAAAGCTATTTTTCTTCTTAGAATTATCATTAATATTATAATCACAAATTGATCAGATGTCAGAATATGAAACTGCTTTAATAAGAGTAGGCAGAGTTTTACTGATACCCAAAATGGGTTACTTAGCATTGAATCTGTCAGAATTGAGGCTTGTAAATGAAAAAGGTTGTGAGTGCCAAAAACAAAAATTATCTACAATTTCTTGGAATTAGGTCACAAATTACAAAAATTCAAAATTCTCTTTTAACTTACCTTCATTATTTCCTTTCACAAAAAACTTTCTCCTTGCCAATGCTAATGCTGGGCGAAATGTGTTTAAGTGCTTTCTGTTGTTACTGGGTGCAAAGGTACAAAATTGATAGTTTAATTACTATGGCAGTCAAAATAGCATGAGCGTATACATCATATTTAGGATGCTGTGTATTATGCAATACCATTTGGGGAAATTTATATTATACGAATAATATACTTTTTTTTACTATTTTTTCAATAATTCGTTGTGATGCCAGGTCATCAGGTATGGCGCTTACACTCTTTTGGTTACTATCCGTGGTACTTAAAATGTTTTCTTGAAATCACATGTGGTTTATTCAAAATTTTCTTTATTTCAATTACTTGGCTGTTACAATGGTTTAAACTGTACTACTTAAATTTGGATGATGTTTAACTTAAAATGCTAATATTTAATTTAATAATGTTTTAAAAACACTATTAATTGCTACATCAAACAAGTATTCTATGATAATGTTTCCTTGATTTTTATAATCAACATTGTGTTTAAATAGATTTTTTTTTTCTGTAAGAACATGTTTTTGGCTCTTAGAAAGGTTTTCATGGATATGCCTCCATTAGAGAAAGGAACATGGGTAGAAAGAAATGATTGTGTCCCTTAAGTCTTATATTCTGATAAATTCGTTTAGTAGTTCAGAGATAAAAGTCCACATCCAAATTAAGCTCCTTAAATAGTGTAGGATTATATTAAAATAAATTGGAAAATGTACACAAGGACACACTGGGATTATATGTATACAAACCGTATTCTAAACAATTAACACTACGTATTCGAAGCATTGCCCCGAGCAATGTATCATCCTTCAGTCTCCAGAGTTTGTGTTATATTTCATAAACTGTTTGTAGTTTGAAATTGTTAGGTTTTCCTCAATTTATGTTAACTTTGCGGCGAGATATTTGTTTTTATCCTAGTGCTGAGATTAATTATGTGGCAGGGGTTGGCAATCTTTTCACGCTTGCAGGCCACATACTCAAACCTTCAATACCTCGCAGGCCTTTTAGATATCCTACGTAGTTTTGTAAAATTGTTGAATAAAATGTAAATTATATTTGAATGACATTAGAAAAGACTGGGGATGTTCGGCTATAAAATTTAAATAAAGAAATGCATAAATCAAAGTGCTTAGTTGAAAGCAATCAGCATTTGAAACAAATGATATTCGTTCTTATTCAACAGTCTGTAAACATATGTTATTGTGCATTGCAACATCTAATATGGAAATAATGTGGTAAGATCATTAAAACTCGCCCAATATTTTTTTTTTTTTAGTATATCATGTCCAAAACAGTTAAGTCCTTGCAGGCTGCACCGCATGGCATGACTTGTCGCAGATTGCCAACCTGAGAGTACAATACACCATCGTAATGATCATTTTTGTAGCATTAAATAAGTGTACTTAAGCACCACGTCAATGTAAAAGGTTACATTGCAGTTCAGTTATCATTCAACAATTAGGTGGTAGATATCGGCTGTCCACGAATGCAGAGTAGTGACAGAAGTAAAACATCTGTATCGGGAACATGACTGATGAGGCCGAGCACCCAACTTGCCATAACTCTGATACCATTAATGGCAGTGAATGGATTAAAGTTGTTTTTTATATTGCAGGAAGTATTATTCGCTGTATGAGACGACTAGAAGAAATGCTTCGCCAGTTATGCCAAGCTGCTAAAAATATTGGCAATTCAGATTTAGAAAACAAATTTAGTGAAGGCATTAAACTTATCAAAAGAGATATTGTATTTGCAGCAAGTTTGTACCTGTAACGTTACAAAAATAAGTGAATGGTGAGTTCATACCAGCAATTTTATTTTTGTGTTTTAAACACATATACAGTGGAACCCAATTATAAGAGACCCACTTATAAGAGTTCATAGTGGACAATATTTGAAATCCAGAGGACAAAAATACAGAAACAATGCATTTATTTCCCGGACATAAGATACCCCGCTTATAGTAGACAAAATATTTTTCCCCTCCGCCAATTCCATCCCATTTGTAAGAGACAACTGGGAAATTTTCAGAGTGTCTCATCAAAATGCTACTATAACGCAAGCATCCGTTTATGTCCGCTCAGTGACATACACAAAAATGTACAAAAAATGAGATATGTGGAAAATTCATTGACTGTATCTTACAAAGGGGAAAAATTGACAGGTCATTCTGCATGATTTTCTCTTCTTTGCTGTGGACTGTAATATTAGTTTAAGTTTGCTCATTTCATTTCGACTCATGGTGGCAAACAATGAAAAACTAAAAACCGTGTTTGGATACTTTAAAGATGCGCACGTACGGGAATGTTGGGTTAACAAGTCCAGGCAATTCTGTTGAAGAAAAATTGGTTTAAGAGTGAAGGTGATGGTAGCAGCATTCTTGAAAGGATATATGAAAAATTTGTTAGGATTCTACAGGCTTTGGACCACATTGTGGTATAATGTATGTGTGTGATTTTTTTAATGTTTCATGCTTATGGAAACTCAGCAAATCTGGCTAATACAGCTCTGGTGACTATTAATAATGAAAATATATACCGGGATATTTTGGGACCACTCTAATTTGATGTAAATGTACTACGTTACGGTTAACTTGTAAAAGTTGAGTTCCCACTTATAACAAGCAAATTTTCATTCTCCCTAGTGTCTCTTTTATGATAGTTTCACTGTGCTTGCATTTAGGTGTCCTACATCTTTCATTTATAATAAATCAATTTATGTCTTTCTCCACCTTCCTTCAGCCCTCCCTCTCATTCTATCACGGGAAATGAAAAGCTTGAAGTAATGCTACAATTATTTTATTATTAAAGCAGATACAATCATTCATCCAAAAATTTGCTTTGCCAATTTCTGTCTACACTTATAATAGGTTCACACATACTGTATGTTAAAGAACTCAGGGATACTGGTACAGCTCATTCAGTTGCTTGGGAATTGTGTAAAGTTTATAATTTTGAATTATAAATTCAGGAAGACAATTTTATCATAAACAAAGCAAAAATGATTGGAGATAATTGTATAAATGAGAGGAAAATGTAAAATTCAGGAATTCACTTTTGTGGGGTATCCAGAATTTGTTTAATCTTTTAACATGTTACCCAAGTATAAATAGTTTGTGGATTTTTATGCTTGGGATTGTGTAGCAGTATGTTTGCCTTTCATTGTAAACTGGAAATCGCTTGAAATTATATTACTTCACGACTGTGCTGTACTTGAGACATTAAAAAAAAATTATCCTAATACATATCTTAAAATTTAATTGGGTTATGACATCTCTAGGAGTAAAATAGTTATAAATTGGGCATTAATCATCTAATTAGTACAATTTAAGAACTATTAAATCATTTATGTTTCCCTGGTGTTTTCATGATGCGTGAACAAATCCTATTGTTTTCCCCATACTCCTTAAAATCCAGTGTTGACAAAGAGAATTTGTATCTTCTATCACCATACTAGTCAGTCCCAATGAGATCTCATACCTGAATACCCAGTTTTGACTACCGAGCCTCCTGAGCCTACTGTAAAATGAGACCCTAGATGGATCAGTCAGGATGCCTCTTATGTATAGATTATTTTACTTGGTGCTCCTTTCATTTTTATTGTGAGTGAGAGCTCTTTCAGAGGAATACCTGGCAGCTTCATGCTACAAAAGATACAATAAGTAAATAGGTATAATGAATGATGCTATATATATGAAATAGTTTTTTAAAAATAACAGGAATGTATATAAATGGATACTAGAATGAATATAGAATGGACACTAACTGTAGAGATTATTTCTGTTGTGTTTTTAATTATTTCATTTATAATTTTTAAATTGTATCTTGATGTCTGTGAATCAGTGAAGTATATTGAAGTAGTATTATTTGAGTCATTCCTTTTTTTTTCTTTTCTTTTTTTTTAAGCATTTGTAAGTTAATGTCTAATTTTTCTTTTGTTTTGTGATTGTTGTAGGAGACTGAAGATTGAAAAAGACAATGAATGTGAATATGAATGTAATTGTAAATATGTGAAATTTTCTAAATATGTGTATTTTCTTCGTAAATAAAGGTTTTAACTATTTATGATTACTTTTCTTTTCCATTGTATATCATTGGAAAATGTCCATTTTTTTATTGGACCATGAACCTTTCAGAGTTATGATAATGATACAAAAATGATATTCTACATATTTATTTCATGAATTCTTGGTTACATCAAAGTTTTGTATCAAGTAATGTTTGTTTCTTATTTTTTGTTAATTGTGAAAAGCAAATTATAGAATTGAGTGAAAAACATTAATTTTTTCTCTTTGGAATTAGGAATTACTCATTGATCGTGACTCTTTGGAATTAGGTCAACTGGATTATACTTTCTCTGAACATTCATGCTAAATACAACAAACTGCTATAAAAGTTCTCATGTAGGATATCTCTACAGAAAGTGTTGCAGTTAATGCATAAATCATTTTTTTTATTAAATGAAACTTGTTTCAAATTTTTCCACCTTATTGTTAAATCTTCATCAAAACAAAAAAGGTGCAGCCAGAAATGGATGTCCCCCTCCGCCAAGTGCGGTGCAACCAGGCCTTTGGATTCTGGAGAGTCTGGATCATCATGTAGGGAAGGGTCGGAGCTTCCCAGGACCTCATCGCAGAAGATACGAACCAAGCAAAAACATCTGCTAGGAACGCTGAACATCACACTCCTAAAAGTTGGAAAATTAAAACAGCTGAGCAACATTTTGGAAGAAAGGAACATCTGCATACTGGTGCTGCAAGAGACAAGATCCTGCGATGAGAAACAACTCAAATGCAACAATCCTGGGTACGGCCTTCGTTGTGAAAAGGAATATTATGGAGTCCATCATCAATTTCACCTCACCAACAGAGAGGATTTCACTTCTTTCCTTTAGATCTGGAAATAAAGCCTATACAGTAATCAACGCACATGCCGTGATAAATGAAGATAATAAGAAAATCCCTGAGAAGGTAGAAGACTTTTGGGAAACTCTTGAAGACAAAACCTCAAAAATTACACAAAATCATGTAAAAAGTATGGTTGGTGACTTCAATGCCCTGGTAGGTAGAGAGAGAAGATATAGAAAAATTATAGGCGACTACCCGGCACACAAAAGAACAAACAAGAATGGAGAAAGACTAATTGGGTTCTGTAAACATTTCAACCTGAAAGTCATGTCAACATACTTCAAGGCACTCCCGAGCAAAAAGAAAACCTGGGTTTCTCCTAACACAATGCTGGGAGTTCCAAATAGACCATGTTGCGATAACAGCCAGGAACCGAAAGGAAATACTTAATGTCAAAGTAAGAAAAAGCGTACATATTGACTCAAACCACTACCTCTCAGAAATTAATGTAAGATTTCAGCCAAACAAGTCCAAGCCAAGAACCAAAAGGAAGCCTACAATTAATACAGAGACTGCAACAGAACAAGGAGAAATACCTGGAAAACCTGTCTAAATTCAGTATGAATAGCAGGGAAGAGGTCAGAGAGTCAAATGACCAAAGCAGTCGAATGTTTGGGAGACCCTAAAAGGAAACGGAAGAACGGATGGTGGAATGAAAAGTGACACGAAGCTCTTGAGAGAAGACTTCAAAGCTGGAAGAGATGTCACTAACAAGACCGAGAAGAGATGGGAAGAATTCAGGGAAGAAAGGAAAAGAACAGCAAATATAAGATAAGAGAAGAGAAACCACGAGACAAATAGAGTGGAAAAAATAGAAGAATTTAGAAAAAACAACACCCAAGAATTTTATAGAATCTTCAAAGAAGAATTACAGAGATCAGCCACGAAGTTTGTGCTTCAAGAGAAAAGATGATAGTGTAGCAACGAACAATAAAGAAAGCTGTCAACTGCTGACTAACTATTTTAAAAGGCTGCTGAACTGCGAAGAACCAGGGGAAAGATTGTCTTCTCATAATCTATCCTAACAGAATCCAGATTCCAAGCCACCAAATCTAGATGAAATCAAACTCATAATCAGAGAACTCAAAAACAAAACACCGGGTGAAGTAGGCATCATCGCAGAAATATGGAAATTTGATGGAGAAATTGCAGCGGAAACAATCCTCCACGTAGAAGAAATCTGGGAAACTGAGAAGATACCGACAGAATGGAAATGTGCCCTCATCCACTCACTCCACAAGAAAGGTAACCGGACAGACCTCAACAACTACAGACAGATCTCCCTACTTCCACTTGCTTACAAGATACTATCCAAAACCCTGCTGAAAAGAGTCGAAGATCAAGTAGATCACCTCATCGGTGAATACCAAGCTGGCTTTAGAAAGGGAATGTCATGCGCAGAACAAATATTCAACCTCAAAAGCATTCTGAGGACGAGAGCTTTGAGAAGCCAGAACACTGGTAATATTTGTTGACTTTAAGAAGGCGTAAGGTTCGATTAACTGGTAGACTTTGTTTAATGCCCTTGAAGAGTTTGGAATTGACAGGAAAACGAGAAATAGTAAAACAAACCCTGACAGATAAGAAGTCAAAAGTCAAATTTTTGGAAGAAATACCTCATGCTTTTGAAATTAAAACAGGTGTCAGACAATGGGACAGCTTATCACCGATCCTCTTCAGCATCGTTCTGGAAAAAATTGTGAGAACCAGGGAAACATGTTTTTGAAGCGAAAGTTATTAGAGGAATCTATCTCGGGAGAAAAAGAGAGAACCTGGAAATTAAATGTTTGGTTTTTAGCTGATAATCTTGCCCTCTTAACCCATGACAGAGAAGATGCCCAAAAAATGCTGGATACTCTACACGAGATCGCTGAGAAAACAGTACATAGAACATCAAGGAAAGAGACACATGAAGGTGCAGCATGGGACTATCAAAAGAAGTTCAAATATTTGGGGGAATGGATTCAACCCAATGGACTAGATAAAGAGGCAAACAAGGAAAGAACTAGAAAATTGGAACTGGCATACAGGTTAACTCAGAACAAGTACAACAAACGGGCTATATCCTACAATGAAAAAATCAGACATTATACTACAGTAATAAAGCCAGAGGGTCTGTATGTCTCGGAATGTCTAAATAAAAAAGGGGAGAAGGAACTCGAAATAAAGGAAAGGAAAATCTTGAGAAAAATTCTAGGACCAAGGAAAAGTGCTGACGGGACATGGAAGAAAAGGAAGAGCGAGGACCTTTGTAATTACACTGACAACATAACTCACGATGCGGAAATGAAGGATGAAGTTCTACGGACATCTGATAAGAATGGACGAGAACCGTTTGACTAAGAAAGTTTTCAAGTACATTGCAGGACTGAAGGCTATAACAAAGTGGGTAGAAGAAGTCAAGAGAACACAGTTGAAATTGGAGTTACTGAAGATGTGATCCACAATAGAAATATATTTAGAAGCCAAGTTGACAGCATCAAGGCATTTGAGGAGAAACCATCAAAATGCAGACCCAAATTTGTAATCTCCGAGGAGCAGAGAAAGATTAAAAGTGAAAGAATGAAGAGGTTCTGGGAAGAAAAGAAGAGATTGACCAGAAAGCCTTATGTTCCATGCGGTCCACAAATGGCCAAATTCGGTTTGGAAAATCCTCCTCATATGGACAATTAAATGAACCAGGCATTTAGGTGTTAGGTGTGTTTTGTAATATTGGACTATACTGAAATGGGAGTTTCTGTGATTCGCTGAGATTAATAAGAGACCTTGGAATATATTATTGGGATTAGAACCCCACTTTCCCATTAGATTTGTCAAGAAATCTACTGCTCCTTTGGTGGACATCATCTCTTTTTTCACCACATAGGATCAGTTTAGTCAGTCCGTTGTTGCATGTTTCTTATGAGTGAAATCTTTAACTTTTGTTATCTCCATATTTTACAAAAACTGCTAACTTTTATCAAAACCAGAGGTGTGCAGCCCAGAGAATATGTCAAATAGGTAAATACCATTTTATGTTATGACAGTAAATCTTATAATGTTTGCTTTAAGAGGTTGACAGTCTTGTCATGCTGCTTTTTTCTGGGTGTACTTTTAAGTATTTAAAAAATAAATTTTAAAACAATTATTGGGAAAGGTACTGGGTCTCATTGCAAAAAATTTCAGAAACAAAATATTGAAGTTTTTTATTATTGGGACCATAATAATTCTTAAACATTGAACTCAATTAGATATATTCCAAATATGAAAATTATCTAGAAATGGCTGGTCAAAAAGTGGGTGTTGGAGTGCTCGAAATAAATAAATAAACTTTATTGCCAAAAAGCAGTTGCAAACTGCGTATGACCACGTGGGGGGGCAATAATCTAAGTTACTCTCCGGAGACAAGCAAAGGACCTTGGGCAGTGGCGGATGTAATATTTACAAAAGAAATTATGTAATAAATAACTGCTGTAACCATTTATTAATCAAAATAAATTGTAGATATATGTGCAGTAAAAATTGGAGATTAATAAAACAATAGCATTAATGACATTCCTGCCCAAGGAAAATCTGCAACTACCCGGAGGAAAACCCGGACCGGGATGGGGCTACAGAGATAATGTACACAACTGTGCCAAGGTTGCGTACAGTTAGATATGAACTGTTAATAAACAAAGGGAGCAAAATCAACATGCTTGAAAAAGGAATTTAATCAATATCTAGAGTATAATAACAATGGCGTGATATAGTATAAGAGAAATTAACATCACATCATCCGAAGTATGTGGGAAACAATATTTATTAGGAAATTGAAACTCTCATTAACTTCATTTATTAAAATCTGTAAATTCTTTCACATTATAGAATAAATAGTTCGTTAAAAAGCTTTAAACCGCAGATTTAAAGAGATTCAATGTATTTATATCGTATAGATTTTGGGGAAGGGAATTATACAAAATTATTCTTGAATGATAAGGGCCTCTTTGGCAAAGAGTTGTCGACACGCCAGTACGATGAATATTAGCCTTATTACGGTGTTGTGATCGTGAACTAGACTATTTCTTCTAAAGCAGGGGTGCGACTTTCATAGTTCTGTCTTACCAAACACGACTACTTCATAAATGTATATTCAAGGGAGAGGGAGAATATTTAAATCTCTAAATAAATTTGAATTTCGGGGGTGAGATTTACATATAATCCGAACTATTCTCTTTTGAATTCTAAAAGTTTGAATGCTCTTAGTGGATTGGCCCCAGAAGATAATGCCGTACCGTAAATGAGAATATACATTTGCAAAATAGACGGTGTGAAACGTGTTGACTAACAATGTTGGCTAAAATTCGGAACGCAGAGCATATTTTGCTTAGTTTGGAATTAAAATTATCAATATGGCAATTCCATTTGAGGTTTTCCTGAATAAGAAGTCCTAAAAATTTTGTTATTTGACTGATGTTAATTGGGTTCCGTTTAGCGAAAGGGATGTAGGAGGAGAGATTTCGTTACACTACTGCGAAATGACATGGATACCGTTTTATCAGTATTAACGATGAGACGATTTGAATGAAATCAAGACGAGAGGTTAGATATTTTGCGCATTGACATGTTTACATAGTAGATTTGTGTCATGAGCAAAGAGAACCATTTTGCAATCGGGCGTGGTGGATGACATATTTACGTACAATAAAAAGAGGATAGGATCTAAAATTGAACCTTGAACTCCTTAGGTAAGTGGCTTTGTTTCTAATAAGTAATATTGACATAATTTATTTTAAACATGGGAAACTTCAAATTGCTGATGCCTATCTTTCAAGTAGGAAGTTAGTCATTGAAGTGGCAATTCACGAATGACGTATGAGTGCAGTTTTCAGATAAGAATTTCGTGATCGATTAAATCTAATGCTTTCGAAAAATCAAGAAAAATACTTTATGGATTATCTCCACTGTCAAGAAAATTGGTTACATCATTCAGAAAAGAAAATATGGCGCTGTTAGTTGAAAAGGATTTCCTGAAACCGTGCTGATCGTTTGAGAGAATATTATTATGCGGTAAGAAGTTTAAAAGTCTCTTATAGAAGATTTTTTCCAGGATTTTTGAGAAGGTTGGCAATAGTGATATAGGTCGATAGTTTCCAACATCTCGTTTATTTCCTTTCTTAGATCAAGGTAGATATAGTTAACATGTAGATATGTTAACTATATCTACCTTGTCTTATATAATGGTTTCACTTTAGCTTTTTTAAATATGTCAGGAAACACACCTTCTGACAACGAGCTATGGAAAATATGAGTGAGTGGATTTAATACAACGTGAGAGGAAGATTTTACTATAAATTCAGGTATATCATCTACCCCTGCTGAATACTTATTTTTTAAAGAACTGATGACACTCACAACTGGAGTTAGTCTCGGAAGTGAACATAGAATGCGGTACGTGTTTGGATGTATTTGGTGGAGATTGGTTTTGAGTTACTGATTTCGATATTTTACCGACTTTTGAGAAATAAGAATTAGACAAATTTGCGATATCCTTTGGATTTGATACAATTTTGCCATCGTCTAGTAGGGAGATGTTTTCTTGGCGATTTTCTGAAGGAGACGCGTAATTCATTATAATATTCCATATGGTTTTGTAAGTAAATACATAAATTTATTGTAAAAAACTGTTAAACTGCATATGACTACGTGGAGGACAATAAACTAATTTACTCCCCGGAAGCAGGCAAGGGACCATCCTATCAATTCCGATCAAGGGCTCTGAGGTTGAGGTAGATTTAACATCCTAAAAAGTAACAGATACGTGTTATAAAATTAACGAAATACCTACAAATTTGTATTGAATAAAACTTTCAGAAGTACTTATTCTTATCAATCTCTAGATTATTCGGAAAGTATTGTTTATAAATTGTACCTATTAAATAACACTTAACTTGAGATTTATTATTTCAATAGGTGCCACCCCTATGCAAGAACCTAACGAGTCATTATAAAAAATCCGCCTCTACCCCAAGGAAAATCTCGGCCAGGGTGGGGCTACACAATTAATGTACAAAACCGTGCCAAGGTTGAGTACATATAAAACTAAAGGTGTGTGAATAATTAGACTCAATACAAGTATAAGTAGTTGTGCAAACAATTTTTCCCGTAGAAAAATAGCCGCACATTGATATCCGTTTCGAAGAACCAAAAATGTGCAGACAAATTTATTTATTTACCTGCACATGGGGATGATTCGGTACGAAGGACCAACTGTAGTGATAGTAAAGAATGAAGAGAGGATGAGGTGCAAGATGAATAGTGATTGCCAACAAAAAACAGGTTAATAAAACATGCTATGAAGGTAGTGGAGAAAAATGATACAATACTGATTTTCCATGATAGATCGTGATGAGATAGGATGATCCTGGAAAGGCAGTAGAGATGACGTTGAAGGTCGAGTTGAAGTGATGTGTTGAAATTCAGAGAAGTTGGGCAGAGTTGAAATCCAACGATTTTGAAGAAAGATCGTCAGGTGGACGAAAGGTGCCGTCGACTACGTCGTGGTGCAGGGATGAAGCAGGAAAATGTCGGCTAGCATGCTGACCCACGATAGTAGTGATGCGAAGCGAGGTGTGTCCGCTGACAAGGTTGGAGAGCGAAATGAATGAATGCCCAATGACACTTGAGTCCTCCTCGCAACGAGCCGATATGGTGCGGCTAGTGATGAATGGTGGCGAGTGAGCCATGTTGCGTAACTCGCCGGGATGATGAGATGCGTTGATAGTGTGGTAGCTCTGTGGCGACTGCTCGGGTGAGGTGACCGCGAGCGAGTGTGCCTGCTGACTGCTCTAGTAGAGTGCCTGGCATGTAGCGAGTGAAGAGAACGAGTGCGTGAGGCTGCCAGGGTTGACTGCTCTACCACCTGAGGGTAATTGGCATGGTGCGAGTCCGTCCAGAGGGCGAGTGGATGAATACCCGTCCAGAGAGGTAGTGTACTGCAGCGAGTCCAGAGAGCGAGTGTGACTCTTCTGTCTTGGAGAAAGTCTAGAGGGCCAGTACCCGTCTAGAGGGCAAGTGCCCGCCCGACTAGTAGTGGATGAAGAGAGCGAGTGTGTCTGCTCTACAACCTGAGAGCGAGTGTGTCTGCTCTACCACCTGAGAGCGAGTGTGTCTGCTCTACCACTTGAGAGCGAGTGTGTCTGCTGACTGCTCTAGTAGAGTGCCTGGCATGTAGCGAGTGCGTGAGGCTGCCAGGATTGACTGTTCTACCACATGAGAGCGAGTGGCATGCTGCGAATCCGTCCAGAGAGCGAGTTTGACTCCCCTGACTTGGAGCAAGCCCAGAGAGCGAGTGCCCGTCCGACTGGTAGTGGATGCAGAGAGCGAGTGTGTCTGCTCTACCACATCAGGCGAGCAGTGCCAGCACATGACCTGGCTGGCTGTGCATAAACTCGCGCTGTAGCGCGAGTTGACGATCAAATCGCCAGGCAGGACATCGTGACGGTTGCATAACTTCTCGCGGGAAGCGCCGCCAGAATAATCGTGTAAATGGGGCGTCGTTGTTCACAGATGCTCATTATTTAAGATATGTCACTTTTGCACAAAGAGTCTGAGTTCCAGAAATGACTCACTTGTCATAACGTTATACCCCCAAAAATGTCTGAACAGTAATAATAATAATAAGCGTATACCTCATCACTACACCAAGCAATTACAACCAGTAATAAAAACTATACACCCTGTCACCTCTACCCCAACCAATACAAAAAAGAATGACAACCTGGCAAGATAAACCAATACACGGGAACTACCCCAACTAACTGACCAATAGCAAAATAAATAAAATAGAATCAGTTAAGTGGTTAATGAACGGAAAATTATTCCCAGAAACAGATGGCTTCATAGTATCAATGCAAGACGGAGTCACATCAACGAAAAATTACAGGAAAATAATCCGGAAAGAAATCGGAATCAGAGATTCATGTCTCCGATGTAAACAAACCAAAGAAACTCTCGAGCATATCATTGGTGGTTGCACACAGTTGTCCCAAAATGATTACAAACCTAGACCCGATAACATGGGAAAAATTATTCACCTGGAAATTGCCAAATCACTGAACTTCATTAAGAATCCCATACCTCCAGACCATCTGTATAAACCTCAACCAGTCCTGCAAGACGATTTGAAACAAAGTATTTTGTACTGGGACACAAGCATTCTCACTGACCTAACAACAATTCACGACAGATCTGATACCATCCTTTGGAAAAGAAAATAATCTAAAGTGTATCTCATCGATTTTGCTGTCGTAAATTACAACAATTAGAAAAAAACAAAGAATGACAATATCAAAATACCAACAACTAGCCCGGGGGGGGGGAAATCATTATAGGAGGATTTGGAAGCTTGTTTGGAAGTAACCTGTAACCCTCCCAGTAGATGGCTCTGCGTATGACGACGACTGCGCGCTCTACACGAACGGTTGCGGATCTAACTCGACTCGAGCAGGTGCGGGATTCGACAAGCATGGACTAGTACAACAATGAAACAAAGTAGGTGTACTAGCGCGTATACTGTGACACTGGCGGCAACGGCAACGAGAAAATGTCGAGGAAGCATGTGTGTTGTATTAAACAATGCTTTAGTGCAAGTGGTTGTGGGGAATATTTCTTCTGTTTTCCCAAGAATGAAAGACGGTAAGCCTTACTTACTATCATTATTAGAATACATTATTATTAGAAAATTAATGATATGCATTTATTTTCCACCTGGAGTTAAGAAAATGTGGTTTCTTGTTTGGTAATTCATCTTGAATTTTTCTTTAAGTACTGTTTTAAACAAATGGTGAAGATGTGTGAGATCTACTTTGTTTCTGATAATCGTTGTAAATTGCAGACTTGAAGAGTGGTTCATGCGATTTGTGTAACACACGATGACCTTAAAGCAAATCTTCAGTTGCTTGATGACTTTGGTTATAAGCATTGTGCTCAACATGGCTGGGAATGTATGATCCGGCCACTAAATAAATAGTTTTAAGTATTTATTTAATGTAATAATGTGTATACATTTATTATGAAACTAATACATTCCATGAGATTTTTATGTGCTTCAAAAGGTTCATTTCATGTGCTAAAATTTAATAATAGTGTATTTCACAAAAATACTTATAATAAATGTATTAAGTTAAAAATGCAAATCCCATGTTTTCTTGAAGCACTATTCTTTTCTTTGAAATAATTTCAGAGTGATGTGTGTATTATGAAATAAATTCGAGGCGTAAAGCTACGACGGGTAGGATTGTACGATGGATTGGTGTTTTGGAAGGGGGGGGAGAGGGAGGAAGGAGCCCTAGCGGTTACTGGCGCTACTAACCTAATCTGTAGCTGTCCCGCCAGATGTCGCCAAAACACTGTTCCATTTTTCAGTATGGGAGATTCCCATCTGTAGTAGTCTGTGAACTAGCCTTTGAAGTAAAAAAAACTCTGGAATGTTCAAGAAGTGATCACTGTGCCTATCATTTTATCTATCCTAGGACTAGTACCCTAATCCCTGGTCGACTCCATTAAAAAACTCAAAATCAACACCAATATAATAAGTAGATTGCAACACAGCCCACATTACCAGAAAGTTCTTGGACCTGAAAGAGATTTTTCCTCCCAGCAGAACTTGATTTAATAATCCACTGCTGAGAGAAAGCTAAGTAATAATAATATTTTATTGAACCACGTAGATCATAAAAATGATGTATGACGAGTCATAGTACATACAACAATAACAATAATATTTACATATAAGAATAACAACATTACAATAATTTTGATACATTTAACCGTATTCATTTAACTTAGGCTAAGTAGAAATTAACACAAAATACAATTATTTTCTACTATTACAGAATATTAATATTTATTTAGGCTAGGGTTATTAGATATCTATGGTAGGAATTCTATTATTTTACTTTTATTTTATTAATTTATATCAAGGTCTATATGTATGCTAAAACAGTGTAATTTGATGTTGTTAGATCGTTTCCTGCATCATGGGCCTTCTGCATTATAGTCTGTGATCATGGGTCGCCTTCTGCACCTTTGTTCTAATGATTACCTGCAACAGATTGTATGTCATACATTTTAGTCCGGTTGTTCGATTCTTTTATATGTCTGTCATTTTCCATTACTTTAACTGCATAGACCACTTTTCTGAGAATGAATATATATTCACAGAAATAATCATGAAATTCGGGTGGTTGGTTACTGAGTTTTGAAAGATAATATAAATGACGTTTGTTTTTAGAAGAAATTCTAATCCCTTGAGTTATCCATCGATTGTGATTGCTTACTTTAACTAACTTGCGTTTGTATTCTTGTAATACTTCAAGAATATTGGAAAAAATACATTGAATTTATCGTTGGTGCTTTCACATTTATACTCGCCATCCCACGTTTCCTGGTGCAAAAGTTTTTAAAAAAATGTTATATTTTGTTTTCGTTGAACTGTCTAGTAATCTTGTAGAGGTTATTTCGTGATTTTAATTTATCTTCAATAGTTACTAATTCGGTAAAGTGGTCGCTATACTCCGGTTTAAGTACTTGAGAAGTATATATGAGTTTATAGTTGACAATTATCTGGTCCAGCAATGTTTTGGATGAACCAGAAACGCGAGTGGGGTCGATTATCGCAGTAACAAGATTGAAGGAGCTGATTGGATTATTGAACCGATTCTTGGGATTGTGCGCAGAATCTGATTCACTGAGGAAATCAATGTTGAAACCGACAGAGGTAACAATATATATCGTATATTTCTATTAGACGTTTTAATACGATTTCGAAATTCAGAAAAAATATTTAATGATCTGATTGAACAGGTCTGTAAATATACAACACTACAAGCCTTTATTGGTCAAATGAACTGGAAAGAACTGGAAAGAACTGGAAAGAACTCGAAGAACCAGGAGGCTTGGTAGAAAGTTATTTCGGCTATCTTGTTCCTTTCAATGGGCATACTGAACTTTCTTTGAAATAAAAAAATCCTTTTCTATATCTACCACGTTTGTTGGGAGGGGCACTTGCCCCCAACCCCTTGGATCCGCCACTGATTTCAAATAAAATTAAAGTCAAATAAGTTGCAAGTTAATACTAAAGGCAACGTAAGTTATTTTTAATGACGGCAACCAGACAACTCTTCGAGGGTCTATCGAAGCCACGTCCGTTCCATCCTGCAATCCATTGACGAATTGTTAATAGCCTATTAGTATACGAATTGTAAATATTCATCTGTGCTGCAAACTGTGTAAATAGTCAAAACGCGCGAAAATCACGGTTTGAATTTTTTTAAGACAGATAAATAACAGTCTTTACAAGCTATTAAGCCTTTCGTTTTCCATTTTCAAATATTTTCCTACGACCATTATAAAAAATATGAAATCTTTTGTTTATATGTGTTGAAGTCACAATGTATCTTGCGTGTTGTGGTGAAATTGAATCCTGCGCATGTTAAGCGCTGGTTGCGCGGCAACAGGCGCGGTAACTCGTGGAGGTGTGGAGCTGTTCAAGGAGTTCGTTCAAGTTATAACGCGATAACAGGTCAGTACGATACAGGCAATCTGCAAATTCATGTGTATTTGTTTATGGTTTGTTTCGTGACGGCGAACGTGACGTCATTGTCATATTGTTTGCTTATCAGCCGATGGTGGTGAACGGTGAACGCAAGGTGAACATCGGGTACATTTCCTGACTTTTGCGTAGGTTATCATGTCAACTAAGAAACGGTCTTGTAATAGTGAAGATGAGGTACAAGAAAAACGACGAAGGGTTTTAGTAGATGATGAAGATAATGACGTAGACGAACATGATAGTGATGAAGAGGGGAGTGATACTGATGAGGTGGGTCATATTCTTTTTAAGTTTTTGATGTACCTAGTTGTTCCCTTTCTGCCTGTCATGACAAATAAAAATGTGTTTCTCACTTTGATTACTAAAGGCTCACTGATTTTTATGTTTTAACTTTGGGAACAATTATAAAACTGGTGTGTAGCAAAAGAAGTGTAAATCATTTTTCTTCATTGTATTGGTCAGGTGTCATGTTTCATAATGAAAGTAGTGGTTGAAATATCAAATAATATAACTAGGAGAACTTAACTTTGATATAGTGGAATATGTCTGTTATTGAAAGAATACTCAGTTCTCATAAGTAGTATTTAAGGTTATTGTGTTTTGCTATGGAAGTACAGTTTTATTCACCTACAATTTTTAATTTTTGAAAACATCCCATTAGAATGATTTTTAATGTAACTTTTACAACTGTCAACCACTTGTTTTTATTTTAATTGTTCTGAGTTAGCTCTGTGTACATCATATTTACTTGCTGCTGTATCTAAAGTAATGTCCATTAGTTTGCATGTAGCAAGTTTTTGTTCAAATTCTAAACTCTGAGAAGACATGGTGCATCATAATTGATAGTGAATCATTGTATCTTTGAGAGTTATGTCACCAGACTTGTTAATTGAATTGAAGTTTTTTAAAAATAATTTTACCTTCTTCTTTTTTTTCTTCTTTGCTCACTTCAAAAGCATATTTTTGCCGTGTCTTGTACCTTTTGTAAAAAATGTGCTTTAAAAAAATGCATGATTATTAATTGTCTATATTGTATGCTAAGTATTGAATTTTTATTATATTTTTTTTTAAAATTACTTTTAGGAGTTACGAGCAGGGTACATCGAAAAAGTGCTCATGGTAAATTTTATGTGCCACACAAAATTAGAAGTTATTTTAAATAAGAGGATAAATTTTATAGCTGGAAGAAATGGTAGTGGTAAAAGTGCAATATTATCTGCTGTTGTCATTGCCTTGGGTGGCAATGCATCATCTACAAATAGAGCATCTTCATTAAAAGGTACTCCTCTCTCAGGGGACTTCAAAACATTTTCTAGGTCTATGAATTTTTTTGTTTTGAGTTCTTGAATTTTTTATTTGCTTTAACAATATAAGAATTTTGTATTGCTCCTGCTGAGGAGAAAAGACCCCTGTGCACAGGCAGCAGTCAAGTTTATCTAATAACGAGTTAACAAAATTCTTCTAAAATAAATGTAACATGTTCGAAAGTCCTGTAAACTATCTTCTTACTTTCTAATACAAGTATATATAGCACTCAGCATGACTGAGAGTTAACTTATAAATAAAATTTAACACAATATATGTTAATTCAATAATACAAGAAATATCAAGTCATCACACTATTAGTAAGACTCCTTTATCCATGCTAACACACTTTTATTCTTATTTATTTTATTTACCTTTTGTTCCTTCAATACAATGGGTAACTTGTTAAAAAAATTTGATAGCAAGGTATTCACTACTTTCCTTAAAAATAACTTTTTTAATAGTTGGAAGACTAATTGATTTATTTCTGGTTTTTGATGTAGAGCATATAAAATTTGATTGCAAGTCATAATGTTGTTTTAAACTCAAAAGGGTAGTTTTGGCATAATTTTAGAGGATCAAAATAACATTGGTAGTTCAAACTTTTAATAATTTGGTTTTGCAAATTGTACAATGGGGTTATAATGTTCTTATATGCATCCCCCCAGGCAATTAGACCTTAGTTCACAATATTATTGAAATATATGTATATACTACTTAATATACTTTTGTAAAGGTGTTTTAGTTCCCAGAAAATAAACAAAAAGTACATTGTGTGTTTAAGAACTATTTTAACATGTTCATTCCATCTTAAGTTACAGCCTAGGACCACTCCTAGATATTTCAACAAAGTAACGCTTGCAATCTGCTGATTTTGTATTCTAATATTTCTTTTATGAGGCAAACTACCTCCATAACAACCAAAAGTTATGTACACTGTTTTCAAAAAATTTAAAGATAATTTATTTTTAATAAATCATTTCCCGATCTCATCTAAATAAACATTCATGGAAAGTTCGGCTACTTCCCAATTACTCTCAATACTTAACAAGGCTGTGTTATCTGCATATATCCATTGGCATAGTTTAAAATATCATTTAAATATACTATAAAAAGTAATGGTCCAAGTATTGATCCTTGAGGAACTCCAATATTTGGCAAAGTCATTTTACTACAATTATCATTAACCTTGACTTTCTGTTTCCTACTTGTTAAATAACTTTCCATCAATTTCAATGCTGTCCCTCTAATTCCATAACATTCCATTTTCTTTAGCAAGATTCCATGGTTACCGTATCAAAGGCTTTACATAAGTCTATAAATGTACCTATCACAGCTTTCCCTGGATTAATACTTTTATAAATTTTATTTGTTATTGCTGCTAAGGCATCTTTGGTTCCTTTACCTCTAACAAAGCCAAACTCTCTCTCATTTATTATTTTTTCTTTCTCTAAAATTTCACAGTCTTTGATGTACAATTTTTTCAAAGAGTTTTGAAAGATTGGAATGCAAAGAAATTAGCCTATAATTATTAGGATCAACTAGTTTGCTGCCTTTAAAAATTGGTACCACTTCTGCTGTTTTAAGGGATTTAGGTCAAATACAATTTTCTATACATAAATTAAAAATGTATAGTTATTAGCTGTCAAGTAACTATTCAGAAATGAGTTGGTAACAAAATATTTAAATCCCTTTTTTAATAATGCTACTAATTTTTTTTATTGTTTTAGGTCATTAATTTATTTTTCTCATGTTAATTAATCTCATTTAGTTTTGTTCTATAAGTTACTGTGAGTATTTTGGGAAATAATGTTTCCATGTAAACTTAAGATCTGACATTTAATGATATATGAATATGACCTTCTCAAATAGATGTTCTTGGGTTTCTATCACAACAAAGTAATAAAAATTTGTCTCTTTATGTGTATTAGATTTCATCAAGAATGGAGAACATTCAGCCCGTGTGGAAGTAACAGTGACCAATACTGGATTATATTGCTATAAAGCTGAGGTGTATGGACCTCGTATTATTATATCACGTAGAATTTCCAGTACCCTATCAACTTACAAAATTATGTCATCGACAGGTAAATTATAAGGTTATCGGTCTTAATTTAATGCTTTCTCATCTATTTTGATTCTTTTTGATGAGTTGATGCATTTGACAGAAAATTGTACAGATATTTCTTCTGCATGCTTAAATGTTATTGCAGAACTGAGTAGAATTCTTTTTGTGGCATGGTGACTTGATGAAGTTGTCTTAACCATGAAAACCTAGACAGCTTTGTTGAATGTAAAGTACTTTGTACGTTAAAGCGATATTGTTGGCTATGTTATACTGGCATATGCAAAGTGAACTATTTATGCATCCAAGGGATATGTTAGCTAAAAGTTTTGTTTATTTGGTCAACGAATGCTCATCCAACATTGTTTTCATAGTAAATTTTTGTATACTCTCATTTTAGAATATTTATGCCATAAATAACCTTTAACAGTTGAGAATATTTTTTTTTATTTTTAAAATTCAGTTCGACCAATGCTTTCAGTCTTCGTCAGGGTTTATACACACTATTGAATTAAGCATGTGGCATTTCTTAACTACACATTACAATAACACTCATGGGAAACAGTTCCTCCATTTCGATGGTTACTTGAAGGAGGTGAAAGCAATGGTCAAGATTGTTTATGAATCAAATGAAGGAAACCGATATTGATGAACTGCCAATGAAGATGAAGAGTATACATATACCTGTAAATCATTTGTTGAAATATTTTGCACTCTGTGAATTTTTCTATGTGGAGTGGTGTAGAAAACAAAGCAACAAATTCAGGACCAACAGAATAGTATACCTCATTTTCCCTGTAAGATCAGTTTTTGTCACAGAAACCTCTCCTTTCCTTCCATTTTTGGAAGAAAACGTACAAAATATAACTTATATTTTGAAAATTTATATTGGATTCAGTTTTCACCAGAAATTAGAAAATACCTTACTCAGTACCAATTATTTTTCATAATTTATTTTTTGTATATTTCTTTTGGTTTAATTTCTCAGTGGCAGTTGATTATTATGATCTATTATAGAGAAGTTTCACAATAATTTTCTGAGCACAACTCATCCTTTGTATAAATGTTCAAGTAAACCTCAGTGTGAAGAATTTGATGATAATTTATATCATTTGTGATGTTTGTTAAGAGTAAATAATTTTTGTGTCTGTTTTTTCTAAACAACACCAATTGAAAACAATATTTGAACCTCACAAACGAGAAGTTATGCATCAAAATGTGTCTAATTTTTTAAATATTTTTTTAGGAGTAGTTATATCTACCAAACGTGAGGAGCTGAGAAAGATCGTTACATGCCTTAATATTCAAGTAGATAACCCAATATCTGTATTGAATCAGGATACAGCTAGAACATTTTTGTCATCTTCTGATGCAAAATCAAAGTATACACTTTTTATGAAAGCTACAAGGTTGGAAGATGTGGATCACTTACATTCAATAACATTGGTGCACGAGTCCAATGCTAAGCACAGGTTGGAGATGAGGGAAGAGGTATGTTGTTAAATTATTATTATTGTTATTTTAATGAAAAGACTTGAAACTTTACAAAATAATTTTTTCAGTATCTTGTCCCGATTAAATTTCCTTTTATTGATCATGACTATCATATTATATCAACATACTTGAAACATTCACCAATTCAATCACAGTATATGATGAATTAAGTCAATTGAATTTTAAAGTTTGGATGAATAATTCCAGATAAAAAATACTTTTGTGCTTACTACTAAACATTACTATTTAAACAAACACAGTGAACAACCGTATCATTAGAATATGCAACATTGTTAATTGCTTAAGTATAAATGTACTAGATACAACACGTGTAAACACATTATCTCATCAACATCAGTGTGTGTATTCACTTGTCACTATCAACGAATATATGTATATATATTTTCTTGATCAAAAGTGTTTGTTTCAACTCTTGGTGCAAATGTATAATATGATATATTCTCATTTATGTAAATGGATGATGATCCATGAATAAGATGTAAATAAATAAATGACACTGAATGCTAATGCATTGTGAACTGCGCTAATTGGAACTTTCTGCCTCTCTGCTGTCTTCTCTACATCCATATCTCCTTTATACTTGCAAGATGATTTGTTTCCAGTCTCTGTCTCTCCAAATAACAGTCTCCTTTGTGTGTATTTGTTGGAAACTTGTTAATTTTTGTAATTGTTACTTCAAAGGTGAGTATTTTGTATTATGTTCTGGAATGATACTCCTCCATGTCTTTCTCAACTCTCTTATACTTTGTATCCTTGGAAATAATGTAGAGACTTCCGATCATTGTTGTTGTCATTTTCTCTGGGTGGAGTACAACCCCAACCATCATTCAAGAGCCTCCGCACAGGCAAGGAGGTCAGTAAGAGGAAGAAACACTATAAACCACTGGATCAAATTTGTTATTTAATAACAATTTAATTATTTCTTGTGTGTAATTGAATTTGATTTTATACTGGCGGCTATTGTGGTGTGTGGTGGCTGGTAGATACAGTAAGGCTGGAAGAAAGGGGATTCTATACATGAAGATTCATTATGTAGTATTTTATGCATGTATATTTTTTATCCTGATTTAAGCAGTGTGTCTAATCTCATAGAAGTGTAACTAACAGTGAAACATATCAGAAGAATGGTGTTTTATTGCGCATCTGGCATATTTGTTTTACTTCAAATGTTTTACTCTATGTATTTAACCTTGTGAATAAATGTTAATACAGTTCAATCTGTGTGAGCAAAATATGAGTGGCATTATTACACTTCAAATTGTCTCTTAAACTATTTATATGTTGATGTTCATTTGCATTTTGTATTTACATAATAATACATTATAATACATGTAGGCATTGTAAAAATAATATTCTTTTGTTTTAGAGTTTGAAAAAACAAGAACAAGAAATCAAGGATTTAGAGAAGAAGGCAAATAATCTTAATATTCTCAAAGAACTTCAAAAAAAAGTTGCAGATTTAGAGAATGAATATTTTTGGGCAGTAGTAAGTTTGTTTTTGTTTCATTTTTATTAATTAATTTTTTGTTATGTACAGGTCAAATGTTATTAAAATATAACAAATGTTTTCATAGAATTTCGTGTTTGTTGTACACTTAGCATAAATCGTGAATGATGCTGAAATGGGTGACTTACAGTTACTTTGTTTTGAATGTATTGTGCCAACATGAGATTTTTTTAAAATTAAACTCTAGAAATAAGTTACACTATATGATGTTTTGAACATGTATGACTTTTTTAATTGGATAAAACTTCAGACATTTTTCTGCTAATAGGCTAGAGATGAAGAGGCAACATTTAAAGAAATTCAGCGCAAAATTGATGTGGAAAAGGAGAAATCTACACCTCTAACAAAAGCTTTGCAAACGCGAAAAGATGATCTTCTTGAGGCTAAAAAGGAGCTAAGGTAATCAGGAATGGTTTAATTTCCCATTTCTTTTCAAGAATGATAGGGCAGTTCCAGTTCTTGGTCCTCTGGTTCTTGGGAGAACAGAGAATCAATAGTTAAATGTTGGTTCCGATTCCAGAAAAAACAACAACACGTAATTAAGTTCTGAAAAATAGTTTGATAAAAGTCCAGGTTTTCCATTTTACTCTAGATCTTATCTGTATGATATCTTGGAAGATGAATTTTTTAAATGAAGTTTTTGTGACCATTGTCTAGTACAATGTTCCAGCAGAATACAATGTAAAACTGATTTCAGCTTTTTGTATGTATTTGAAATCCACTCTAAAATTCCTTGCAATACTACTTTTGTTGACACATTAACAGTATTTCGAATAAGTTTAGTAATGACTGTGTGTCATCAGCATTAGATATATCTTAACACTTATTCAATATTTTAGTCTTTTAACCATTTGATTTCTTATATTTAGAGTTTCAAGCCTGCAAACACAGACTTTGGTAGATTTACAGTATTTTAGTTGGATTACCCAAGACCCTCTTGTAGAAAGCATAGAGGAAGTATTTAAATCTTTGAATATTTTGTGTGCAGGATTTTGATGGATATATAAATGTGATTTCACTTTCAGAACTTCACTTGATATTGAAATACTTAGAATAATTTGTATGGCCAAATCTTTGAAATTTTTGTAACTTTAACAAAAACTTTAAATTGTAAAACCAGTGCCATTAGCCCTGAGGAAATTGGTTTTTCACCGTTCATTTTGAAGACAAAGAAACCCTGAATTAAAAAAGTGGGCACAGTTTTTTTCATAGTACAAGGCACTTGCACTGGTTGTAAGCTGAATTTTTGCAAGTATTAGTGAATGTGGTAAGTTGGAGAAATTAAGTATTTGACTCAACTGTTCAACTGAAATCCAAATTTATATCAGGATGACTTTTTGTAGCCATTTTGTGATCATTATAAAAAGTTGATTCATAAGAATACATTACAACTATGAACAAAAGTGACTTAAGTTTGAGCGTTACAAGTTAATAAAACATATGAACAAGATAAACTGAAATTTAGTAATGGAGCTGTAGATGTAAAAAGAATTGCCAAGCGACATTGAAATATGATGAAAAAGCCTTAATTCTGTGTGATCCTTCCATCTTAGTGTGGCAAGTCTATCACTTAGATCATTTGATCAATAGGACTTGTGCTTATAGGTAACGAAATATGAAATAGACTGAGGAGCTTCATATTGTCTTCTCATTGTTGCATTCTTCTCGGATAAGGGGGGGGGGGAGTGCACGGTTGAACAAGTTGAATAGTAAATTGTGGAAGCTCTTGTGTAATAGATTTGTTTGTCACCTTAGGTCAAATGAATCTGTCAGGATTCTTATTCATCCTCTTGTACCTTTCATTCATAATAAGTTGTTGGCTATCACTGTGGCAAGTTAAGACTGTACAAGACTTATATCTTTGTGTTTTTCTATTCTATTATTCGAGTGATATTGGGTGGGCTCTTTTTTTTAAGAGGGGGTGAAAATTTCTTTGTTTCATTTAAAAGAAAACCAAACATACCACTAATAGTTTATGATTACCAACAAATATAATGTTTTTCACCTTAAGTAAAAAAAGAATAAAATTATTGTTCAAGTCATCCATTTTGAATAACTGCTGTATGGAAAGGAAATTAAAATATATATTTATAAAGTATGTTTATGCTGTTTGTTTCTGCAGTGAAACTCAAAGTTTGTGTGATACCATAAACAAGAAAGTGCAGGAAACAGAAAGTCAAATTTCAGCAGCAAAGCAACATTTGCAAGAGAAACAGTCGGAATATAAATCATCATTGAAGGAATATGTTACGTTAGATAAGGAATATCATCAAATACAGGAAGATATTACTAGTATCATTGATGAAATTACCAAATTCAGTTCAGGGTAAGTTTAACAATACAGATAGTTAATTATTTATCTCTTTGTTTATTTGCTAATTATCTGATTTTAAATAGCTTTCACCTTGATGTGCGATTTTTTTTTATTTGAGAAAATGCTACATGTGACTTTACCTGATTGTCCCAGCTGTGCTCAGATCACTTCACATAAAAAAGAATTGATTCTTGATAAATGTACTGATGAATACTTATTTAAATTAATAATTTATTTGTTTATCGATTGAGAGTTATATTGTTGTGTATAGTTTTAACAGTCCTTACTATACCTCTTATATCAATGTAAAATAGTACGACTTTTACTAAAATTCTGTGAATTTCCATTCGCTAGTGCTATTTTAAATTTTCTAAATTATTATCATATGTACTCGAGTCTATTCCCCCTCTTACTTTAGGAGGCATAATTTAGGGGGGAAATGATGAGTAAAATCAAATTCTTTCTGGAGGGAAATGCTAATTCAAAATTCAATGTGAAATAATTGGTTCTGGTAAGTATATTCATAAGAATTTAAAAAGGAAAAGTTAACTTCTCATTCATAAGTTCAAGTTCTCTTGAAATTACCATATCTGCACGGACTTCAGCTCTACCTTGAATTCTCGTCATGCCATGCACCTGAGCATAATGTAAAACTGGCAATTTGAAGTCGGCATCGAAGCATTTTCCATCGTCCAATTTTGTTGTGTCGAAGAAGATCCCTCTTCTCTGAACAAAATTTTGTGTCACAGTCGGCACAGTGACAGCAATCAGTCATTACTAGACAACTTAGTTTGGTTATCACTTCAAATGAGCGTCAGTTCCCACCACCATCAATCTTTGATCCTTGTTCTTTGTATTATGTTACGTGTTTGTTTAACTTGTTTGCACACATGTAACTTTGAGTGAGCAGTTCTCCCGTTCTAAACTCCAAATGGACTTTTTTTTCTTTTCGGAAAACAAAAAGGAACTGTATTCTGGTAAATACATTACTCTGTCTTCTAAGCATTCTCACGCAATTTAGCACAATTTATGGATGTGCAACATTTATAATGTATAGATTATTGTTAGAATTGTGCTTGGTTTTGAACAATTCAGAATTTTTGAATCAGCCTAATTTTTAAAAAAAGTTTTACTCATATTAATGTTAAAAAATTAAGTTTTAAAATTTTAAATATTAATTTAAAATTTTTAAAGATGCTTATTCAGTGATGCATCACGTGAAAGCCGATGATATTCTGAAGGGAAAGCTACTTTTATTTTTTAATAGCTTAATTTTGGAATTTTTGTTCAATTTATTCACTGGCAGGTCAGCCCAGAATTACAAAATTTTTACAATTTCAATTGACCATAACTGAAAAATGGCAACTCATAAAACATTTCTTACTTTCGGTGACTGAGTAAGTGTAGGAAACCATGAGAAGAATGCAAGATATGAGATTTGAAAAAATAATGAAAAATTGGATCACTTGACATGGAATGACCCTTATGCTAGATTTTGTATTGGCATGGGGAAGAACTCTACAACCTAGTAATATTTGTGTATAGTAATATTTGAGTTTGATGGAGATAAATTAATAATACTAATTCTTATAAGCATGTATTCAGAGATTTGTTTCATAGTTTGTACTCACCTTATTTGATTACTATAACTGGTGCATATTTTTCCTCCCCAGAGATTCTGCTCTTATTGCTAAAGAGAAAGAAAGAATGAAGAATGAACAGGAGATATGTAAGCAACAGCTCAGTAAGATGATGGCAGTTTGTCAAACCACAGAAATGGAGTATTCTAATTTGATCGGAGAATCAGAGCACTACAGGGAACAAATCAATATTTTGCAAAAGGAAAAAATAAATGTTAAATATGGCATAGGTAATGAACTTGGTTCATAGAATGTGTTGTTCTGAGCATTTTACTTTGTCCTTTGAAATGTTTATTATTATATTTCATTTTAATTAGGTCCCAAACAAGCCGAATTGGAGAGGCTGAAATCGAAAGCTGATAATTTGACTATTTTTGGAGAGTGGATGCCGCGACTAGTCAGACGGATTGATGAGTATCACAAACAAGGCAGATTTGTTCGGAAACCCTTAGGTCCTCTTGGTACGTATTCTTACCTCTTCATGCTTTTTTAAAATGGAAATTTAATGTGATTTATGTACTTATAGTTTCAAGATTTGCATAAAAAGTGATGAGAACAAAGTTACTGAAAGTATTGCTTCAAATCATTAAAATCCTTCTAAATAGGATTCCTTGGTGTCAATGCACACTTTTGCCAATGATTTTTGTGTGTTCAGACGGCAGTTTGGAAGTTCTTTTCCGTAATGCTCTTGAAGCAGGGCTTGAAGCTGATTTGACTTCTACGGTCCCATGGTCGGCATCTTTTGAGACTGTCCTCACTTGAGGGAACAGGAAAAGGTCCACAGGGGCCACATCTGGACTAGGTGTGCTGGGAAAACCTTTCAATTCCATTCATCGGGAGGTTATCGTTGTCCAAGAGTGCCTTGGTGCATTGTCATTATACTGCTGCTAACTGGCCCCACTTGATTGACTCTTCTTTTCAGTACTTCTATGTAGAAAGCACCCAAATACAATGAGCATAGCTATGGACTTCGATCTGATCATTGAATATTTTTTGTAGCGAGGGAGTGTTGCTGTGTGTCATATGGCACTTGTCGTTTTGTCTCGGGGTTGTCTCAACCCAAGAGTCATTGATAGGCTTTGACTTCAGATGTTCCAACTCCCACACAGAATGTAATGGCGTAGCATTGTTTGACAGAACATTCTATTTTTAAGATATGACTGAGCGTATTGACAGGGGTCCGCTGAAATGACTATATGAACCACATAAGAGACAGTAGGTGACTGATACTAGGTGCGTTTCGAAGCTGATATCCCTGTCCATCAAACCCACCTGGAGCTTTGCTTAAATCCTATTCCCAACCATTAAGAATTTGGTTATAAAAGTTTCCTAGTAATTTATTCAGTAGTATTTTGTATAACGTGAATGAAAGTATAGTTATCTTTATAATGAAATCTGTGATAAGCGATCAATTGATTCCTTTGTATACATTGCAATTTCAAAAGGAATATCAGTGGGAAATCACAATTCTTTTTTATTATTTTCATTTATTCTCTAGCTGTTCACCTGGTTTTTCCTGGGATTTTTCTTTGACTATTCTTTTACTCAGGAGAAAATAACATCTATCTATATGGTACTTTTACATCCAGTTTTTAGAAACATGTGCAGCATCCTAATTTTTCGAATTTATAATAATACAAATATAATGCAAAACTACACTGTATATGCTACACCGTATCGCAAGAGCAGCGCCAGTCGAATTTTCACTTTCAAGGCATGATGCTTTTCATTAAAATTCTTGTAAAACCTAAAGTATTCGTCGAAATTTTACGATTTAAAGACTTTTGTATCTTTGTTAAATGCACAAAACAAATAATCCATCAAATTTTATGATAATTGATTTTCCTTCTTAAATTACTTTCTTAAATTGAAGTATTTGATCACTTCTATTTTAAATTACGTTTTATCTATAATTTAGGTTAATTTTTGTTGAAGGACATTTGCTGTAGTGGACTTTTTTGTAGAACTCTTTGAGGCAAATAACATCGCAATTCATGGTTGTCACCTATCTCTTACCATTTAGGCAGCATAATCTAGTTTTATCAACATTTATTGTCAAAAATCATTTTGAATTTTTATAATTAAAGTTAGCCTGTGTTTATCCCGGACATCTACACTATCTCCTTACCAAATTTCATCATGATCAGTTGAGTGGTTTAGTCGTGATCAGGTAGCAAAACGACAGACACACGTACACTTTTATGTATTAGTATGGTTTTCCAGTATGTATAACCGTGTATCACTACAGTATAGCTCCCACTATGGGAATAATTCCTGCACATGGCTTGAAGAACTTAAAAACTAAATTACAACTAATAAATATATTCATTTTTATTATAAACCTAATATGGTTGTAGATTCTACTACAATTAACGACCATTTTATAATCTAATTAAATAAATAATGAAAAACTTGCAATAATGAAAAACTTGAATAATATCAGGATGACGAGCGACCAGGAACCGGGAAATTTGGGAAAAGTCTGGGAATTTTCTGTTTCTGGAATAGTCAGGGAAATGTCAGGGAATTTGATTACTGCTCAGAGGGAAAAAATTAAAAGCGATGACAAAAATCCTTTTTTCTTCAATTGAAGGCGACATGCTCATCCCAATAACCCTCCTGTGAGTTTTCATTGAGATTTCATTGAGAAGTGGAAGCTCTGCCTCACTGACAGCAAAAGTAATAGGTTGTTTCTTTCAATGGTCTTGATAGGACATGATTAGAGGTGTATTAAAGGGGCAAAGAAGTTGTTTTGGAATCAGTCGCACTAGCTTTGGCTGAAATCTTCTGTTGTAACGGGTGTCATTATTTGTATTTTATGAGATGACAAATTGCAACAAGTGTGATTTCGTTTCTATAGCAATTTCTTGCAGGAGATGGAACAGTGGACGATGGCTAAACTCCTACTCCTTTTTTCCCTCCTTATAGCAGATATATTTTACTGACCGCAAATGTCGGATGACTCCTCTTCCAATTTCCTCTTAAACTGCCTTGGTGTTGTTTCAATAATGGCAGTGCGAAAGATTACTTTTATCAGCCTTTAGTCAGTCTAATGCCAAGCATTGTTTTATTTATTTCTGATATGTGTGTTTATTTTGTTATTTTTTCAATGACAAAACTTTACTTTTGAAGCATGATTTATGAATTATCGATAATTTTCTTTTTATGAAATTACTTCTTTATTTTTATAAAATTTTACCTGCTAAGCATGTTTGTTTCTTAACTGTAATTTTTGCGTGCATGACAATGGTCGGTAATAGTCAGGGAAAATTGATCCATTGGTCAGGGAAAAGTCAGGGAAATTTGAAATGGAGGATCTCTAGTCACCTTGAATATATTTGTTTTGTGAAAAGAGCTCACAATGCTTCGACTTCGTATTAAGTTGTCGTCAGGTCGTTTTTTTTCTTCTATCACCTGATGACGGCTTAAAACGAAGTTGAAACGTTATGCATGAATGTACCTTCCTTTATCCATTTTTATATTTTTTTGTTCCATGATATTTTTTTTTTACCTTAAATTTTTGCAATTGATTAGGCAAAAGATAAAATGATTTTCATGACTTTAATATTTTACTATTAGACTACAAGAACTTTTCACTTAGAATTTCGTATTGATAGACTAATGATTCCAAAGTGAAAATTTGCTCAAAATTTTGTGTATTTTAATCAATAACAATAATAGTATTTTTAATGACTAATTTTTAAATTTTATTTTGTTAAGATTTTAGTAGATATCAGTTTTTGTTCTGTGCACCACCCAAGCTATGTTTCCATATGTAATAATACTGTGGAAAAATTCATAATAAACTACCTTTAATGTTTGTAGATTCATAAACTTACTAAGTCTATGAAAGACAAGTATTCGAGATAATAGTAATATTTTATAATGTATTCAATTTGCTTGTCCCTTCTCATATTATAATTAAATATTATAACTATGTATGTCATATGCTCCACCCTAGTAGTGAGTATTTTATCTTTAATTCTTATTTTTATTTGATTTGAGACACAATTTTCAAAAGTCATACATATGGTCTTGGTGCTATTCTTGTGCTTTCAGCCATGGGTGCTCAGCTATTTTCTGTCATAATTGTGTTTCAAAATAGTGAAATTTGTTAATTTATTAACTGAACTATTGTTTGCAGTTAGATATGTATTAGAGATTAAGAGGCAGATTTTATAAGTCAGGCACACACCAATTTTGATTTTGCCGAATTTTTTATGGTGGTTTCTTCTAATGATTTTAGAAGACACCTATTTTTTTTTTCCCCAAAACAAAATTTTTTTGTGACCCCACAAAAATTCCTAAAGCAGGTCGCGACCCAGTATTTTTCTCAAATAGACTTCTTTTTGTATTCTATTGTTCCAGTGCATTGAACATCAGCCAAAGTAATTCTGGTGATTACAATATGACCTTTGTAGGTAAATTGAATTATTTTGTAAATTTCATGACTGACCTTCAGTGCAACCTGGCAGGGTTCGCCAAACTTTGTCATGGAAAGTGAAAAAGCACCTTATCTGAGACCTCAAGGACCCATGCACTGAGGTTCAGCCACAGTTTTGGGGTTTAACTTATGTAGTACTACTCAGTATTAACTTAATTATCTCATTAGTTGCATGGCTCACCCTCAGTGCTGCTGAAAAATAGCTACTTTTGTATCTAAGGAAACAAAGAAAAGTCCTTTTGGTGACCCTGTATTTCAGTGCACTGAGGGTCAACGTGGAACTTCATAATTGCATTTCATGGTATGAGATCTGTCTTTTAACGGACAATTGACTGAACTTTGGCTAATGGCCATGCGAGCACATACGGCTTACTTCAAGACATTGTGGAAATGGAAAATATGGTAACAAAGCATACAATGAGCTATATATTAGGCCAATAACCTATTCACTATATGTCATATGTTTGTATTTTATTTATGTATGACTAGTCAGTAGGCAACCATATCCTTGTTTTACAATGTCATAATTTTACTTGTAACATAAGCAATAAAAAAAAATAACACTAATTGTTAGCAATCATATTCAGAGAAATAATTTTCCATGCAATGATGTACACCCCAGAATTGAAAAAAGAGTCAAAAACAATGTTCATCATTTTGGTAAAACTTTTTTATTGAACACCCTAAAAAAAGATTGTTACAAATACTATTTTATGTTTTTACTGTAATGACAAACGTTGTTTACTCTTTTTCAACTGTAATGTATGGTGTAAAACATAAAATACTTATTATAACAGCTTATTTTTTTCAGAAATTCTTTTGATCACAGCACTTAACTTTATTATAGGTGTTTCAAGTTTGTGTCTATTTTCTCTTTGTCTGCAGGATTAATGTTGAAAGTTAAAGATGAACGATGGGCTCGAGCGATAGAAATGGAGATAGGATCTGTTCTTCGTTCTTTTGCATGCCATTGTGGAAAAGATTCCCAAGTTCTTGGCCAAATATTCAAGGAAATCAACATGAATAGAAATCCTGGTATTCTTGTTAGCAAATTCACAGATCAGGTGAGAATCTAAAATTGGTATTTTCCCTTAGCGTATAGTTGAAAAACTGTGGTTAAAATGGTATTCTTCTAAAGTGTAATTATGAATTACCAGCACAATGATACTTCCCATTATTTGCCCACTTTTAGTTGCTGGTGTTAAGAAGAAGGTATATTATTAACTTGGAATAAAAATTCTTTTTCTGACTGACAAAACAAAATGTTCTGTGATGGTCCTGAGAACTATTATATACTTTCTTCTCTTCTCTATCTAGTACAACTACAAAGAACTCGTCAATTATGAGAGAAGTATATACTTAATGGACCTTATTGTAACTATTTTTTACACCTGACAAAGGCCCTCCCCATGGGTTGAAATGTTTTGTAAAGGGAAATATTACCACAAATATTGTGAACAGTCCAATTATGGCCATACTGTATATTTAACTTTTCTTAATTTTAACTTTTCTAAAGGTAATAATGAATGAATTAAATTGATAGGTTTACTGTTATGTAATTGTGTACCGATAATTTGAGTTTACAACTCAAATGAAATGAAGATTGCTATTATTAATAAGAAAAAAACATAAATTATATAAAATGAAAATAATAATTAGATTATTATATGTAAAGTTCTAATATACATGACAATAATTGTAGTAAACAATTCTATAAGTTTGTTAATTAACTAGAAGTAATGATATTCCTAACTCAGCTTTTTTACGATGATCATTTTGCTCAAAATGGACCTGTTCTTTCCATCTTCTTTGCAGAATCTATAGACTTGAATCTGTCTGGTAATACCTTAACAAATGATGATGGTTTTGACAGAATTTGTTTTTCTGAAACATAGTCCCCCCCACTAATTTTAGAAGGCAAAATTTAGAAAAAAATGAAGAATAAAATTAGTGTCTTTCGGAAGGGAAATGCTCATTCAAAATTCCATGTGAAATGTTTGACTGTGGTAAGTGCTATCAAGGACTTTAAAATGAAAAGCTAACTGGTGCAGTTCAACTTCTTTTGACATCAGCAGATCCACTGCTTTATTTCAATGTGTCTGAGTGTTATTTAGAACTCTATGTTAGCATCAAATCATCTTCAGTCATCCAATAAGATCCCCGTCTCTCAACAAAATCGTGTGTCACAGTCAGCAGTATGAAGGTAATCGGCCATTCCTAGGCAACATGGACTAGTTCAGTTTCTACTCAAATAAGCGTCAAATCACACCATCATTGATTGATGTTCTTTATATAATGTTACGTATTTGCTTAACTCGTTTTCACTCGCCAAACTTGGTATTAGCAGTTTCCCTGTCCTAGACTCCAAATATAGTCCCCCCCCCATGGATTTTTGGGCAATTTTTTCGTAGAAAAAGGAGAGACTATATTCGGGTAAATACACATTAGTGTTTCACTATCCCCTTTGGTAGGTGTTATTAGGTATTATTCTTGATTCTTGACTAACTTTCCATTTTCATTTATAATTTATTAAACTTATGGTATCAAAGAGAATTAATTGTACAAAGAGGTTTGCCACAAACTTTTCTTCACCTAAATCTTTTAGACATCTTTATTACTCGTGTGTATATCCTTTATTTTCTTATGATTCAGTTATGTGAAGACTATCGATAAACTATTTGAACAGGACACCTCAACTCCCAAGTTTTTACGCAACTTTCACCTGGCTTGATCCGGTGAACCTGGGTCACATCCCCCTTCAGGGGATAAGTGACTACATGTGGCTCCAATGCTGGTCCAGTTTTTGCATATCTACAAGTCGGATGCATATTTTAACTCACAACTTCCGAGTACCTACTCGTGAAGGAGTGTTTACAACGTCAACAGCCAGGTGAAAATTGCGACGGGCTGGGACTCAATACTTTACTTTGCTTTCCTCCATTCTTTACTACTTTAGTACTGGTAGATTTAGCAGCATCTGAAAGAGTTTCTTTCATTTCCTTATGATGGTAAATAAAAACTGAAAGTACTAGTTCCTTTGAAAGGAGCCAAGCTTCTAAAAACTCACATGTAAGTTTCTTTTCTAGCAGCCAAATTCCTCTTTTGGTTCCCATTTTAAAATTCAATTACTTGCAAAAGATGAAAGAAATACATGAGAAGCTCATTAGTACAAAGCACTTCAATATTAGAAATTTCACTAGTTTGAGATAAAAGTGATCAATGTGTGCAACCCCTAAATATTATCCCACCTGATTGATATTTGACATATATATCTTTTACATCACTAAGATTTGGGGTACAAGCAAAGTCATATGAAAATCACATCTTTGGAAAAATGAAACGCATATATAAAATTTATATATCTCATAATTTTCCAATATTTTTTTTTCTTCCTTTTTAAGGAGGGAAGAATTAATAGGCAAATAACTTGCCTGCAAAATTTGACCATTTGCGTTTATTTGGTATTCTGTTATTCAGTGTATTGGCATTTCTACAAGGTTTATTAGCACTAAGTTGAAGGTAGTGCTGAGCATGATTAAGGTACATTGAACTGAGTGATGTGATTGGCTATGTAATTTTACGGATTTTATTGGGGAGCCAGTATTTAGGGCAGGAGTTCAGGGAAGTCGCCGTCCCCGTTCTCAAAGACAAATTTCAATAAAAAAATTGGCATTATGTAAACAAACAAAACTTGTTGTGCAAAATCACTTCACATACTTCCTCATATATTTTTCATTCTTACACTACACAGTGACAATATATTATTCTATCTATCAAGAGGGGTTTTGTTATAGTTTTTTGTAGTAATTTTATTAAATTTGGTCATTAAGTCAAAGAGAAATTTAAAAATGAAAATTTCTGTTTTGTAAAAGTAAATCAGATATATGATCAATCTATGTTAAAGAGATGATACTGTCTTCCTTTCATCATTTTCCTTACATTTTGTATCACTTCTTGTACCTCTGGTTTCAGTTTCTTCTAAAAATGTTCAAAATATTTTATTTCAATAAAAAATTTCTAATATCGTTAGAACAATTGTTTTTACTATGAATTCTTGAAAATTCTGCTACATTAGACAAAAATAATTCTCTTCATTATACTAATTCTAAAAGACATAAGCAAAACCTGTTCCCTTGGAGTTATTTCTTTCAATATCAATTTGACTGTTCATGTAAAACCATTACTCACATATCAAATAATATGCACAACTGAAAAAATATGACACTCAACATTCCCGGCAACATCAACAATCAGCAAAAAGATGCAGTTAAAGCTTCCGTAGCACACGATTAAACACATTCAAACTACGTGCCAAAAACATGGTATATCTAATTTTTGTATCAACCTTGCATTTTCTGCCCTTCTATGTATTTTATCATATCTTTCATTTCAGTTGACCAAAAGCGTATTCTACCTCTGCTTGGTCCATGTACACTGCTAAATAATATGAAAACCTCTAGAAACAGTGAACTTGTTAGTGCAACAGATAGAATTTATTTTACGACTTCTATATGAAACTTTCAAGCAAAATACCGCTAATGCAGTTGTAATGCATACCATTTTCTTCTCTTTTTTTTTTTTTCTTTCTTCTTTTCTTTTTGTGAAAAAATCACCCAAAAATCTCTGGGGGACTATATTAGGATGATGGTGGGATTTGACACACACTCCAAATAGAAACTGAACTGGTCCATGTTGTCTACAATGGACCGATCACTTTAAGCTGAGGCACATGGAAATAATGCAGAGGCATGAGAATTTGAAGTAGAGTAAAGTCTGCAGGAATCTGGCAATGTGACGATGAGAAAATGAACTGCACCAGTTGGCTTTACATTTTAAAATCCACATCCTTACCAAAGACAACTATTTCACATGGAATTTTGAATGAGCATTTCCCTTCGGGAAGACTTCGATTTTACTCAACTTCTATTTTTTTCTAAGTTTTGCCCTCTAAAATAATGCAGGACTATGTTGGAGTTAAATACAGTCCTAGTTACACTTTGCATAAAGAAAATTTAGACAAAATTGTTGGAGCCACCATCTACATGAGAAAGTAAAAGGACAACAATGGATAAAAATTACTTGGAATATAAAATTATTGTTCATTAGGAGATGCATATTAATTATAATTATTTACAATAATACACTCAAAATTATTGCTATTAGTATACAGTATGTAATATAAAATTTAAGAAACTATTTCAGATAGTGTTCAATTAAATTAACAATCATAAGATTTTTAAAAAAATTGTGAATTACCATTCATAATTACAAATGAATAGTGTTATATCTGAATGAAAATTATTTTTGTTTAATTTTCAGTTGCACCGAATACAAGGTTCAAGTGTGAAGATTCCTGGATACTCTAACATCTTTGATATGCTTGTTATTCAAGATGTCAACGTAGCAAATTTTCTTATTGATAATTGTGGGATAGAAGGAAAGCTCCTTATACCTACGGGGCAGGAAGCTGCCAGGATGATGAGCTCAAATGTACTTCCGTACTGTAAGAAAAGTATCACCATGAACGCAGACCAGTATTTTCCTTACCCTGATTACAGAATGTATGCTGGAAATAAAAGAGCAAGAACATGTATTTTACAAACAAATATGCAAGATGCAGTAAGGTAATTGTAGCTTAGTTGCTTTGTTTGTAATTAAAAAAATTTCAACTTAAGATCAGACTTAACTGTCTTGAATTTTACATTTAGAAATTTTTATTCAATATTTTATTTTCTCAGTGCAGAAAATTCCTGCCGTTGTAAAAAGTGGGAAAATTGTTTGCCCTTGTGTGATGTCTTATGTTGACTTAACATTTTGATATTTTTTTCCTCCAATGAATTGAAAATAGAGACAGAAACAAATCTTAATATTCGTATTTTATGTTGATAAGATATTAAATTAACTCCTTTTAATGAACAATGGATGTTAATGTAGTAGCTGAATTAAAATTATTTTTAATGTAGCAGATTTTTTTGGGTTGGTAAAAAATGTGTACTATATGAAAAGTAGATGTAGAATTCAAATTTAAAATGTTCTAAGGTAAATAAAAATCTAATAAATGGAGTTTGTTTAGAATTATTAATCGCATATTCTTGTCGAGTTTGTTTAAATGTAGGTTTCCTTGGAGACTCCTTTGTTTACAAGACATTCATTATTTCAATTTGGAGGTAGTACAGGGATTTTTTTTTTCCTTCAGATTTTTTTGAAGTAGAGCAACTTTGTTTTTATATGATAAATTTTACATTTTTTCCCTGCTTGGAACAAATTCTGTCCAATTACATCCAGTTTCTTTGACCATTTGAATTTCCAGGAGCTTGGAAGCAGAAATACAGGCTGATGAAAAGGTTATGGTACAAATTGATGCAAAAATAATGGAGTATAATGATCTTCTAAAAAATAATGGACTTCAGAAGAGGAAAGTTGATGATAGAAAGATGACATTACGAAGAGAAATTTCTAAGATAAATCAGAAAATAGATGATTTGCAGAATTCTATTGATGATTTACCTAACAGTCAAAACATGATTTCTCTTGTAAGTACTTATGTAAGAACTAAATTATTTTTCTTAGTTAGATGCAGGAAGGTTTCTAGATTTTAGAGAAGGTACTAGATTCTACAGTAGATTGAGATTAAAGGTCCAACATGAAGCTGACTATTCCCGCGGCGTCTCTACTGACTAATATCTCACCAAAATATTTGAATAAAAAGTAGCCTATTGCAACAGACTACAGGTTGTAAAATTAACATAGTTCTAGGTGAAGTGAGGAAACTAGTTACACTTTGCGGGTCTTCTACTTAGCAACAGGCAGGGATGGATTTCTGATAGAAAGTCGAAATCCAATTTCTTTTGCAGTTAATAAGTTTTCTAAGCCAGACTTCTGTATTTGTAACTTTAATGTATTAGAAGTGTGAACTGTTTTTCTGTACTAGTTCCTAAAATTAACTTTTTGTGTCTAACAAATTAAAGTTGATAACAAATTAACTACTTATTCCAGCTATTAATTAACTTGATTTCGTTATGTTTTTCAACTATAACTTTAATCGTCTATAACATCGGAAATAATAACCATAACATCGGAAATTTGTTTTAATAGTAACTTTTAACTGATGCAATATAATCTTCCCAGAGAGTGATCATCTGTTTTTGTCATTTGTTTGCATTATGTCAGAAAGACTCCAAATTTTCTCAAGATAATCTTCTGTTTCAGGTGCCTTGGAATAAATGTCTTGATTCAATGTCTATGATGTTCGGAATCTCTTGCACGTTGTCTTCTCTTTGTACTTTTGTCATTTTTTCTACCACCTCTGATATGGTTGCTCAAACAATAATTTATGAAAAAATTTAAGCAAGCGGGGAACACTCAATTTGTAACTAATGTACATTCTTGCTTTATATTCTTGATTAACATTTTAAATTTCTTGAAAAGAATTATTCATAAGTATCTGAAAAAATTCTATCATGAACCTCATTGAGATGATTCTTTACTCAAACAAACAAAATTGAAGCTGAAAACTTTGGTAGTCCAACATCTGTTCATGCCAGAAATATAATGTATATTCTAGTATTTGTAATAATATTCAGTGTTTGTATGTATATCATTGTTGGCTTATTGACTTGGATATTTTAAGATTTGCCGTTCATTGATCATAAAGTTACTTCCGTATTACATAAATTTAAGTTCAACCTTTTGAGCATTTTCTCATCACACTTTTCCTTGAATTAGTGTTGACTTTATGCTTTTGGGTTTTGTAGACCAATGAAAAAGCAGCTTTGGAAGAAAAAGCTACTGTACTTATGGAAAACTCCAAGAAGGCCTTGCTTATCTCTGACAAGAGGAAAACTGCTTATCAAGCTGCACAGGAAGCATTTGAACAATTCCGTGCGAGTACAGGAGAATTGCGCAAAACACGTCAAAATATTCAGGTTTGCATACTTTCTATGAGCATCAATTTTTCTAGTGTAATGATTAAAAATGCGAGTTTCGCATTAAGCTTCACTTACATTTTTTTGTACCTTTCAATTGGGGACATGTTTTCGAGTGATCTTAAAAACAACTCTTGTAGTGGTAAGGTGAAAATTGGTCTAATGAGTAAGGTATTGAATTTGACTTATGTGAAACATCTTAAACTGGATGTTCTTGGCAATTTCAACTTAAATCATAAGTTTCTTGTATTGAGGTTGAATTTTATTGACCCACCTTGATTTTTTGTTATCTTGTTCTGTACTTCATATTATATACCCTATGTGCTCACTTATAATAATCACTGTGAATAACATAAAACATCTCATCTTGTTACCTCACAATAGCATAATTTATAAGGCCATAACAAGTGATAGTCCATAACATTTCTAGTTCGAAAAATTTTGGTCTAAGTACAAGAAACACTCTTCATTGTGAAACATATATTTTAATATAGATTATGAGGACTTCAGTGTGTAGAATTCTTTAGGAATAAATGATGATACTGTTGTGTTACAAATTTTTTATATGTCCTTGAATCTAGAGTGAATTGGGGGCTCATAAAGAGAAGGTTCTTAAGAAAGAATCTGAAGTGAAGGATTGTGAAGAAATGGTTACTTCTCACTCCAACAAACTTAATAAGATGAATGAAGTTTGTGCTAGGCAGAAAGAAAAGGCTGAGAAAGCTATTGAAGAAGCTTCAGCTGTTTCTCCTGAGCGCATTGTTTCAAAGAGGTAAGTAGTTAATTGGTTTTAAATTTTATTATTATTAACATATTAGATAGGATTATTATTAAGATATGCCAATAATAAGTTTGGATATTTTTCACTGTCATTAGCACAGAGGAATTCCATTGGCCCAAATATATTATGACCCCAACATAATGCCATCATATTTGGAAGGAAAACTCAAAAAGATCAATTTACCATTTTATTTTATCCCTTTAAATTACAACTTTTTTCCTAACTCATGAATAAAGCAAGCACTTTTTACCACTTTTTCCCCAACATTGTCAATATTTTCTCTAATCATCATGAAATAAATTGGCAAATGTTTAGAAATGATAAATAAAAGGAGAGCCTTGAGGTAAGAACTATGGAGACCAGATACACTTGCTACGCTAAACATCACCACAGGACTACTCCTGTTAGACAACAATGATAAATCATAATATTCTTAGAATACCATAAGTTCTCAATTAATGGATAAAAATAAATGTGCTAAAATGCGTGTTGAGGTGCACAATACTGAACTTAATCTTGAAGTACTCGAATATAGTGTGAAAGTTAACTTTCAAGGGTACATATTTGGGAGAAGAGTCTCGCTTTATTCAGGCCAAAATGGTATGTATGTGTTGTTGATTGGAGTGTACCTCTTCCATTTATTAATTGTATTTTTTAGGTATATTTCATTTCAATGTATAGGAAGCACTCTTTCATCTGCTTCTTTATAACTATGAAACTTTGAAATTATAATCTTCAGGAGTCAGACTGAAATTGTTCTGAAAACCACATACATTATACTGTATTATACATTTTTCAAATATTTCACTAATATGTTAATTTCCTTAGAGATTAAGTTTATAAAACCTGATTGTAATGTATTATTTTTCAAAAACTCATCTAGAGGAATTCCTTTACTTAATATTCTGGTGTGGGTGTCTACATGAGATACCCATGAAATGATCTAGAATCGTTGAAGATAGTAAAATATTACTTGTTTAAAATCACTACTGGAGGTTATTCTGTGATTTTTTTATTACAATGAATTTTATCATTTTCCCTCATAGGGATGTGCCAACTATAAGAACCCAATTGACAGATCTCAAGTCATATGAAACAGTTGTGGGGAAGGAAAGTGGCATTACTACAGAAGCCATCGACATCTTGCATGACAAACAAGCAAAATACAGTGACAATATGCAGAGAATGAGGACTCTTCAAAGTGGTTTAGAGGTGAGGATTGAATTACATTATTTTAATCAAACTTTTAACAATATGAGGTAATACATAAACTCATAAATTTTACTAAACTCTCCTTCTTTCTTCAACATGTTTTGGAAAATTCTTGTATAATATTACTATGACAATGGCAAAGCTAAGTTCAAATCATATTGTTGAAGTTACTGAGGACATTAGCCTTGTTCTGTAAATGGTAAGATGATCGATATGTATTCTCTAGAAATTAAACTAATTCACGATTATTCATGCATTGCAACGTCATTTAATAAATATTCTTGGACTTGTAAATAATTTTTTTCCTTTTGCTAAGTTTGTCTGCTCTTTTACAGATACTTTCTACTTCTCTTCAGTCAAGGAAAGCATTGTATGTATTAATTCGAAGGGTAATGGCGTTGAAAGTATCCTACGTTTTTAGGATATTGTTGAGTCAACGTGGATACAAGGTCAGTCATAGTCCTAAGTTATCAAAATAGTCTTCAGGATTTTACATCAAGTATTGACTTACATAATTTGCTTTTAGGGTGCAATGACCTTCAAACATAGCTCAAGAGCTCTGGAAGTTCAAATCTCTCCTAGACAAGAACATGGAAAACGTGAAACAAAGTCTCTTTCTGGTGGAGAACGCTCTTATTCCACTGTATCGTTCATTCTTGCTCTCTGGGAGTGTGTTGAACCTCCATTTTATTTTATGGATGAATTTGATGTATTTATGGTAAGAGTCTTGGGTGCAATTTGTTGTCTTAGACTTCTGTGTACAGTGAAAAATCAGTAGAAGTACATAACCTTTTTTTTAAAAAAAGTACATTACAGTGTATTGAAAACTCAAGTTTTAGGGGAAAATTAAGACTACATTGCGAGATGTAATTATTCTACATCCTATTTTTTATCTACTCCCATTGCTGTTGCATTTCAGCTCTTGCATACAAATACAAGAAAATCCTGAGTCCAACGCAATGTTGCCTGAAACAGTAATTTTTTTAATGCTTGCCTGTTTTGTTTGTTAATTATCCTGCCTTCTTATAAATAAATAAAATAAACTTTGTCAAAAAAAATGTTGCAAACTGCCTGACCACATGGGAGTAAACTTAAGTTTCTCTCCGGTACCGAACTATGTTGTAAAGAACAAGAACAAGAACTTCAAAAAGGTATCTTTACTTTCAATTTTTTTAAAGTGTCATAAAAATATAAAAAACTTGACTTACTTAGGTATTATGTGATACTTTGAAATGTTAAGACATAAAAGAAAAATTTGTCTTCTACACCATTGTAATCCACAATCTTTTGTGAACGAAACCCTAGTCAGTGTCCCAGTAGTAGCAAGTGACTTACAAACTCGGATAACAGAATGGAAAAAGTTTCCATTGCACTCAAATTAAGCTGACAATCAAGAAGAAATGTCTGAGAAAGAAATATAGACACACCTTGGAACAAATTTTCACGTTCATATCATGGAAGTTTTGGAGAAAATATATCCTGTGCCCTGAAAATAAATGCCTGAGATAAGTTTGAGAGAATCTGAATGGTTTTCCAATTTCCGTTACTCCATCTGGCAGAAGTTATCACAAGAATGGATTATGCTTCAAAAACTTAAGATCATCTCAAGTCTAAGTTCCTTAATAAAAATTTGGTGTTTATTATTATTTAATAAAATAGTAAATCTTCTATCCTATTCAGTTGTTTTTATTTGTCCAAAACGTTATTCAAATCCTCTGGAGTGAAAATTTAAATATTGCCCCTCCTTTTAATATTTATATATCACTATTTCCTTATCAGTGAAAGGAATTCTATTGTATTCATTGAATTATATTGTATGTATTTTTTGTCTTTATGCTAGAATCTGCTGATGAAGTCTAGAATGAAAGATTGATGAGTATAATTATTAGTAATTATGTCTTACTAAAACGTTCTTATTTTCAGGATAAATTAAATCGCAGAATTGTGATTAATCTCCTTTTGATACAAGCTCGACAAAACAAAAAACACCAATTTGTATTTCTTACCCCTCAAGACATCTCATCTGTTGAAGTTGGCCCTGATATTACTATTCACAAGTAAGATATATCTTTTTTCTTATTTTGACCCCAACATTTTCAATTTTTAAATTTAATATACTTGTTTCAGATTGGATGATCCAGAAAGAAATAAAGGGAGTGGTAAATGAGATTTCTTGCACATTTAAAAATTGTGTTGTAATTTACTGTACAGCATTCAGAAAAGTGATGTTAGCTTATAATTAAAATATAATTAATGCTTATTGTTTACGAGATTCTCTATTTTTTAAATGTAAGAATAATTAATAACATGAATGATTGTTATACATAATGTAAAGCATTTAGGTAACTCAATAATAAAGAGTTCTACGAATCTGCAGTTTTTCGTTCACTTCCAAAAATACTTCCCTTCAAATAATGTGTCAGTATTTGTACAAATAGTACTGAAAAAACTCCAACATGGCCGAATCAGTTTTTTAAATCTTGTATTAATTCAAAAACTGGAAAAATCAGTAAATGAAAATTCTATTAATTAAGACCCACAGTCATCGCAGCAAAAGAAAAGTAATGAGACGTAAACAATGGAGTGAAAGTGCGGTGTTGTCATGTGTCAACTGCGTCTGCTGTCCTAACGTAGCTTCACACATTCCCAACAGCATACAGCGGCACCCACACAAAAACTGCTCTAAACCGTTGAAAAGCCAACTTCTGGCAGGGTTCTCCCAGCCAAAGGTTATCAATTACTGATGGTTCTGCGAATGGCTGATGTAAGTGGTAGCATTCAAACTTGTACTCGCCAAGATATTGCTGACAAGTGAAATGCCCACGTGTCTACAGTGAGAGGAAGAAGTGGAAATCTTGCAATGCTGGCATTGGCTCCTCAACTTTCACATGGTCTTGAGACTACTCTCTCATTACTTTTCTTGCGCTGCAAGCTCTTTAATTTCTTTTACTAGAAGATGTATACAAAAAATAAAAATTTTCTATAATTACAAAAACAATTTCAAAGATTATTTTTCTGAAATTTTTAAATTTGAGATCTTGTTCTGGTCCGAGGTTAAAGTGGAGTTTGTTTTGATGCGTTAACTAATGTGGAGTTTAGATGATCCATTGGGACACTAGGAAAAGGAGGAGGATGTATATGGTGGGTTAAAACTAAATTCACTATTGTTTCTCTGATAATGTCAAGATGTAACATCAAGCAGCTTGGCCTTGCAGTAAGAAGGTACTTATATTGACAAGAAATAATGTGCCCATTTGACCTGGAATAGAAAGAGTTCTGGGAGTAGACCCACTTAAAATCAAAATGTTCCAAAATTCAGCCAACTTTATTCTGCATTGAATACTCGAAGCTTATTTTTTATTAAGGTGGTATGTTTTTATCATGGGTAGAACAATCATTTTTAAATGTTTTGTAAAGTGTATTTTGAATAATATGAGAACTATCTAATTAAAATCAAATTTTGTTGAGATATTTCTTGTTTAAATTTACAGTTTTTTTATGAATTGTTTTTGTTTTCTTGTTGAGTTTTTGAAATTAAAAGCAAAATTGGGGAAGAAAAGTTAAGTTATAACATTTTGTTGATCTTCGGACTGGTATTATAGTTTGGGAAGAATAATATGTATTTAATTAAACAATAGAATTTTTCTGATTATTTGAAGTGTAATGTAGGTAAAACAAATTAGCCATGAGGTAAAAAATATTTCTCTTCATATTTTGTGAATATTATTATGAAAAAACTATTAGTACCATGCAAGCAGGGGTGTAGTACCAAATTTGGCAGAGTGGGAACTCGCATGTTGGAGCGTTTAGAGGTCATCCTCTCTATCAATAACAGTGTATTGTCACACTTTGTATCTTCAAAAAGCAAAAGAGTGAATGTTAATGCAATATTAGCTTTAAGTGAGATGGAGTGGATCATTTTGATAAATTATGGTTTATAACAAAAACATTTTTTGTTCTTTGCAAACTTGTACAAACACATTTCAGAAATGAGTAACTTGAAAAAACAACAGCAGACTTTTTTGTTCACAGCTGCAAACCCTATTTGGCTCATGTGGGGTTAGAACACTGTCACCATACATCGAAGGTGAATGCATCGTCTGTCACCACAGCTCGTTAATGTATGAATGCTTATTTCATTTGAATAATACGCGCGTTCCGCAGCGTAAGATTAATTCCTAATTCTTCTTCGATACCGCATTCTTCCAGTGCCGAAAATATGGAAATAAAATAATAATTCTATACTTATTCCTCCTTCAAACAAAGTGAACGAAATTAATTTTATGGAGATTTTTCTGTAGTAGTCAAATTTTAACACATCTTTCGTGTGTAGTACTGCTTAAAAACAGCAGAAGTCAAAAACTTGTTAGTTTCGTAAAAAGGAGTGGGGCTTGCAGAGGGAAAATTGTGTTGGTTCGTTCTCAGAACCTCTTGAAACGTACAGGTACAAATAATAATTTTCACCACACAACATTCCATGTTTAAACTTTTTGTTTTATAACGGGGGTTCGTGGACTATCCTGTTTTTGTTGTTGTGAAATTGACGACCTCGAAAACGATGTTCTGTCACCTAATTGGTCAGTAAGGGAAAACTAGGGTGGCTTTATGGTGCGTTTGGTGGTTTTTAAAACTGTATCTCTTGATTGAATTCTGTTTTATGTCTCCATTTAAGAAAAAAAATGGAGTATAAAAATTTTGGGTCGACCAAATGTTGAATAGTGATCAAAGGTTGGCAATCTTGTTTCCATGTACTTGTACAAACAATAAATATATACAAGTGGGATGTGTGCATCTTCTTAGATTAGTCATTGTGGTGGCGGCGAATGGCTGCAGTTAATTGGATCTTGCTATTTGTTGTAAAATGCGTTGTGGATGAAGTTTTATCTTTTTATCCTCTTCTTTTAGAGTTGAAGGGTTTTTGTAAAAACCGCGAACATTGATATATATCGAGTACTTTTAAACATGGGTTCAAAGAAGCATAAGAAGCATAAATCGGAAAAAAGAGATCGCTATGAAGGTTAGTTATGACTGTTGTCAATAGTGACAGACAGGGAAAATGACGTATAAGCTTTCAACCTTATTGTTTATATCATTTTGTCCCCAATTTTATGTTTTAGAAAAGCAATTTGGAGTGGAGAAACCTCCATCTTTGAAATTGATCTTAAAAGTTGGTGGTAGTTCATCAACTCCAGAACACAGTGGTGATTCACCTGGTCCATCTTATCCACCAGCACATGCTAATGTTAACTATAGTGTTGCTTCTCAAGCTGCAGATGAGGAATCACACTTGTCTGCTTCGTCTTTTCAACCCAAAGATGAAACTCATATTGATCGACAACACAGAAAGGCGAAGAAAAAAAAGAAGAAGAAAGAGAAGGATAAGGATAAAGAAAGACACGAAAAGAAACACAAGCATCATCATAAAGTAAGTTTCTGAATGTTGTATCTTTTTGAGACATTGATTTATTAAGTTTTGAACATTTTGCTCAGTATTATGGGGTGGACTAAGGAGATTTGTCCTGTGGTCTAGTAGTCCTGTATATGTTTCCACTGGTACTGTAAAATGTGTCTTTATTATCAGACAGTTAAAAGAGAGTGTTTTATATAGAGGTCACAAAACTCTTTGGTTACTTGGGAGAATGTTCTTGAAGTGTGTATAAAAAACTTTGCCATAAATGTTTATTATCAATATATACATTTAGGTAGGATTTAGCTGATTCAAGTTTCTTCCAATAAGTTATTGTATTGTTTTTTGGGAGAACATTCAGTTTAAGTATGGAATAATGGGCTGATGGATTACTTTACTGTTTACACATTCTTCAATTACTATGCATGGGTGACTCTAAATCCAGAATTGTCAGGAAATTCTCATAACTATTTTCTTTTTTTATAATTAATAGCCAGTCAATTTTATATTTTATCCATCTGTTGCAGAAATGCCAGATAAGGATCTCATTCTTATGTATTGGTACATGTAATGACAAATCTAAAATGCTGTGTCTTGTTTATTTTATGTCTTGGGAGCATCCATAAAGAAATCATAAAAATAAATAAATACTTTCGTGTGTTACCAGAGCACTTAGTTTTAATGTAGTGTGTTTAACACTGTTCCTTTATTGTCTGAAGATCTTTAGATTTGAAGTTATTCCGATGCTTGAAAAGATATGTTCTCCTAATTTTCAATGAAGCATTTTATGAATAAGTTGCAGTGTAGTTACTATAATTTCTTATAGGCACAGATTAGAGGATGGTTTGGACAAATTGTAGACAACCCCATACCCATGGAACATGGTGCTAGGAATGGTGCTTTCTGATGGTGCTAGGAAACGTCTAGGAGTGGGGAAATGTCTGTAGCCTATCCTTGACATGTTTGATGATGTCAAAATTTAGTTGTCAGTGTTGATTTTAACATGTAATCTGAGACCATTTATGTTTGCATACTCTGTCATTGGATTACATCTTGTCATTTTGAATTTTGCATGAATGAAATTTCTCTGCAGTACTGCAGGATCTTCTAGATAAATATCCAAGCGAGTATCATTGTGTGAGCAATGTGAAAACGCGATATATGTTGTGCTCCCTAGACATAGTCTGTACCATTATCTACTGTAAGACTTGTAGCATTTTTTATACATGGTGCTATTTTCTTGTGGTGTGGTAAATAACAAAAGTATTTGTTTCAGAAATTTGTTTTTTTATATATTAATTTGATTTATATATATTTTTTTGTATCTTTAATTAATCAATTGGCTTAGACTTGTTCAATTCACTCGTGTTCTCTATTGTTCACACCTTCATTACTTGTTAGATGTGCTAATGATAACGTGTTAAATATGTACTGTAGTATTTATCAAGACATTTTTAATACTATAGATGATATTGAAGTGCAGTTATGTGGGTTTGGTATGTACTTCATTTTCAAGTTCTATGTTAGTCTCTTTCTGCTTGTGTCACAGATGAACACAAATAGCTTACATACCAAAAGTTTTGTATTTTTGTAGTTTTCAAAATTTTTAAGTTTCAAAAGGAGTCATCCCCTCTTTCAAAAGGAGTCATTTATGTATTTATCCTGTACTTGGGTGATTTTGAAAAAAATAAATTATTATTTAAATTTGTTGAATTTTAAGTAAACGTATATTACTCTCATCTTCATGTTAATTTGAATATGAATAAAAGCAAAAGTATATCTTCCTGGACTAGATTGACTGAATAATTTTGGATTGAACTGTTATGTTGAGTATTAGAGAACATCATTAGCTAATTAGGTTGGGATTGGAGTTATTTGTAATTGATATTGCAGATATGATGTATTTCTATTTGTTGCTTATACAAACTTCTTTTGTAAAAGAATCAATTCTTTATAAGATTAATCCTTAATTTTTCACCTTCTCTGTCAAATCTAACCATTCCAGCTCCTCATCCTTGTGTGCAAGTAATCCTTCCTGTGAGACCATCCTTGGGATTTTTATTGTCCTGTGATACATCTAATCAGCTGAAAGTGATAAATAATTTTTAACTTGTAACTTGATGTGGATGCTCCCAAGTTTATGATGTATAAAAATTCTGATTATCCTTTTATTAACGTAAGGTATGTGTAAAATATCTGCAACTGTAATTCTGGTTTAAATAGTTACTAAATTTAATTACTTTATGGTACATTGTTTTTTATAAAATTCAAGTGACAACATTTCTTTTCTAATGAACAAATAAACATTTTTGGTCATTACATTTTTTTTCTTTGTCTGAAAACCAGCAGTTCTTTTTCTCAAAATTTCTCACTGATACAGCATACATAATATTCCTATGTTGCCAAGTTTCTTACTTGTATTGCTTTATTATATTTATATTGTTTATTGTATTGCTTCTACGAGCTTGTTATCTAAGGCAATTATTTTGTATGACAGGAAAAACGTAAAAGACCCCGTGAAGAGTCGAGTCAAGATGATGTCAGTATGGGAGAAGAGTCATCATCAGATCCTCCCCTCTCGCACAAACGTGCTGTTATAGACACAAGTGCTAATGGCAGCGGTACAGGGGGAACCGGAGTGGGTGACACATCTCAACGTGGGAATGTAATGCATCAAGGTCAAGGTATGCTTTTGTTCTGTTAAACATTTCAGTTCAGCCAGATGGATGAGGAAATTGATTATGTATTACCTTTCATTTCAGTGTGTACATCTCGAGAGCCTCGGTCATGTGTTCTTCGTCAGAGACAAGAACGCACTGCTTTACAAAGATTACTTGATCATTTACTGAAAGGTTTGGAAAAGCGTGATCCTCAACAATTTTTTGCTTGGCCTGTCACTGACAACATTGCCCCTGGTTACTCCCAAATCATTTCACAGCCCATGGACTTCAGCACTATGAAGCAAAAGATAGATGATAATGTCTATGCTTCTTTAGCTGATTATATTGTGAGTAGATTTATTTGTTTCTATTTACTGGAAATTGTTTGTAACAAATGCTCTTACTGTAATCTATGGGATTATTGTAATCTTGCCTTATGTTTTAGGATGATTTTAAACTAATGTGTAATAACGCAATGGTGTATAACCACCCAGATACAATTTATTACAAAGCTGCCAAAAAATTACTTCATGTTGGTTTAAAAATAATGAGTGCTGACAAATTAAAACCTTTACGTTCAGTTTTGCCATATATGAGCGAGATAACTCGTTCTGAGTTGGGTTTTGACGCTGGCAATGAAGAGTTTGTGGCAAGGGCATCAATGAAATCGGAAAGTTTGTCTGCTGAGGACGGTGGTGGTAGTGTTCGAGAGGAAAATGATGATCTCTCTTCTGAAGCACGGAAAGAACATCGAAGAAAAATGAAAGAGAACAGACCATTGTGAGTTATTTCTCTCCATCTATAGTTTATAATGCAAACGTCACACCTCTTTTCTACATTTGTAATTGTTTTGATATAAGTCTGTTTTATCATCTGAACCAACCTCATTTTTCTAAACCAACCATATATTCCAGGAGCAAATTTGAAGCAATTCCAGATGATCTTACTCCTGAAGAAATTTTACAGCAAGCTCAGAGTGCTGCAAAAGCGGCTGCTGACAGGTTGTCAATGAAGCAAGTTAGTTCTAAAATGGGATTCTTGAGACAGAAGAAAGATGGTAGTACTTCATTGTCTATTTTAATTCCTGGAGATGGTGTAACTCCAGGGACGAATGAACGACCCGTGTCCTTAGGTGTTTTTTCCGGGAAGCTTACTCATGGTACTGGACAACTACAAGGTTTTCGAGAAGACCGTCGTAACCTTGCTAAAACAGGTACACTTTTTTTGTCTATTTTGAGCTATGGATAGGATTACGAGGTTTAGAGATTTATTCAGTGTTCAAATTACAGAAAATATAGGGAGTGGGGGAGAAACTTATGAAGCTTGCTTTTTCATATTTCAATTCAGTACTTTATAAAATTGACAAGAAAATTTCATTATATTCTGGGATGTGAAAGGACCACTTAGATTTTTGTAATTTGTAATTTAATTTTAATAAACCATCTACACTATATATCATTTCTCTATAATATCTTATAAAACTTGTGTTACATATTTTAATTAATTTTTCTTGTAATAAAGATTTTTATAGGGCCATGTTCAAACATTTCACAAAATATTGTTGAAGAAAAGTTTAAATTTACAATTTATTAGACCAGTTTAATTTACATAATATTACAAGTAACCATTATGTAAATCCCACAGAGGTAATTGGGGTTATCTGTTTGTGGGCTTGGTACAAAAAGAACTTAAGAAAAGTAAAATATATTTATAATTTAAAATATAATCTTGTAAACTTCATTACAAGTGAACATCCAATAGAGTTTTTAATTTAGTATTATATTTAAATTTCTATTAATACTGCTATTAAAAATAGATTTTATTTTATCATAAATTTGATGCAACCCATTTCTTTAACTTTATTTTACTTGTACTTCCATTGCTTAGGACTTTATATGCATTTGGTAGTGAATTAAAGACAGTTATTGCTCTTATTACACTGTTTTTGCTACTAACATTTTTGTACCTTCTCGGTATTAGAATACTTTTATTTCTTGTGACACTGTTTGATTTTTTAAAAAATTTCTTTTAGTTCATTGTAGTGATATTTTAATGCTTCTAAAGTGAATCTGATCTAAATTCACAGGTTTATTATGAACAATTAAAACTGCTTAAATTTCTTTTTATTTACAATTTTCAGAAGTTTATTCTGATGATTTTTTAACAGTTTTAAACAATTTTAGTAAGCTCCTCCCCATGCTGTAATCCCATAGTTAATAATAATACTATGGAAAAATGCATAATAAATGAATGCTTAATTTAGACTATTGTTATTCACAATCTTAATAGGTGAAATTGTTTTTCCCTGGTTGGGAATATACATAAGATGTAGGAGTGGGGGGAAACTGTCAATAGTGGGAATATTCCCTGGTTTCCCCTCCTTAATTCAAACTATAGATTTGATATGTTTGGTTGTGAAGGGAATTTCCAATTTTACTCATATCTATGTCTGGGCTTCCAGGAAACATTATTTATTATCTTAGTACAAAGTTCTATTTATATATTTTTGCAGGGATATTGGATGTTTCCTATGTAACATAGGAAAAATTATTTCATGCATGAACTTTTAGTGTTTTTTATTAGAATTTTAATATTTTCAGTTAAACCTTTGTATTATGGTGCTTTTGGGTCATATGCACCATCATATGATTCAACGTTTGCCAATTTAACGAAAGAAGAATCTGATCTTGTATATCAGACATATGGAGGTGAAACTGCTGTGCAGTATGCTGAAAGGTTGGTGATTACTTTTTAAAGTCTTTGCAATTATGATAAAGCAAATCATAACTCAAACCTTTGTTTAGAGAATTAAATACCTATTTACCCTAGTTCTTTCTTGTACTTAGATTTATGAAATGAGTCTTTGTTTTTTTAGCCCGTGTTTTGTTCGAAACTCATGAATAACACTTGAAACTCTTGAAATAAGCATAATGTCCACTATCTTAGCATTTCAACTGATATTTAATAGAACATTAAAATAGATTAAATGTTTTCAATTTATTTGATAAAAACTTCATTCTGAATCATTATTTCTATGATGTTTAGGAATTTATTGATTTTAGTGAAAGTAGTTTCCATGTATAAATTTTTTAATAGCCATTAAATATTTTTATATTGAGTTAACATAAAGTGAATTTATCAATGTTTATTTTATTGTACATTGTTATGGTATAAGAATAAGAGGAACAACTATTATCTTCAAATATGCTTATTATAGTTTCTTATTATTTATAATTGTATCATTATTTGTATTAACCCGATTTTGACACTGTTGTGTCTTGATCACATTATATATGTAGCCTTATCCCAACCTGGAATTTTTCCTATTTTCCTTTGAGTACTTTGTTCAAAATTGTTTAAATGGTTTCCTTGCTTCCTTCCAGAGAGTATATTAACTTTTTGTCCCCCCATGTTGACTTATTAAATTTACTTGCATTTGGATGTAAACTATGTCTTGATATTTTATAGTTTTATTTTTGGTATCACAGTGTAATTTTAGTATCATACAATTTTCCAGTATACAAGACTTTGCCAAAGATTGTGACTACACACTAACAATGGTGGACAATCTCTTAGACTTGTTGACGAATGGAGAACACAGGAGAACAAAGAAGATTTTGGAAGAAAGAAAGAAATTGAGAGATGAAGAGGAGCGTGTGCGACAGATGCTAGAGAACCGAAGCACATCTGGGCAGAACGGACCACCGACTCAGACAACTCCAGTGCAGCCGGTTCCTGCACCAAATCCGCCAGCAAATATTGCTTCCAATGTGGATTCTAAAGTGGACTTCTCTTCTCTTAAATCTTTGTGTAGTGTTGGGCTGGATGTAGGATTCTTGGATGACCTTGGTACGTAAAAGTTATTCAAACTATTATGAGAATATTCAGATTTTAATTAAATAGCATAAAAATAGGATATACTGAAAAGCAAAGAATTAGGTACATTATTTATACCTGATCATGTTTCCAGGTTTTTGTAGAAAATTAGTTATTTGATATATTACAAATACACAACCTTTTTTTATTGGTAGATTAGTAACTTTTTTATGGGTAGAACACAAAATTCATCTACAGACTGTAGACTTCTCCTATTATTATCTGAAGAAGTCTAGAATCTGTAGATGATAATTTGTATTATTAAAAAAAGTTACAAATTTACAAAAAAAGAGGATGGTATATTTTTAATACATGGAGAGTGATGAGCTTATTGTCCTCCATGTGGGCATTTGCAGTCTTTAACTACTTTGTTCACTATAAATTATTTGTGCTAATTCTAGGAAATAAAGTGCCCAGTTCCGTAAGAGTGTAAGGCAAAGAGCTACATATTTTCAAGATTTCACTAGTTAAGATTTTTATTAAATGTGACACTTTTGTGCAGTACTAATACTGTGCCTTGAAAACTTCACAAGAGTTTGATGTGAGACTGTGTGCAAGCCTGAAAATGAAGTACATACCACTAGATAGTGACACTAGACATATACCAATAGTTCACTGAAATCAGTCAGTGAAATCTGCACCTATAGTGGTGTACTGGTAATGATTTTGCTTCCTTACCTCTGATTACCTTGCCACTTTACTTTAAAGCAGATCTATCCCCTGCTCGACTGAACTAGGTTAGGGTTTTAGCTGGGATTTCTTTTGCCTATTCAGTAACTTGCCAGGCAACCCCACATCTATTCACAATTCCCTCCCCAAACTTGTAGTTAAGTGGAAGAAACCTCATGGCCTGAATCTCACAATTCTATATTTAAAATATAGATGATTTGATTATAGCAAAACTTCACTCTGATATAGAAGAATGGAAATCTGAATTAGTTTAAAAAGAAAAAAAATATGCAGAGGTAGAATTTTCTTAGTAGAATATTCATGAAAACAGATTGGTAGCTAAATGGAAGAATAGTTGCTGTTATGAAATTCAAGGACATACAGGATGAAATTGAGATGGGATTTTATCTTGTACAACCCAACTGAACCCTAATGGAACTTGTACTGTTCTGTTGAAATTGTAGAGACAATAGTGACATTTAAACTCTTAAAAATATATTTTCTGTTTTTTTCCCTATATTTCTTTCCGTTCTTTGTTGCTAATTGGTATAAAAGGACACGCATGAATCACGTTCCAAATTATAGATAGGTTAAGATAGGCAAAATGTTCTAAGTCATGGATTTTCAAATAACCCAGCTTAACGTGTTATGTACTCCTAAAAACTTGTATTTTCACAGTCAATATATTCATTACCCCCTCCTCCCTTCCGCAAGGGGCAAAAACTTGTTTTTTGGATTTTATTTTTTAATTTTTTTCTGACCCTTGTATGAAGCAAAAAATCTGAATTTTTGTGTGAAGGTGGGTGATTAGAACACACGTCTGGGAGATTTTTTTCAATGTCATGTATGAAAGTTATGGCTTTTACAAATATAGAGAAAAAAGAACACAAAGAAAATATTTTGAAGCAGAAAATTTCGATGTGCACCAAATTTTATTTTGCCACGTGGTTAGACGTATAAAACTGTATGTAAATGATTTTTTTTCATAATTTTTGCTTTAGTAAAGAGATAAAATACTTCTAAAATCTAAAATTTTTGTCAGTCAAAATTTTATGACGAGTTTTTCAAAACCGAGAGAGATACATTCATTGGAGCTAAGATGTTTAATTTTGCAAGTATTGTTAATTTTGAAAATAATTTTTTATGCATAAAAAGATCCTTAATTTTGTTCAGATGTTTGAGTACATTCAACAAAGCCGAACTCAAAGCAACTACACGACAAACACATTATGATAATCTGGTTAAAACATATGATAATCTTTCAAGAATGACATAAGTACTTTTGAACCTTATGTTCTAAAAATGATTCTATGTCAGGAAATCTCCGGTTTATAGAAAATCCTTTTCCCCATAGTAAAATTGTACATAATCCAAATGAATATTTTAAAAATATTTTATTTGCTTCTTATAGACCAGGTACAACTAAAATATAGTCGTAGGTAGAGTTATTGTGAATGGATGTGCAAGTTGATCTGTTTTGACCCTTTCTCGGTTTTAGTTGTTAAATATTCATGCCTCCAGTGAGTATCACCATATATTAAAGCTAATGAAATTATCTTAGTTATACAATATATAGATTATGTCAGAGGTCTGTTTCTTAAAGCGAAATGCCATCAAAAGAGCCATAAAATTGAGAACAAGATATAATAAAAACATTTACTAGAGCATCACATTAGCATTCTGATAATTCTAATACCAATAAACATACATCTCATACACTCTCTGAAATATGTTCTTACACACAAACACCACTATATAATAAAAATAAATAGACTTAATGTGTTTCAATTCAATTTTTTCCTCACCATATTTGGAAGGAGGAAAGTTGAGTAATTTTTCTCTGTTAAAAATGGCTATAACTAACATAAAAATTAGACTGAAGACAAAAGATACATCAAGATGCACATCATTTAGAGAGCTAAAAATAATAGTCAGAATCAAATCGAAAATATTGGTGCATTTAACCTACAACAACCCAGAAAAAAATGAGGAAAATATGAGAAAATTGACTTTTTCAATGTGCACCAAAGCAAAAACTATGAAAAAATTCATGAACATAGTTTTATATGTCTAACCACGTGGCAAAATAAAATTTGGTGCACATCAAAATTTTCTGCTTGAAAATATTTGTTTTGTGTTTTTTCTATTTGCTTTCTTTTTTGTGTTTGTACAATCCATAACTTTCAAATGTGGCATTGAATGACCTTGAAAAATATCTCCCTGACATGGGTTCTAATCGCCAACCTTCATGCAAAAAATCAGATATTTTGCTTGATCCAGGGGTCAGAAAAGAAATAAAATGCAAAAAACAGATTTTTTGTCCCCTTGCATGAGGGAGGAGGGGGTAATGAATATATTGACCATGGAAATACAAGTTTTTAGGTGCATGTAACATCTTAAGTTATTTGAAAATCCATGGCTTAGAACATTTTGCCTATTTTAACCGGGGATACCCTTTGTTGACGCCTTTTTTTTTAAAGTAAGTACACTAAAATTATTCTCCTTATATAGCATTAATTACTACTAGAACTAGCTACAGAATCACTCCACCCTCTTAAAACTATTACATTGTGCCTTGTACTTTGATGAAACTGGGCATTTTACAAGTTGCAAAAACACTTTGAAACCTGCATTATCTGTATCAATTGTGTTGAGTTTTCTTTTCCAGAATTTCAGTTGCGCTCAGGAGATGACCACCGTACCACTGAACAGAATATGCAGATGCAACTGGATCAAACATCCTGCCTCCTGCAGAAACTACAGCAGGTGCAGAGTGACCGATTGAGTATGCCTCCACCGCCTCACCTATCTCAAGTCCCTCTTCCATCAGACGGAGAAATGCAACTCGGTATGTCATATTACTTGGAATTATATTTATGAGCAGGACGTGGGTCAATAAGTACTAAAAATCCTAATAAATGCTTTTAAAAATTTGAAATTAAAACAAAGAAAACTAAAAAAACAAGTTACATATATGTCTACAAATTACTAAGAAAGTGCAAGTAAAATTGAGTTAGTCGAATAATACCACTGAGATCATTTATTCAGTATAAGCCATATTTTAACAATGAACATATAAATTCTGATTGAATACACTAGTTACACCTAAAAATTACAGAGTTGAATCACAAATCTTTAAAAACGTTCATTTATGTACAAATAAAAATCCTCAAAAATATGCTTTTATATGCATTGTAAAATTCAATTCATACGGTCCTACAAAATTAAATATGCATTGTAAAATTCAATTTCTCAAAACCATTGAATTTGTGGGGAAAATATGCAAAATACGAGCCCTCTCAAGGAGGATTAAGAATGATTTCTCTTTGGAAGAGTCACAGTAAAAGTAATAACAAATTACAATAATAAACAAATTTTCAGGTGCTAGTTAATAATAAACAAAATATTTAACTCAAAATTCTCATTTGTTGTTTTAGCCACACATCTGTCAACTTGTATTTTGGCAAGGTAAAAAATAGCATAAAATAACAATACACAATAGAGTAGACTGATTCTATAAGATGTGTTTAAGTAGAAGTAAAAAGTAGGCAACCAAAACATTACTGTATTTAACAAAAAGACTAAACATTTTAATTGTAAAAAGCAGTGAATTCTGAATGTAGAGTTGACAAGTGGAAACTTTTAGTGTAGTAGTTAGAGTAATATTCCTGATGGATAGAAACCACATAATTCCTTGTATAACTCTGAAAAGTACTTGAAATATACTTAATAAATTACTTTTCATTCTTGAATAAAGAGGGGTTTATAGGGGACATGTGAAACTCTCCTTTCCTTAATAGAAACACTTTTTTTGTTTTTAAATTTCTGCATCAGACATTTCTGTCCAAATACAATGAAATTGGTAAAAATCTCGACATCTCATATAAGCAGTATAAATTTCCTTAAAGGGTATACCCTGTTAAGACAGGCAAAATGTCCAATATCTTAGATTTTCGAATGAACCGGTTTAAAGTGTTACATACATCTAAAAACTTCTCTTTCCATGGTCAATATGTTCATTACCCCGTACTCCCTTCCCCAAGGGTCAAAAAAAGTGTTTTGATGATTTTTTACTTGATCCAGGGGTCAGAAAAAAAGTCCAAAAAACACTTTTTTGTCCCTTGGGGAAGGGAGTGGGGGGTAATAAACATATTGACCATGGAAATAGAAGTTTTTAGGTGTATGTAACACTTTAAACTGGGTTATTCGAAAATCTAAGACTTAGGACATTTTGCCTATCTTAGCCCTTTGTGTGTTGCTTAATAATTGGAGTAAATGAAGTTGAGTTTTGGATTACTTTGGTGTCAAATTATGAAAATTAATAAGTCTTGTAAATCAAGAATAATGAATGATGCAAAGAAATAAGTCCTGTGTTTCAGATCCTTGAGAATAATAGTTTTTCAAAAATTGTGAAAGTTTTATGTTGAAAAATACTTAACAGTGCGGGGCATCATATTTTGCCTGTTAGTAGTCTGTTTTGATTCTGTCATTTAGAAAGTATGGATGAACAGGAACTTATAGATAATGGGTTCTTCCAAGTGTATGAAGCTAATGTCTTTCAATGATGTAAATTTCAGCCCTCTACCAGTGCTAAGTTATGAGAGGTTGGGAGGTCGGAAATGGCCAATACATTACCTATGAATGATCATAAGTGTATTTCTGGTGAATTTGGAATCAGAGTGTATCTATAATATATTCAGAAGTGATTTTATAATGTTTCACAGTTGTCAAAGGTGTAAAGCGAATATTTATTGCATTGAAAAATTAATGTTGTCATAAAACATACATTGGTTACTCAATAATTTTTGGAAAAGTTAATATTTCCTATTACACTTCATTCCTGTTGGAAGAGCCCATAGCCTCCATCTCATTGTATTTGTAAATTTTTTTTTCAGCTGAGAAGATAACTGATAACTTAAAGGATATGGCTAAGAGAGTGAATCCTATCGACATAACATCTGTACCAGCAATAAGGAAAGCAATGGGCATTTTACCTGATGCTGGTCCTCCTTCACAGCCAGAGTCACCCTTACATGTCTTGGAATCTGTGCAACAGCACATTCCGAATACCGGGAATGGATTTGGTCTCGGGGTTCATACCCCTGTTTCTGAGAGTTTGTTAGGACCAACTCCTCCGATGGCAAATGATAATTCTGTTCTTCTAGTTGAAGGTACTAGTTCCCAGGTGAGTGCTGAGGATTCTATGGTGACGGACTTAGAATCGGAACTTCGAGAATTTCTAGAGAGTGGTCCAACAATCAGTAGCCCTCCCCTCCATGATGACAAGACAATTGAAGAGATTTTGTCTCAGTCCTGAGGATTGTGTACACCTATGTGAAGATGGTTTGGTTTTTAACCATTTACAAAAGAAAAAGAAGAGATGTGATATATAATATCTGTAGTTAATTAATATCTGTAGTGAGTATCTAGTGCAGTGCACTTTTAAAATTTTATCTTTGCATAACAGAAATTTGATATATTTTGTAGACTATTAGTGTTAGTATTATTTTAAAATTTCACCTAAAAAATGTGGAAATAATACCATTTCATAAAAAGAGTGACTTTTTTCTTATTTTCTGCATTTGCATATCATTACTTCCATGGTGCATATCAATACCGCAACAGCTGCAGTATTAAATTTGTTTATTTTGACTTTAACGACCTAAAGTAAGTTTTGCCCACTTTTGAAGTTTCTTTTTAGTCTGAATTATGAATGTTGTAATGTTAAGTTTGAAAATTAATGGTGTTAGTTATGTATTTTTGTTCTAGTATGAAGGTAATGGTGAGATTTCTTCATAATTTCCTTTTTGTATAGTAATTTGTTTATGTTCAATCTGTGTCGAATTGTTTTGTTTCGTGTTTGTTTAATTTCGTATTGTATGGTATTCTTTAATTAGAAGAGTTTCATTTTCCATTTTATGGTTTTAATTCAACTAACTCAATTTTGATTTTCTGTTCTGAAAATTATGAGGAATTGACTTCCAAATATTGTGTTCATTGTTTTTAATGTGAACTACGGATATTTATGTGGTATTAATTTTTTTAGCTGATATTGCACTTACGATTTTTTTCTTCTTAAATTTCATGAAATCATTTTTCCTGAATTGTAGGACAAATGATTTGTTGAAATTATGCGGGTGTTAGGTTCTTTGTAGGTTAAGGTTAATATTTTATATTGCACCCTCCTGTTTGTAAGAAATATTGCACTTACCAGACTTGTTTGCTTGGGAAACTATGAATTGGAATTTCTGTTCTTGAACAATGAGGATAAGAAAATTATTAAAAATCTTGCTTTGAATTAGTTTTATAATGATAGAATTAAGTCCATAGTAACAATATCTAATTTAAACCATATTTATTTAATTTATCTGCATTGACTTGACATGAGTGAAACATGTGATCTTCAATGTTTTATATCTGATTTGTTGCATTAATTTTTGCTTTCAATGGTCTTCTCTATCTAGTCTTCCACGTGTAGTCTTTCCATCTTCCTTGTCAAGCCAGGATGCCAAACTGAAAATGAATATTGCTACTGTAAAACAATGAGCACATACTCTTCACTCTCTCTCTCTCTCTTTTTTTTTTTTTGCTTTGGCAGCTTTACAGTATTTAAGTATCATTGTCAGAAAGAACTAAACTTCATATCATTTCATGGGAGCATTAATAATTAGAAACATTTGAATGTTAGTGGCAATGTTAACTGTCAACATATTGTATGTTTGGTGTATTTTATTTTTCTACTGATTGATTGTTATTTAATTGTGAAAGTTCAGACAATACCTGTACTTAATTTCTTTATGGCTTTCTAATTATGATAAAAATATTAGTTTTTTACGGAAAGGAGAGGCAATGATAAAAAATTATTGTATGGATCTTTAGTCATAACTACCTTTTTATCAGAGCTGTTGTGATAATTCATGCAGAGACGTTTGTTTCAACTTCAGTAGTAATTTTTGTAGTTGTAGTGCTTGCTTTTAATGACTGCTGATTGCACAAGTAAAATTTTGCAATTGTATTCCAAGTTATATTAATGTATAATTAGACATTTTGGGCATAATGTTTCTGCAACTGGAATATCCTTACTCATGGTGTACTTAATAGAGGTGAGTTTTAATTACACCTGTCAATGTGAAAAAGTTTCTATTGTAGATGTGTATATCTGATATGTACAAGTAAAACAGATTTTATGAATGCACATAATTAATGATTTTAAAGTAATTAATTATGAATGAATGAAAATGATGGATTTATATCATGCATTACTGTGAGAAAAACAATACTTTTTGAATTTAAGGTCATGCTAATTTTTTTAAATTTATGACTGGAATCTGTATTTTACCCCAAGATTTGTAGTTGTAAATTATATAATATATATATTAATCTGTACAATACAGTCTTAACAAACACAAATTATAGTGTAAATAACATGAATGATCTTCAGTATTTATTTGAATTATCTGTTAATAGTGATGATAATTGTATTATGTTATGCATTTTTGTGTGTCATTAATTTAAGTCATTAAATACCAGTCAATTATCTCTTACTCATTTGGATGTTTTATTTTGGAGTTGAAAGACCATAAGTAGTATTTTAATATAGCTGTCACATTTCTCAACAACTGACAAATACTTATTAATAACTGATTTTGTTGCATGAAGTGTTTTGGAAGTGAAACTTCTTTATCAGCAATGGTCTAAATTTTGATGACCATAACAGCCATGAACAACGATATGTGGAACCCCTCGCGTAGTAGATGCAAATGCAAACTGCAGATAATTTGGAAGTTTTGCAAGAGTTCTGCGCAATCATTGCTATATATTTTGTAACATGTCACTAGCCATCAAGGATAGTACTTAACTTTACCTTACTATGATTTTTAGCATTTAATGAAGCTGAACGTTAATAAATAATAAAAGCCATTTTAATTATTAGTATGTTCACTAAGAGTAAGCTTCCAAAAACATGTTTCCATTTTTAAGGAATATTAAAAAAGTTTCACAGCTAAGTCTTCATACAACACACACACATTATTTCAATGTATCTTGTCATGAATTATTATTATTGTTGTTGTTGAAGGAATTCTTCATTACTCTACTTCTAACTTATGTCACTAGAATTAAATACTTTGAATTACTGTTGCCACAAGCTATTGATCTTTCTGAATTCTTTGAGAAAATTTTTTAGATTTGAGTCAAACATATTATGTTGGCAGATAATAACTCACACATGTTCTTTTTTTAAATGTAGTTTTAAGTAATTAGCCAAGATTATTTTCAATGTCAATACTAATTTTATTTTAAAGTAGATCTGGAAATTGTGAGGGTAAATTTGAACTTCACATGCTTTTTGATAGAAACAAATCTACAATGTCCAAGTCAATTTGCTGATGCTATCACTAACCCACTTAATATTTCACAGTGACTGGAGTTTCATTGATATGTTTTGAGGCTGTTCTTTAAAGGGTCGGCTGCATACCAATCTTTTTTAAGGCTTGAAAGATACAAGGAACAAAAAAAATTGAAATGGTTTCTGCGGCAGAGTTAATATAAACTTGTTTTTGTGAGACAAACAGTGTCTCAATAAATAAAACTACCAAAGTTTCAGTCATCCTTTAGGACAATGTCAGAGTCATACAGACCAAAGTCGCTGTCACACTGCTCAGTGTTTTTTTTTTACTTAAAGGTTTTGAAATGTCAGTATTTTTTTAACCAAAAGGATAAGGAAATTTGTATGAACGCATACCTTATCTCAGAAGTGAGGATGCGGATTGGTTGACACATTTAATCAGATGCGAACATAAAAGAATTGATAAATTAGATTTTTCGCATTGATGACAAAATATTCTGCGTTTTCAGTAAAGTTCTTAATGACATTATGACTGTGTTGAATGCCTTAAAACTAGAATATTCTGATTCAGGTATAATATTAATTGAGTAAAGTCAGTTACTCTCTCCACATACATTATTCACCCAGGACTGTTTTCGGGAGGTCCTGCCAACTTGCAGTTTATGATTTACTTGAAAGGACATAGTTTCATAATGTGGGCCCAAGATGAATTATCACTGTCACTTGCTATCACCTAATCATTAATAAATCAAGAACCTTGTGTCAGGAGAATGCTTCTGAATTTAGTGTTTCTTTATTGATTCTGAATATAGGCTGTTGATTGATTCTTGGAGTGTTCCGAAAGTTTGACGGATGTGAAGAAGCAGATAATATCTGAATGCTGCTGTTGCAAAGAAGAGTTTGCTTAAACATTGACTTCCGTTAATAAAGCAGTCAGCTTTTACTTTCTTAGCATTTATTTCTTCAGTTATCCTGCTTGAAGATGATGTCTCTTTTATTTCTCTACCATGGATGTCCAATACATACACAACTGTTCATTTAGAATGTTCCTGAACCTAAACATTTTTACCTACCTTTTCATTTTTGGAATTTTGATGTGCTTTTTATAACATGAGCTACACATGACTTCTAATCCTACTAATGAGAAAATAGTTTTATTTTAAATCTCAAATCCCTAATTTTACACATTCTGATATAAAGGGCCATGAGATGACAAATTTAACTTTGTCTGTTTGAAATTCAAACCTGGTTACTAATTATAACCCAACAAATAAATATATTTTAATTTACAACAAGGCAAAGATGTTGCATATCTGAAATGATAGTTATAAAAAACACAAATAGAAGTTTACACACTGACATAAAAATTATTGAGTATTTAAATACTATTTTATTACATATTTGTGTAATTTCTGCTTATTTGTATCTTTTGAATAAACATTTAATATTGAGTTCAATTATTCTGTTGCTATGTTATTTTTGTTATTTGTTTTCACGTAACAAAGTCTCCAATCTCGATCCAAAACGTAGTGTACTTTTTAAATGCTCAATAAATATTTTGTGATCGTCCAAAACAATCATTAGTTATAATTTATTAATTTAGATTAAATAATGGTCGTAAATAGTAAAATTGTAACCCTATATCAAACTCCATAATGATAGATAGGGAATAAAGAAAAGCTGTGAAAACTCATCTCTGAAGTGTTCTGAATTGTTTTGGGATGCATCTTGACTATGGCCATGGTATTTCTGTGTGGGATAAACTTGCAGGTTATTACTTTAATGAGCACTTATCATTTTCAGAGGTAAGTATGTTGAAGAGAGTTTTCAGTCATCTAAAACTCTGATTTTTTTAAATGAGCATTAAGAAAATATTTTTCTATTCTGTCACTATTATTATCCTTCTCCCCAGGGATAATGATGGCAAAGAGTCAGCTATATAGATTTTTTTTTTTTTTTTTGGGGCTTTAGGGCTCGTCAACAGCAATCAGTTATATAGATGATAAAAATAAAATAAATGAGGGAAATAGGTGTACAAAAATACCCTTGTAATGACTGTTGAAGGCAATAAATTGTCCTATAGAACAAATAAATAAAAATTGTCCAGGAAGTTATGAGGAAAAAAGTGCTAAGTTTTAGGAAAGTAAGTTAATAGGTGTCATGGGCTGTGGTAGACATCTATGATTGTGAAGCTAATGTTATAGCTCTTGACAAATATTTGAATAAAAATTACGAGAATTTGATAAGAGAAGCAATATGGGACTAAAATTAATCTTTGTGATTATGTATTGCAGATTTAGTTAGTCAACTGATGTAAGCATGAGAATATTGCAGACCATTATTAAAGATTTTAAGGAAAATTACATAATCATGTTTGTATGCAAAGGTGTATATATTGCAGTGTATGTGGAGATAGCAGACCGAGAAGAAAGGGGAACAGGAAAGGACAACCTTGGTGGACAAAGGTAATGGGGATATTAAAGTGAGAAAAAAAGCAATTTAAGAAGACAATACGGCTGATGCTGGCAAAGGAGGGATTAAGCAGAGGACGCATTACAGAGCTTTAATAAGAAAAGAACTGTTGAAAGGCCAAGTTATTGAAGCTAAAAAGAATAACAAGTTAACATTACTTCATTATTGTGAAGAATAGAAATCATTTTACGTATTAATATCCAGGTTTTAGTTCCAAAATCCAGGGTTTTCGATCTACTTGGCCTAGATTTGAGATTTTGTAGATGGCAATCGTGGATCCATATTATGGTTTTCTGTGTTTCCAATCTTAATGATTTACTTTAACCAGATAAGTGGTAGTTTAAGTATGATCCGGAAGAAACTAGCCTGTGAGTTCTCTATTCTACATTTGGGAAGTACCCAGTGTCTACCGGTTAACGCTTTCCTAGAAAAAAAATTCAATGTGGCTTTTGGTCATTAAATGCGTTTGCGGATCTTGTTGGAAAAAAGATTTCCTCTGAATTCGGGGAAATCCTCGCCTTCTAGTAAGAGTTTACTCAAGCAATTTCCTCGTTGGACGAGGTTCATTTGAAAGTCGTACCACCTGTTGGGTAACCACTACGTAACCATTGAATGGCAGCTGCCGCGTGGGCAGCTGCATTTTAATTTATTTCCTTTTAACAGCAATCCTTTTGGCCAAAGTACAGCATATGGTCCAAAGAGGGTTCGAAAAAATGACTAATGTCATAATACTACAAATATTATTACGGTTCCGAAAATATAAGCCGTATTCTTCGCTCTTCATATTTACGGTAGTTATAAAGAAATATTGTTCCGCACTATTTTCTTCTCTCCGCCACCGTTTATGTTAGTATGTTAGGGGTATGTTAATTATAATATGGCTCGCGACAGCGACAAGCATTTTTTGTTAAATACATTTTTTGTTAATTGAAATGCGGTTTTCATTCCCTGAATTCTTGCTTTTATGGATTTCTTTTCATTGTTATTTTCAGTAATCCATTCTCCTAGGTATTTGAATTCTTTAACACAGGATACTTTGCTATTGCCAATTTTAAGTTCCCATGGGGCTGTTTTGATATCTGTCATAAATTGTGTTTTTTCAAATGAAACTTGCAATCTGATTTTTGCTGTTTGTTGTTGTAATATTGCAAGTTGGTTTTGTGCATCTGGAATGTCTTTTGCAGTTGGTGCCATATCATCTGCAAAGGCTAAACAGTCCAAACTCACACCTTTGACTTTTGGTCCTAGTCGATGTATTGGAGTCCCTGCTTTTCTCTATTCTCTTACTACCTTTTCTAAGGTGCAATTGAAAAGTAGAGGAGAAAGACCGTGTCCTTGCTGTACTCCCATGTCTATTTTAATCCTTTGTTTTGTTCTCCCATAAATTTAACTTTAGATTAGGTCTCTGTAAGTGTTTACTTTACGATGTTTGTTGATTTTTGATATAGTCCAAATTCTGCTTGTGTTTCGATGAGAGATTCTCGATCTATACTGTCATACACCTTTTTAAAGTCCACAAACGTGATGATATACATTTTGGTTGATGTATTGTAGAAGTATTTCATTGAGTTTTTCAGATTAATAATTTGTTCTGCACATGATCTCCCTTTCTGAAATCCGCCTTGACATTCGTCAAGTTGGGGATCAACTTTAAGTTCCGCATGGTTGAGAAGGGCTTTAGACAGAATTTTATAAGTAACTGGAAGGAGTGAAATACCACGGTAGTTGTTAGGGTCTGTCTCACTGCCATTTTTGTGTAGAGTGTGTAAGATAGCTATCTTCCGTTCCCCAGGGATTTTTTCAGTTTGCCAGATTTCTTCTAGAATATCTTTCAGTTTCATGATAAAATTTTCTCCCTTCTATTTCCATAATTCTGCTGTGATTTGGTCTTCTCCTGATGCTTTATTATTTTTCAATGATTCTATTATTTCTCTGATTTCTTGTACACTTGGTGGTTTTGAATCTGTTTCGCCGAGTGGGATTGAAAGAGAATGTTTCTTTTGATTTTTCACCATTGAGTAATTTGGAAAAGTAACTGGCTAAGATTTAATAATTTTTACTGCTTGAGTGTACAAATTCCCCGTCCTCATCCTTAAATTGAAGCGACAGTGGAGAGTATTTAGTTATTTTGTGTTTTGATGTTCTGTAGAAGTTCTTTAAATTGTTTTTCTTGAATTATTCTTCTATTTCTTATAATTTTGCATCTTCATTTTGTTTCCGAATTCTCCTTATCGATTTTGTTAGTTTTCTGACATCCTTGAGATCTTGGAGGGTCTTTTCACATCTGTTACTCAACCAGTTTTGCCAAGCCTGTTGTCTGAGTTGAATAAGCTGATCACATTCGTCCGACCACAGTACATATTTTCATGTTTTGGAATGTGGTGCTACTTTTTCTACTACTTGTACAAGTTCTGTTTGAGTTATTTCCAATTTTGTGGGTTTAATTGTTCTGTCTCTTTTGTGAATTGTGTATTCTCTTTAATATTTTGCAAGTCGTATTTGTGTTGTGGAGCTTTCAATTTGAATTTTCTTTTTTTCTGGAATAATATCTAAAGAAAATTTTGTGGGATAGTGATCAGAATCTAAGTCTAGTCCTCTAAGGACTTTGAGTTGCATGATTTCTGCTGTGTTTACACAAGATATCATGACATGATCCAGTTGGAACTCGCTTAATAAAATGTTGGGGCAACTCCAAGTCTTTGTTTTGGAGGACTTCTTCTTAAAGAAAGTTGACTTGAACAAGTCGTGGCTTCTGCAGAATTGAATGAGTCACATACCATTACAGTTTGTTTGTGTCCTGACCATTTGCCAACCTAATACTTATAAAGTTCTTTTCTTTACCAATTTGTGTGTTAAAATCGCCCATGAGAATTTTAACGTGATTTTTGGGGATCTTTTGCATTATGTTGTCTTGTTGGTTCCAGAATTCCTCCGCTTTTTCTGGTTCTTCCTTGTTGATGATATTGGTTGGTGCGTGACAGTTTATTAATGTGTTAATCTTGTTCACTGATTTGTTGTTGTGGTGGATATGCATCCTGTGCAAGAATTGTATGTAGAGACTGAATTGAGTATTGATTTATCTATAAAACCTGTTCCAAATTGTGGACAGTTTGGCATGTATCATTCTCCTGATTTTCCTTAACGTATTGTGTAACCTTCTGAGTCAAAAGAATGTTCATCTGTATAACGTGATTCCTGAAAGGCAATAATTTTGATGTTACAGTTTCTGGCGTTATCTAGGATGTTCTTTAGTTTTGACTTTTAAGTGTCATTATCCAGTCGTGAGTTCTGTTTAATTTTGTTTCTGTGACGTTTCAGTGTCATTTTACTATTTTTTGCACTCTTCTGTGGTCTCCCCAGAATCTGAACAGATCACTTGCGGTTTCTCAACTGTGGGATTTGACCCACTGGGGTAATTAGTTTTGGAAGGGGCAAGTTCCATGTTGATTTGTGTTAATTAAGTTTTGACTGGAAGATTCTAGTTCCATTAAGCTCGGAGTTCCACTTCTGAGTCACCTCTTCTACCAGCTCCACAGTACCGAAGTCCGCCTTCTCCGCTTTCGCTGCCGTTGAGATCTTTGCCGTACCCTGGCAAGGGACCCTCTGGAGGTACTATCAGCCAGACCAGCTGAACCAAGGTTTTTTAAAAGAGGTGTTACTCATCTCCCCTCCTCCTCCCCCGTCACTTGTGAAATGGATTACCGGACTTTGGACCGGCAGGGGTGGAGTTTTTAAATATTCTATTTATTAAATTAGAATTATTCTATTTATTTGTTCAACAAAATGTGAACAGAGTTAAATAATTTCTATAATTTTCATATTTATTAGTATGTTTTGTCATCTTTGATTCTCTGCAAGCACATTGGTCTCAAGAGCTATCTACATGCTTTATTTTTATAACTTATGTACATAATTTTTTTTTGTATTAGAGATCTTAGAAAAATTTTGAAATTTGAATAAGTTTCATGATTTGAAGCATTGATATTCAGTAGAACTCCTCTTAACCAGTCTGGTTGGGATTGAGACCCTGGTTGGTTAAGAACCAGTGAAAAACATTTAAGTGGATTATTTTGTGAACTGGTTATGAGGAGACGGGAAAGATCTGTATTATCTAACTTACAGGTTAAATTATATAGGAGATATGTAGATGATACAATTATTATAACAAATGAAGAACTGATTAAGAGGACCCATGAAATGTTCAACGCATACGATCCTAATATTGAATTTACTCTAGAAAAAGAAAAAAAACATATAAACTGGTTAGCTGGTACCACAAATTACAGATAAGCCTCAGTTCACTCTGTGAGGCTAGAGGCCAACAACAGAAAATAGACGATGACAGAATGACTCGAAAATGTACAGGAACCAATCATACCATGTAATTTTGACAAGTTAAATAATTTTAACGCAATTATCACATGCATCATATGAGCGTGCAGGTTTGTACTTTTAAAATTCAATAATGAAAGATTTTAAAGTTAAATAACATGTTATGGTGAAGTGTTGGTCTGTAATATGTCTAACGGAATGTTTGAACATATGCCTTTTTAGCAAGATAATGTATGCAATGGTATTCACACAAAGGACTTGGTACTAAATCATCAAAAGAAGCCTAAAACATCTGAAGATGGGGAAAACATCTCCCCGAAACGTTATGTAAATGTATGAACTATCAAGTGTTTTGTACGTCCAATATAATTTATAATTTCCCAAGTTGTAGGAAGAATGTGTAATAGTTAAAAGAATAGGATATCTTGGAATATAGACATACCTGTGGTCTTAAATAAAATTTTTAGCTACCATCTTAAACAAGATAATAGTTACATTGGAGGAAACCATCAGAAGGGACAAGCTGGTTTTCGACCCAACAAATCATGCATGATGAAAATTGATTTTATGTGAGTAATAATAGAACAATCTGTTGAATACATCTCTGTACATTCTGCTTGTGAATTATCGAAGAGAATTTGATTCTGACTCTCATGAGAAGTTATGGGTAGAATTAAGTTAGATGTTAATAGGTCTACCTAGCAAGAGAAATAGATTTTTCAGTAATAGAATATAAGAATCAAATCACTTTAAGGACACATTATTTTATAATGTAAAATATTTAATTCCAGTTTTTTGGTTACTGTACTTAAAGAAACCATGCTGCTGACTGTAAAGTTAACTGTAGTAACTAGTAATTTTTTGTTAAGATACTGCCGAATCCCACGGGCAGCTTTAGAGAGGGGGTTGTGGGAGCCTCAACCCATCCTAAAAAATTTAACAAGTACCTATTGTAAGCGGCACCAGATAAATCTGTTGGGTGACAACCAATAGGATGAGAGTGCAGTATTGACAAGTGTTCATTAGCCTTGCACAGTCCTGGCACCCTGCAAAAAGCCACTTGGATTACATCAGTGCATAATGCACATCGGTTGATTCAAGGACAAAACAGCAGGATCTGCCTCAAATGGACTTCTCTGGTGCCAATAAGCAATTATAGGGCATGTCATTGTGTGTTCCAAAAACTTTCTAAAACCAGATCATTTGTATATTTTCAGCTACAATTTTAGGTTCATATTATTTGATAATTCCAATAATAAACTCTTATTTATAGTTTTGCTGTACTTGTTTCATTTATTAAAAATTGTGTGTTCATAGATGTTCAACAAGATGCACGTGTAGCCGTTCAGTAGTACCAGTGCCACAACGATGTAGTCTACTGTACTGTGCTGTACTGTAACTGATTTTCCACATACCAAAACATCTTCAGCAAGAATGATATTGTAAGATGTACTATTGTACTTTATATAATATTATATGTAATACAAGCATGTTGACTCCACAAAACGGATCAAGATAATTTTAATCCTTGTTTGAAATAAGAAACCTTTTACAAATTTATTGAATGAAGTATTCCTATTAAAAATTATTTGGACAAACAAGTACATATTTCCAGGTGTAAATTTTCTTATTTTATTGACAATAGGGTAAAGTTTAAATGATACACCCCTAAATGGCTCCTTACTAAATTTTTAAATGCTCTAGAACCACTCCTAATTGAGAGAGAGCTGTGAGAGGTGTCATTTTACAGATTACTTAATGATCTTTACTATGATACAATACATGATATAGGTGAAGTCTGAAAAAAATTACCATATTCAAAGTAAAATTTAATTTTTAATTTATCAAAATGCCCTGTTTTGAAAGTTTTCAAATTTGTACTAGGAATAGATGATACCCTTGTGAATCATCAGGGAAAATTTCATTGTGGGATGAGATTGTGATCAGTGTTTAAAGAGTTAAAAGAATTAATTTTTTATGCCGTGTACTGCAAGCCTCATGAGAATTTTTCTCTTAATTCTTGCTAATGCACTACTATTATACTGAAAATTGCTCCAGTAGGTCTCTCTGATATAATTAAGACTAGGAAAATTTCAAAATAAGATAGTATTATACATGTAATATTACATGACATATATTCAAGAAAATTTTTCACTTCATACATTATACATAGATGAGGAATATGAAATAGATATTATACACATACATGTCTTCAAGAAAAAGGTAAGGTTCCAATAACAGAAGAAAAATCTAAATAGTATAGTACATTATGTGTGTTACGAAGTTTGATATTTCTTATATTTAGTTTTGATTTGTTACACTCCTTTTGTATTCTAATGAACAAATTTCTTCATGACTTTAGTGTTTTATAAGATTTAATATTCTTGTGAATGTTTTTTTTTTCCATTCAGCACCTTATTTATTGAATGGCAATAATAAACACACTACTTTTATTAATAGCCAAGGCAAGGTTTTAAAAAGATGTTAGTGACATCAAAATTATAAATAGTTACAC
>NNCF01127057.1:0-19795 GCA_002313205.1 Laupala kohalensis
GGTCGGGATTAGGTACGGCATCTGAGAGGCACCCCTGCCGACCGGGAGGGGGTGTCCGGCAGATAGTAACAATGATAAGAGAGAATTTCTAAAAAATTTACTTTTTAACAGTCGTTAAATTTCTTATTTTTGGTGGAGGGGACAAGAAAAAAAGAAATAGATCGCGAAACATAAAATCACAAGAAGTTCTACGATTGTTCATCCAGATATTAGTAGTTAGCAGTTGCTTGTATTTAAAAAGAATTTGTAGTACAGAGTGTCCCTTTTAAAGATTACAGTAATATTTAGACGTGCATTCACTGGGTTGGTGGGTTTCGTGGGAGTATTGGATAAATGGACTAGTCAATGAAATGAATGAATCAGTGATGGAGCAGATCTTACTCACACGTTTATTACGGCGCAGTGTCCCTCGAGAGAAAATTAGATTTATTCGTTAATTTTTTTTTCATAATGTATCCATTACTAAGGGAGTTTGATGAGAGCTTTGAAGAGAGAGTGAAGGAATGGAGAATACGATCTGACACAAATCTATGAGAACGATTGGGATTTTGTCAATTCCAAGCAAAGTCTCATTATAATCTACGAAAAGTAGAAGTGTTGTTAGGTTTAGAGATATCCTTTTTTCTAACAGAAGATACAATATAATTTATTTTTCTATTATACATTTGTTTGTCCGGGAGAAACCGCGCCTCAGGAGACGGCCGCCGTACTGTGGCCTTCAGGGTAATGTGAGAGAAGTTTTTTGTTTGGCTTCCTACTAGAGTCTGCTGCATTTTTATATTATTTATCTACATCATGTTTTAGCAGGCAAACACAGATCAGATTCTTCAAATCTTTATTACACCACTAATAGCAACACTTAAAAACAATTATTAAAAAATTAAAACGTTTCGTCCCGGATTTAGGTCATCATCAGGAGTAAACCATATTGAAATTTAAATTTTGTAGACTGAGCTCACTGTCAACAAGTTCAACCATGACTGGTTCTACAGTATAATAACTAAGGACACAAGAACGGAACATAAATATACATGTAGTAAACTAACATAACGGAGAAAGTACAGAGGAAACATTAACATAGTTGTGACCATTGAGGGACATGAGAATACAAAATTATTGAAAGGATTTCAATGCAAAAATAACCTAAGATAACATTATCTACAAACAAAATTAAAAACATATTATTAAAATGATGTAATACAAAAATAAAAAGACACAGAAACCAGCAAGAATCAACAAGTCAAGGAGTAATTAAACATCTAAAACCACTGATTTTTCATATAGCATAAAACATAATGCAGTATTAAAATGATAAAGTAACACAAATTACACTAAATCAGACAGATCATACGCTGGAATGACCAAGTTTTTCATAAACGTATACAGAGCATAGAGCAAGTAGATTAAAAACATAATGACTACCAACCATGTGCTACAAAAACTCATCAATAAAAATACAAATTAAGAAGAAAATTAAAACAAATAAAAAAATCGGGTCATGACTTCTAGATAACTCTTCTGTATCAATCTATTGGTTTAAAGTATTTTTTGTCCTTGATATACATCTTGTTTATACAACATACTCAGAAATGCATCTTTTTATAGTTATCTTCGTATCTAGAATTTCAACCAATTTATCTCGAAATCTCTGTTAACTCGATGTGAAGAGATGCCATTATGGTTGTCAGTCTGTGTGTTGGGTTTATGTTCCTTTATTCTTTTTTCAAGAGATATTTTTAAATTAAATAAATAATGCAAATCTTACGACATTTAAGGACGAACAGAATATGTTTTGTGACCGTTTCGACGATCGTTTGAAGCAATCCTTACATTTATCCGATAGACAACATTAGATTTCTCGAGTACATTATTTGTATTAATATCATACATTTGTAATGTAAAAGTATTTAAAGATATAAGAATATAAGAGGAACTGTTTAAAAGAAAGATTTCTTTACAAGTGATGTTTTCCGTTTCTACGTGCAACATTTTTTACAAAGAAAATACAATCGTATAAAGAGAGAAGTAATTATTTTATATAAGAGTCTTTACATTTTAATTTCTCAAAATTTCCATTTCCGTGTTTAAAAAAATTAATTTAGGGATTGAGAAAATATACGAATTCGTGCGTGATAAATTTTTCATCTTTCATGAAAGTTCTTCAGAAAAACCAGAACCATAATTTTGTATTTCTTGAAACAATTGTTTTGTTTGGAAAACATTATACCCCAATCGGTTCTCTTATAACCAGGTAAAAAGTAAATGGAAACGTCTTGTAAAGAAAAAAAGAAAATTCTCCCTAAATTCCTACGAGTGAGGATTGTGAGTAAAACTAATAATTTTGCAACCTTTCTCGTTATAGTAATATGAAATGATTTTTTTCTTCGAATCTTGTGTTTTTCTGGAACTTTGTGAAACGTATCTAAACTCACTAAACATTTTTGATGAGTTCTTTTAATTATTAGTACAAAATAAAAGAAATTTAAAATTTTTGAAGGATTAGTGTTTGCAGAATATTACAAATGAGCTATTGCATAAAATAATTGGTTATGTTGACGGAATGAAGACAAGGAGGGATATGAAAAAGAGAAAGGTAGGTAATCTACTGAAAGGACGGATCACGAATGACCAAGGAGCGAGATGTGGGAAATGGCAGAGCCAAGTGAAGTTGCTATCTTCGAGGCGTGTGTGAGTGGTGGTGATGGCGCAGTGCGACAGATGTCGAGCGCCTGGGCGCCAGCTGTCGCCGCTGGCCGTTCGCCTCTATTGCGTCACCCGCACTCCTGCGTTCGCACTTGCTGTGTGAATCTACTGCTGCTCTGGTGCTGGCCGCCATCCGACCGGGCTCCTTGCGAGGAGCTAGGCTGGGAGGATCCTTACATGGCAAGAGTGATTCTGTCTTCCCCTTGCTTTTGATAACATGCTACGTAAATTAAATCACTGAAGTAATTTCTCTGGGTTTCAGCTGCGGAACAGATCCATAGTTTCATCCTAAACTTAATGGCTCACGACTTCTTGGTTTATTTTGAGGTGTAGTTTATGCGCTAATTTATTTCCCAGAATTCATCTGTCCTTATTTCCTGTAACTGCTAAGTACAAAACTACTTTATTTTCGTAGATTTACACGAACATAAATTAATAAAATTTCAAAAATTTAACAAAATGAAGTATCTAAATTATCCTTATCGACATAGATTTCTCATTTATTATGAACTCTTAAGATCCCCATTTGGCCTCTCTGTACATTCTGTTCTCAATTACCATAGTCAATAGATTGCACTAATATTCGCCTCGCCGTGACATATTCTGGGCACGCTCTATCTGTTATATCTGATATAAGGGTTCTAATGACCCTGCCGTTGACGAGCCCTAATGCCCCACAAATAAAAAAAACTGTCAAATACATTGCGATCCGATTTCTTATTTCGCAATTCTTGCGTCGCATATTCGCAAATAAATACAAAACTAATTCAATAATATTACGAACTTTCCATTCAGTGTTTCAAGATATCCATCTGTGATCTACTGGTGAATATTTAGAATTGAATAATTTAATTTTTGTGGGACCATACAAGTATCTACATACAATTTAATTTCGTTTATGCTTATTTTTTAATGTGCGGGTAACTACAGAGATTTTTTACGTTGTTCTGGTCCAACTTCATAAGGATTGCAGGCGCTCCGTTTCCCCCTTCCACGTATGCCAGGGAAGTAGGGTCTGAGAACCGCTAATCTTGGGCTCTAATATATTTTTTCTTTTAATTTTAACATACATGATGTTTTGACGAATTACGTTATTGTTCTCTATTACTCGTATAATCGCACCGATGAATGACGGGGAATTATTTCACCATTTTGACATTGTGATGTTTCCTCGTGGTGAAGCTTTAATTTCGTCAATTTTACAAAACTTAACTCAGGATAAAATTATTTAATAATATAATAATGATAGCTCTACTTTTCACTCAAGATACCTCGTTAGTCATTACTCTAGAGCCGTTCCGTTTTTGTAGCCGTAGGTGACACTGAAAGCACTGCCCATCTAGTGATTAAAACTGATATCTAATTATTACTTCTGTATCTCAAAGATTGCTTATCCAGCAGAGATGCTCACTTAATTAACTTGGCCAGTCACTAGTTAGCGTTAGCTGTATAACTTTCATTATTGTTATGTTTTAAAATTTATCTTTTACAAAATCGGAGTCCAATGTAATCGTTGCAGAATGTGACTAAATCAAAGGAAAATACATCTTTGCCGAATTTCAAACCAAGGAGGAAATTTTGATATATTTTATCTAACATTAGCAAAAGAACATTCACCTTAGATAATAACTGCATTATTTACTTATTTTAAAATTAATGAAGGTTTAAGGATCAGATATAGAACCGAGAAAAGGAGGGAGGGAGAGTTCGCTTAGACCCTGTAAATTTTGTGCACGATATTTCTCTTTCCCGGATATTTTTTTGAAGGCATTGTAGACATCTTTTTGTGAAAACATATGGACGATGCTACAAAGTGTTAGCTGATAAGAGTTTCGCCTGGTCCCTCCGTCGCGTCGAGGCGTGTATGCAGCGCGTTGCACCGGAAGCCATTCCGTCGTGGACAAGTCCTGCGCTGGCGCCGAAGCCCTTCGCAGTGCGGTGGTCGTGTAATTGCGTATGCCTGGGACATCGCCAAGGCAAGGAGGCACTTGCTGGATAGCAAGCACTTCCTGTGTTGACGAACATGTGCTCACACCATGATGGGTGCATGACGCGACAGAGATCGAGATGGGGAATCATAATGAGCTTCTATTATTGACCAAGTGCTAGGCATCCCAGATCCACATTAGATTGAAGTTCCATACTAGTATATATTTCTGAATAGCAGTATCCACACAAACATCATCACATTGTTGAACAGTAAAAGTATAGGTGAATGTGTGTATTTCTGTATCTGCTTCCATTACTCTGAGCGACTCTGACTCACGCCACCTGATAGGCGAATCATGAATTTACGACAATTCGAAATTATTTTGTATTTTGAAGACAATGATAAAAGAAATTGCGAATAGCTAAAATGAAAGATTGTATTCTTTATAATGTATTCTTCAAATACCTAATTTTTGCAATTGGATGACGAAATAATGACAGTAAATACAGCGGAAGAAAAAGTAATTTTTACAAAAAACAACCTTTCAGAAATAAAATGCAGTGAGGTTTATTTTTATGGGATGTTTGTCCCAGTTTAAAAACTTAAATACAATTAATGTAAATTTACAGACTTTTGTGTAATTTTGTTTCTAAGACCTTTATATTTTGTGTCGCAAATAGTTAATGGATGATGATTCCATGACATTTATAAGCGGTAAAATTGTGTGCTCTCTTCTATATTCTATTGATAATAATTCTCGAGAAAGAATGCGTACAATAAAATTTCTACTCATCATAAAATAATAAAGTATAAATGTTTCGTTCAAAGGAGACCATTTGCTGAGAATCATTCCCCGCTACTTAAATTTTTAAAAAATGTCATTCTTGAACAAATAGTTTTTACTAAATCTAAATCATTTCCTAAATGTATTATGCACTTCACTCTCTCATGAATGTGGTGAATATTGTCTTTCGTCATTTCTATCAAGAAAGTGGATACACAAAAACCAATTGCTTTTGGGATCTGGGTAGTGCTTCTTTGACTCCTCAACACATGAGAATGCAGATGAATAAGCGGTATATTTACATAGTTTACCTCAGTTTTGCATACGTTTTTAGTGTCTTAATGTTTTTTTCATCCACCCTCCTACAGTGATTAAGGTAGAGTTGTCTAAAAACCAATGTATTTTTCTTATTTAGAGCGTAAGAATTTGTTGGAAACAACAAATGTTGGTTGAAATAAGACTGTTGTTTTGGAAGAGATGAAGAACAAACCATGACTTCCACTAAGATTGAATGGAAGGAGTTTTGACGTGTGCGATCCTTCCACGAAAGTAATAAATGTTTCTTATTTTGTGCTGTGTTCTTCAGTTATTCTATGAGGTTAATATAATGAGATGAAATATCATTGTTCACATGTTTTCCCAACGAATCACTGCAAATGATTTATGTTTCTAAATTAAAATTTGATATAAGTGAAGAAACATTTGAAAGCCTAAAAATGAATACGTTTGTTCATGAAAATTTTCATTGTTTGCTATTATAGTTGTAAACTATACACCAGATAATATATTTCTTTCATTGTTTATGACGTTGAGTTTGTTGATGGGCACGTTTTTGTGGTTTTAGAGATAAATCACATTAATAGCACGGGAGAAGAAAAAATAATGAACTTCCGTAAAATCATCGTGGGAGATAAAGACATTTAATGTTCCATTAATAATTCCATTTTATTCGTGTAAATATGTTTTATTTCAGATTTTATAGTTTTATCGCTTGATGGAAACATATAAAACAAACATAAATTCATCTGGCTTTCGTGTTATGGCTCTTTGTACGCTGTGAATATACGGTCAATATTCGGTTCTATCAATGCAAGTAGTAAACTAAGACTGCAATTATCCTTCAATGTCTTTGAGAAACTGGTACGTAGTAAATAAATGTGGGAGGTAAATTACTTGCTGAACTGAGTAGGATATTTTAATAGGAATAAAACCAATAAAACGCTTTCATAGGTAAGAAGAGTATAATATGTTTCAATTTATTGCTCATTCACTAAGGTACAATCAAGAGCAAAATTGAAGCCCACCAATTGAAACCCACGTGATTCCCAACATATTAAGTTAGAAGATGACTTATCAGTTGTCGTTTGTGTGTGTTCAGAAAATATTAAAATCATTTTATAATAATTGATCTTTATCTTAATACACCGAGATTTAAGGCGCATGTTGTGTATGACGGCTTTCTCGCATACGGATGAATATTTACTCCAATATATACTCGTATAATTTATACGTATGATATTTCAGAATGTTATTGCAATATATTTATAGTGTAGTAGGTTCCCGAAATTATGTACTTTCATTAATTTAAACGTGAATCGTGAAAAGAAGACGCATAATTCTGTTTCGTGGCAACCGTTTCCTCTGCAGCCCCTGAGTGTTTCCTAGTCACGTATTCAACGGATGCGTAAAGACGGACAGTAAAATAGAGAAGTTCGTGAAGGAATTCTGGATGTGTCCCACGATAAAAGCAACTAGAGACATACCCCGAAGGAGGAATGTCGAAATACACGAACAATTAGAAACAAGCGAATGAAGTGACTTGGAATTGAAATTGTTGTATTAACGAGTTTTTTTAAATAGAGCCATCTGTAGTCGAATTTTGGGGATTGAGGGGATTCCAAGAATACAGTATATTATTAATTACGTACTATATTATTCCACAATCACGTGTCTCCTCTTCCTTTTAGAAATAACATAAAAATAACAACACAATATAATGAAAAAAGCAGTTATCTTAAATCTGTAAAATTGTTTGCACTACAACTTCAGAGGGTAAGAAATATGTAGTTCTAAAACCTAGGAACAAGATTTGAAAGTTGTTGGTTCAATTTCACTTGGCATACATCGCACCAAGTCTTTAAGGACACCTTCGAACGTATGAGTTAGATATTCCTTGACAACATGGTGAATATTTTGGTTTGAAAGTTCATGACGTATCAATGTGGTGACCCTGTCCTGCTCTATTCCGATACAGTTAGGACCAAAGGGTAGCAGGCGAGATTATAAATGGGGTAAATACGGAAGCGTATAATTATTGACAGTGAAATTTTGGATTTATATGACGAAATTATTTCAAAAATTGTTGTTTATAATTAATTTTATTGCAAAATATTAATTTCATGTTTTTGTGTGAAAACATAAGTCATTTTGGGATGAAATTTACAACATGATTTTGAGTCAATTCTTACCATTATCTGATTAAGTATTTAATCTGTTACTACTTTTATTTAAATGGATCATTTCCAGTTTTTAATAAGTTTTTTATTCAGATTTATTACTAGACAATTGGGAACAATAAAACTTGGAAATAATATCATTGTTATTAATCAATTTTTAATTCTTGTTGCAAATACGTTTTGGAGGTAATTGCGGACAGTGCATTCTTCATTTGAATCAATAAGGGATATAACTAAAGATATCGCAGTTTTTTTTCAAAGAAACTTTATTATTACTTTTTCATGGAATGTCGTAAGACGGGGACGTGACGTACAAACCAAAGAAAAATGTATATTTTATATATTATTTAAACAAACACAAAATTAATATTACTTTTATATTTTAGATAGCTAAGCCATAAATAAACAGTCGCTAAAACCGCTTAACTTTAACTAACTTACACATGTCTGTCCATCATTACCCCCTCTAATTCGTTATCACCTCACGCCTTCCAGATTTGTTTTGAAAGTGTATGATACTGTAACATGTTATTGTACAAATTATCGTGCTTTTAGAGAATAACTACGTAATCAATGCAATAATGTAATAAATCAGAAATATTTTTGCAATAGTGAGTTCCAATTTCCCTTAAGTGTGCGCAATTATCCCGCTCTCCCCTAACTATTGAAGCTTTTGATGAACGAGGAGAGTTGATACAATCGTGGAATCGGCAAGAGTCATTACATTACCCGTCGAGTTGTCACTTTGAAATGACGTAATTTTCAAGCTGTCCTTTTTCAAATGACTTGATTTGTGTCTCTGACTTTGCTTTGCAACATTGATGAACTGACTTCTACTGTAAAATAAATCCAAATGAAAATTTTGGATTAATTCTTTCATTTTGAACAGACGTGACAGATGAGACAATCTCTCGATAATTTCATTTTTTTAAATAACAGTCGTCCTAATTTCTCGTATATGATATCTACATCTGTGAAAGCAGTGTGGTAACTGAGAGGGATGACACATCCCCACTAGCGCTTAGTAGATTCTGGCGCCATGACGAAGACAACGAAGGGCCTCCACTAATTACCTGCTCGATCCGTTGCCATGGTACCCGCCATCCCTACTACATCCACCCCCGTAAAACCGCAAATGCCGCTACCTCTTTGTGAAGGGCGAAAAATATAGATTTCAAATCATTGTATTTTTACGATATGTCCAAAAATTGTGTTCATCTTCTCTTTAACTATATTATCCAAATTAAATTCTTCTCATTTCGTAATTCCTGCTTAAAATGTCTTTGAAGGTAGGATTTTTAGTATTTACGCATGAAATAGTAAGTTTTGTAAATATATACCTGAGGAAATATATTTGGATAAGCTAAGGTATGGGAATACGTCAAAATACAGCAACTCAAACTAATTACCTACTTTTATTTCCAAATTATTAAATTTTAACAAACCAATAAGGTATTTTGAGATATTTGTTTTGCATTTGTAAAACACGTGATCATAATGTTTCATGGTTGAAAAAACCATCTACAGCGCAGTTATGAAATCTAAGAAAAATACTCTGTGATCGCTTCCCTAGCTATCTAAGCATGAAAACCGTATCTACATGAATTGAACATCATAATACAGTTTATGTGGTTCTATTCTGTTCAAAAACAAATTATGTTTTTGTTTCCTACTATTGATAATTTGTTTTTAGAAAATAATTGAAAACATATGAAACGTGTCTAATGTTTTATCTGACGTGTACGGTTCGTTTCTACAATATTCTTGAAAAAAAAGTAATTGAAATTTTGATAAGATGTTCCTTCTGTATTTAGTGGCTCAAGGGGAAATAACTTTTTGAATCAATATGTTTTCCCGAATCTTCGAAATATGTCATGAACTTAGTATAAATCATGTTTCTATTTAAACGTGTTATTTTTGTCTATAATAAAATATGACGAAGGTTTTCGTAACAAAAAAAACCCTGGTAGGCTAGTTCAATATACAGAGTGTCCAAGAACTCCACGTAAAAATTGACGGGATGACACAGCACATTAATAGGAACAAATATGTATAAAGGTATACACGTCCAGATATGCCTCCTGAGGAGATGAAATGACACCAAGACACAGTAAAAGCACAGGACAAAGAGGTATTTAAACGCTCTTTTAGGGGAATTGTGTTCAAAGTTCTACAACAAATTAAAAAGATGTTTTGAATTATGCCCATCAATAGCGAAGCAGACCTCACACCGGCGCCGCATGCATGGCGAGTATGTTCTACTTGGACTTTCACAAACCCTCACGTCTTTGGTGCGAGATTTGCATCACTGAAAATCTCTTGAATATCTGTTTTAAATTTTTGTATCGTCTAAATTCCCCTAATAAAGCTCTTTGCACACCTTTTTGTCTTGTGTTCTCATTATGTTTTGGTGTCATTTTATCTCCGAGAGACATTTTCGGATGCATATTTTCCCTTATGAGTTTAGTTCCGTTAATGTACTCTAACATCTGTCCTATCTTTCACGGGGAGTTGTGGGGCATTCTATTTAGGAATAACGGATACTGAGAACGAGAGATTTCATCTTTAGTTTTGTTGGATAGATCACCCATAGCTTTGGATGTCACACCTAATGTGCTCACCTAAATCTTTTAGGATCCAGCACTCAAAATAAAGGATGAGACATCCTACTCTGATTAGTTAGAAGGTTTGAGTGTCATACGTAAATGTGGATTAGAAGTTTTGGATGGATCACACGAACATAGCAAACCACTCCCATAGATTTCTCGCAAAGTGTTTCTGTTTCTCTCTTCAGCGATGTTCACTCCCTGCATGATGATTTGCTAATATTGACTCTAGGCACTTTGGATTAATGAACTCACATGTGTGGAAGTGAAAGCATGTGCACAAGAGTAAATATAAAGTGAAACTGATGCATGTGTGAAGAGATTGCAGCGATGAAGGCGTCATCCATTTTGCTACGAGAATTATATAATCATGGATCTTAAATGAGAAATATATTTCATACCGTATGTGCGGTGAATAGAAAGAGTCATAAACTGAAATAATATCAGATTTATAATATAATATTTTTATAGTTATGAGTCAGCTATTTGTAGTGAGTATTAAATTTGAACCAAAAAGTATCTTTATTTTCGGTAAAAAGTTAAATCCAATGTCTATGAAGTCAGTGTTCCCTCATCTACCATCGTCATCATCCAGAGTCCATAAAAAGAACTGAGATGTCGATTGCAAAATATTTCCATAACACTGCGTCTTGTAATGATATGAACGATGGCTCCCCGCCAAGAGCAATTCCTTGTCAAGCTACGCACCCTCTAATGGAACCTTCCCTAGGGCACTGGCCCCTCCACTCTCTAGGGCCATTTCCATCGTAGTTATCGAGTAAACTGACTTAGTACTAACATAACACTGCGTCGCTCCCAGATTTTGCATTTTCTGATTTGTGTCATTTCGAGAGTATATGACATCTTCTTTGGATTTGGACTACCAAGTTCTTACACTTGTGTTGATTTTTTGAAATTCGTGTTAACCTAGGTAGGATTAAAATCTGTGTTTAAAAACCTCCGAATTAAACTTAATAAAAACAGTTACATTTTTCCTCATTTTATTAAAATTTACTTGTTCTGTAAGTATGTTAATTTAATGCTTCTTTCTTCCTCTCTATTGAACGAGACACATGTTTAATTAATTTTTTTATGATGAATTTACAGTAATTACTCTCATCGAGAGAAATAATTATTTCATGTATTAAATATTATTGTCTCTCAACTTCGGCAAATATTTATACTCGGGAAAATAAACTTATAATGTCTAAAACGTGGATAGTTCCTTACGAATGTCTCCGACGGTGAAACTGGATCTACTCCCTGAGAACTGTACACGTAAGTCCAATAACAAAATCGTTCAGTTGTTTTTGAACTGCTCTTTCTACTTGTTCTTATTTATATATAAGGAAACTAGAAACCATATGCTGAAATTGGGGATGTTAATGATGTAAAACGTGACACGCTTTAACATTCTTAATGACGAAGTTTACCAATGAGGGTCAGCTGCTAATGCTGCCTCACGCAAATCTCACCTAATCCGTTATTCTCTCCGGTGACATCTTGTTTCCGAACGTGGCACATGGAGACTAAACTAATACCAGTTACCCTTTTGTTGCAGGTGAGGATATTTGAGAGACACAGCAAAAATAAAAACATTGTGGTGCAATCAAGACGAAGGAATTAATAAGATAACGGAGTAATTACATGATGCAGAAATAAGTCTTCTTCCTCATTACGTGGATGAATCCCCAAGAAGAGATGGTAAACCTATGCATGTCTCCACGGAAAAGGAATAGCAACAGGAATGACACTTATTGGATTAAAAGTGATAAGTTCAAGGAAGGGACAAATGAAATAAAATGCTGTGATGAATTTGATTAAAGGAAGAAATAGTAAGTGGAATAAAAAGTCTTCTGCATTAATTAATACATCTTCTTAGTTTTACAAATCACTTTTCTCTTTCTTTCTTTCTTTCTTTCTTTCTTTCTTTCTTTCTCTCTCTCTCTCGCTCACACACACGTTTGTCCTTCATGTTCATTTTTAATCAGAAACCTATTTGGCACTAACACGTAATGTACTACTCCAGTATTTTATTATTTCGTTTTCGATATAATTCTTGCTTCGTCCTTGAATTCAAGTTGATTCACGTACCCACTTTTCTCATCCTCATAAGATTGGAATAGGGAAGGGTGGAAGAGGTATAGATACGGTCAGGTCTGGTGTTTATTGTCAGTAGTCAAATGTTTGTAGCATTTGGTTGTTGTGGAGTAGACACCATTCCCTTTCGAAGTCAATCAGTTCTTATATGCTTCGGAACCATAAAAAAAATTTTTATGGCGACATTGGAAATAATAAATAAATAAATAAATTTATTCTCAAAAAACAGTACAAACTGCGTATGATATATATAACCTTGTTTGATGGTAATATGAAACCACACTGTTCTCTCAGTTATTCTTTTTCAGAGGAAGAATTTGAAGATGACGAATCTGACAAATCTGATTTTGAATTGCCGGATGGAAAAAAAAACTCGCCAGGAATGTTTCACTGGTTCTGGATTGGAAGAATTGTGTGTAGTGTCTCGTGTAGGTCCTGGGTCCACAGGCTGACAGAGAGTGGGGATGCTGACCACAGAGAATATATTTGCGCGTGCTTACAAATAAAAGTTAAGCAGTAAATTTCGTTTTTACAAACAAACAAAAAAGTTTAAGAAAAAAAACAGCCAATCTCCAATCATTCAGTTACTAAGTGGAGTTCCACAATAACACCTTTCACTCAACCTTTTATAAATTACTATTCATTCTTCGTTATTACATTCACGTCATCTAATGACAAATAGGAAGTTTTTAAAAGGAAATTTTAGAATTTAATCCTTCTTGTATTTCACGTTTGTAAAATTTTATTTTATTTTTTTGAAATATTTAATTTTGCACTTTCTTAATCCCATTATGCTTTGTTTTATAATTTTCTTTGGAGACCACAAAAATCTAATTTACGTTTTTCTATTGCACCTTATACATCAAACTATATTCTATGATTTTTTTTCTTTAGTGAAAAAATGCATTCAATACCTTCCGAAAACCTTCGTGTTACGAAGCTTCGATAATTTTTCAGCCAGTATCTTAAAAGTGAGCTGCAGAAATTATACTGTTATAGTGCATTTTATTGTATCTAACGTAAATGCTCATTTGTTTTCCATTATTTAATAGTGATGTCTGATCGAAAAGTGTTATAATAGAGGTATTATTGACAAAGCTTTCAATATCATAGTTATACGACCTATGTTTCAATATGTATTATTACATAATGTAAGTAAACTTCCGTTGGGAATAAAAATTCATGGAGACGAGTTTCTATTGACACCGCATATTTCCACGGAGATGACGAGTTTCTATTGACACCGCATATTTCCACAGATATCTTGAGTAGTTGGTTTCTGCGTGCACCTGTGATTCCGTGTATCGAATCGTCAGCGATCGATTGTATATAAAAAAACGCTCATCTGTCGTTATCTGGCAGTCGCTGTTCTCCGTTATCCCTAACAGAGCTCTGTTGCATCATTCATGACGCGTGCGGTGTTGGCATATGCTGACCGGAGGAAAACCAAGTTCGCACGCAGATGTTCCGAGGCAGGTTCACCCTGCCCCATGCTGACGGACTATCACATTTCTACAAAGCTGACCAACGTTCTGCTCTTCGGTTATTGGAAGCGTTGGCACAGTTACTGGTTTAATATTTCTGAATCGGGTGAAAGGAACACTGTTGACTTCGTAAACGCTGATATAAGGGGTTTTCTACCATCTTGGATGAACCGAGTGTGTCTGTCTTCCCACCTTTTCTCTATAAAAAACCTCTTCCATTTCAACATTGTTTTACGGTATTTATTTAGCATTGGATTGAAATTTTCCGCAACCTTACACCTCAGTGCGCGGCATCGTAAATCAACTGATTATGTAAATAATTGGGATAAAGAACGGTAGAATTTCGATTAACGGTGATATCAATAGTTTGTTGAATGCGATTGTTAACTAAACTAGACTCTGCTATTGATTTTGAAATTCTACCACAATTAACCTCCATTATATAATCAAATTAATAATTAAAGACTTAAGACCTTTAACGGACGAATAGTACGTATTTTGTGGTTTACAAAATATAACATAAAACAATACAATATTATAACATGTTTGTGTAATTTGTGCGTTTTTGTAAACATATTTTGTGTTTATATTTATGTTTAATATCATGTTCAATTGCTTTGTTGTTATATTTCTTTTTATAATTTGTATATACCACCTGACGACGACTTCAACATAAAGTCGAAACGTTGTGAGCTTTAAATCACAAAATATTTACGTCAAAAGGTCGTAAGTCTTTGATTATTTATTTAACTGAAACGGAGTTCTTCAATGAAAAGGTGCCTCAGAGATGGGGAAGTACTATTTTGCCGGATGCAAAAAAAAATGTGTGTACTGTGTAGACGCAATACCATTAGTATGTGTTTATCATTAGTCATATTTTTACGAAGAGCTATATAGTGCAACAGCTTAAAGAGCTTGCGCTTTCAAAAATTGTACATCCGATGCTACCTGAGGATTATTCAATTTAAAAAACTTAAATGACAAAGGATAGACTGAGGAAGCTAAAAGGTTAAAGGAGTTTTCTTATGCAATATTTCTATTAGAAAACCATTCATTACTTATTTTTATAGAAAACCTTCCACTATGAATGTAAAGAATATAACTGAAAACTGTTTTCTGTATTGCGAACAGTATACTCACCTTCTTTCAATTTATTGTTGTTGGGTTTTTTTTCGTGAAGATGATCTTAATATCTCTGTCTTCTTTTTCTTCTCAATATTATTTTTGTATGAAACAGTTTAAAGCGAGAGTAAATTATTTTCTCTTTCGGAATGTGCATAAAACGAAGCTAACTATTCTAAAATAGTCTCTAATCGAATATGCAAAATAAATAAATTGTATAAATGAAAGTAATAGTCTATTGTATATTTTTGCATATTTTTAATAAGGAAATACTTTGTCCAATTTTTTCAAGTGTGTATGACCTTAAATACTGATATTATTTTATACCAAATGAACAACTTGAGCACTACTTGCGATTAATTGTGATTTTGGTGAAAATATTCTTTTTCGAAATCTTATTGTTATCTACAACTCGTTGTTCATTCCTCAGTAGCACCCAAATATACTTCGAACAATACATAATTCACTATTACATCAATTTGGAGATTTTCGATAGTTCTGCGTGCGTGATAGTGCTTACTCGCTATCGTATACGAGTACTACAACTTTATACGGAAATGAGGAAATATTAAATTCCATTCATTATCGTAAGATTGTCCTGAGACCCATTAGGATACAGGGATATATACTAACGAGTGGAAAAGTTGGCGTATAAGAATCCAAAACCTGAAAAAATTCTTGCCTTTCTAAGTCAAATATTGAAAAATAATCTCATAGTGATTCTTAACAAGGCGTTAGTAACTTCTAATCTTAAAATTTCAAGTTATAATATTTAATAATTTTCTACAATAATAATCTACATTGATGAATCAGTCAGGACATTGTCTTTTGTGTAAAGAAAGTAATATGAAATGTTAAGTTGATGGCAATTGTGGGATCATCTGGGTTTTAAACTACTTCACTGCTAAATTTCATCAAATAGGTTCAGTAATTTAGGCGACATGTCTTGGCAATCAGGTAAGTACACTTTCATATTTAAACATGGTAAGGAGGAAGAATAAGGAAAAAGGAAGGATGGTTGTACATCTTGTTCTACTATGTTGCTCTGTCAATTTCTCTATTAATGATTAAGTGAGCGGTTGAGAATGTGTATTGTAGATTTGTAAAAAGGAATCCTTATTGCAGTAATAAGCTTTTCAGTCCAAACCTTGTCACAGTTTCCACGGGCGTACTTAAACTCGACAGATCTTCAGGTAAGATGATAATTTCACAATTAAATTCGACGCTTCCTTAATGATAAGGACTATTTGTACCCGTCGCGTGAATCCCCAGACACTAGGACCGGTGGACAGCTTTTTTAGAAATGTGTCATCGAGTTGACTTTGTCATTAAAAATATTTTTTATTTATAAAAATTGTGTTGTTTTAGAATAAGTGAAATCTGCGCTAAAAGTGATGAAAACTGATAACAAACACCATCTTACTGCATCAAATGCACATTTTACTACTAGTCCCGTAATAAGGAGATGAAAAGAAGCAAATCAAGGAAAAAAATAAGTTTTTCTCTATCAATATTTATTCAGTCTTTCGCTTATAACAACGCACTTTTAGAACAACACATTCCTGTATTAAAACGTACATTAAATATCCAAAAAATATGTTGTGTATCGTTTTGTCGCCAGACGAAAGGGAAAGACTCAAAAGAGCGATAAAATTGGGCAACACGTGAAAAGGGGCATTGCGCTCTTGTCGTCAAAACCCGTTCATACCTTCACATAGAAATCTCTTAAATTGCGGTGAACCTCAACACTAGGTAACAGATTAATTATGTTATGTTGAATGAAAATGGGAGATGGAACCGAGATTCGAACTCGGGACCTTGAACATAACGCACTCACGCGCTAACCAACTGCGCAATTCCGTTCACCCCCGACCCAGTCTACCATTAACATTCAACTTGTGGGACCCAAAGACCTCTGAGGTAGTCTCATATAGACTACAGTTGGTAAGCCCATGAGCGCGTTAGGCTTAAAGTTCCGAGTTCGAATCTCGGTCCCGTCTCCCGTTTTCATTCACCATAACATAATTAACAGCACATACCTCACTAACTACAGCTGCAATTTATGGGAAAACACCCTAATTCTGAAGATAAAAGAATTTTCAAGATTTATAGAAATATTTTGACGAAAAATCGAAGTTAAATCTAAACTTTCTTAGCGGCTTCCTCCTCATTTCTGACATTCCACGAATGACAAAATCTGCTGTTCCAAAGATGTCTTTTTGCTTCACTCCTGTCTTGACCTTCATAAAGAGCACTATTCATGATTGAGAAGGAGTCAAATATTGTGTCCAAAATAAAATAGAAATCAAAATGTACTCCAAAGTCTAATTATTTGTTTCAACCCCGAAGTGCCGATCACTGGTGTACTATCGAGAACTGATGTAAATTTTAGAATGATAAATAAAATATATTAATTTCCTTTCAATGATATCTGTTTTATGAAAGTATCAAGAAAATTATAAGTGGAATACGACGCTCCTTTTTCGTAGGGACCCCCAAAACTGATATTTCCGTCAAAATTTCGCGACAGAATGTTTTTCACGTTTACAATACTTTACATATACTACGTAAATAAGTACAAATAGAAGCTTAAAACTCAGATATGTCATAAATACGTCGTGTTTAGTTCATTATGTGTGAAATTCGAAAATTATAAGATAATAGGAATAAAAATAAAAATGTTCAATTAGTAGCACTTTAAATAGCTCTGCAGTAAGTGACGCACGAAATCCATTAGCGGTAGGTCGGTCGGTTAGCATGAGGGTAGGTGGCGGTGCGGCAAGTCAATAGGACAGGTACTAAGTGTTGAGTTTAATGGTACCTAAAAATTTTAATCCCTTGACCGACTTTACGACCATCAGGAAGTGCCGAGTCTAACAACTCCGGTTTCCACATGTCTTCTCCGACTGCAGGTGAAGACGGGGAAAAATGTATAAGCCCAGGGGCAAATGTCATACTGTAATTATCACATTATTTGCCTATGTTTAACAAATAACCTCCTATCCCTTTTCCAACTTTGTAGAGAGTAGAATCAGTATTAGTTTCCTTTTCTGTATCATTATATTTATAAACAGATAATCGAGTCACTTGAGAAATAATATGTAATAGTCTAGATTTAATCTGACAGGCTAGAATTAACTGACAGAAGAATTGATGAAGTCAATAATATTAATTTGCTTCTACAAGAAGAAGTGGAAATTAATATTAGAAATTATGATGGTAAGGCACCTCTAGATATTGCAAAAGGTCTTAATACACCAAGTATAGTTCAAATATTGGAGGAAATACAATTATTAGTTCAGCAGCAACCTAGTTCGTTGGAGCAAGTGATAAGACCAAAGAGAGGCTAATTTAGTGGAATACATATGAGAATCTTGGAAAGGTGGTAAAATAGGAATACATTTACCAAAGAAGTTTGTTATCTTTAACAAATAATACAAAACATTTACCATTTTAATAATTTTGAACAATGTTTTTTTATATGAATTAAAACAGACCTAATGGCCTGAGCTGTATTGAATAAAAATTCTTTTGTAATTCTGTTGTAATCTATTTTACGAAATATTTGGGTAAACGATGTTCATGCTATAACATTTCTGAGTTTGGGGCAGATGTTTCTGAACAAATTGCTCCCTGATGACACAACTGGACTTCAATGGAATAGCTGTGTAGATGGAAGAGATGACAAAAAGTGACCTAGAAGAAATAATAAACAGTTTAAGACCTAAGAAGGGCCCAGGTTTCGAACAAATCACACACGACATGCTACGGATGTCTTATAAAATGTATTAAGACAGACTATTGCGAATATATAATGTATGTATTCGAGAAAGTATATTTCCAGAAGTGTGTGGAGTATTAAAAATATTCTTAAAAGGAGGAAATCGAGATGTACATGATATCAGTTCGTACAGACCAATAACATTATTACCCACATTTGGTAAATGGATAGCATATAAAGTGAATGAATATCTAGTGACTCATCATAAACTACATGCTTCGCATTGTGGCTTCAGGAAAGGAAGGGGCACTGTAGATGCGCTACATGACAGTTGATACAGCTCAAGAAAGAGCGGAAAAGTATGCTTTAGTAATTTTTGTAGTCGTGAAAGGTGCATTTGACAATGCCTCATGGACATTAATTCTTGAATCTCTGCAGAGTACGGGGATAAAGAGCAAGCTTCTGAAGTTGATAGCTGCTTACTTCTGTGATAGATACACTGTACTTACTATAGGAGAGGAGAGGGTGATAAAGAAAAATACGAAAGGTTGCCCCCAAGGTGCAACCTATTTACTGGAATGTCTTATTAAACAGTGTACTTGAAAAGATAGGGAACAATCGTATTAAAGTTATAACATACGCAGACGATATTTGTCTTGTCATCAAAGGGAATTCACGAGGGAAATCTAGGAGAAGGGATCAGCTGCTTTACTCTGCTGTGAGGAACACGTGCGAAGCAAATATGTACAAATATCTTGGAAAAAGACAAAGGCAATGCAAAGAACATTTATTGCATGTTGGATACAATAGGTATATTATACCAACAAAAGAATTAATAAAATTATCTAAGTGTTGTATGCGACATCTCATCAGTTATGGAGCGAGTGTT
>NNCF01127058.1:0-11710 GCA_002313205.1 Laupala kohalensis
TGATACATTTATTGGTGAGATAAGCTAGGATTTTATCGGTAAAATTTTGAAGTTACTATCTCTGCTTCTTTTCCGCAAATACGCAAAAAATTCTGAAGCATACGAAATTGAGGAATATTTTCTAGAAATACTTTAAGATAAAAATTCCTAGAAGATAAGCGATAACTTTATGCTATAAAACGCAATACTAAATATATATTTTTTTAAAGAATGAGTCAGTAAAATTTATATTAATTATTTTCCAGATACGAGAAAAAATTGAAGAATTTCAAAAGCACATGCCAATCATACAGACCCTCGGAAATCCTGGGATGAAAGAACGTCATTGGGAGAAAATATCAGAAATTGTTGGATTCCCTATCAAACCCGATGACGATCTCACTCTAGCTAAAGTAATAGATTTTGGTCTAGAAGATTTCATTCCTCAGTTTGAAGCAATAAGTGAAGCAGCAACAAAAGAAAACAACATCGAGAAAGCACTTCAAAAGATGAAAAAAGAATGGGCAGATGTAGAATTTCAAATTATTCCATACCGTGACAGTGGCACACACATTTTATCAGCTGTTGATGATATTCAACTACAGCTGGATGACCACATTGTGAAAACACAGACAATGAAAAGTTCTGCCTACATAAAACCATTTGAGAAGGAGATTTTGTAAGCTACAAAATTATTTGAATCTTGATGAATCGATTAAATAAAAGGAATAAAACTATATTGTTTTCATGTTTCGAATACTACTTCACATCTCATAATAAACCTTGGAAGTCACTCAATATTTACAATTATTACAATTCGCTTAAAAAACAAAATATTTATTTTGAAATTTTATGTTCTGGCGTTTTAAGTATTTCAGAAGAATTTTGATGATACAAAATAATTATGAAACTCGTATAATATTTAAAAGATCAATTGCTATAAACATTTTTCCTCACAACCTTACTTAGTACATGCTTTATACGTAGATTGCTTTAGAAGCAATGCGATAGCTTTAGATCATAAAATGTGAGAAGTCTTCACGCGATTGAAGGAATGTATAGTTTTGTGTCGTTGGCAATATTACTGAACGTATTAATAATAATGTTGAACTATCCTACTCTTACTTTACAATACCAAAAGCTATCAATAAGTGACTAAAGCAAATAATAAGTAATTACGCAGCAATGAAAATACTCGAATATTAACGTTTTAAGGTCATATTGTTTGACGTCTATTTGTTACTGCTTTAACTATTTGTAATTAGTTTAACAGGATTCACATCTATAAATATAAACTTGAATGAAAACCTATTTGATGAGAAGAAGAATTGAATTTTGATTTTTTCTTCTCTTCTTAAGGGACTGGGAAAGACAACTAACTTTACTCCAAGACATCTTAGATGATTGGTTGAAAGTTCAGTCCACATGGATGTACTTAGAACCTATTTTCTCATCTCCTGACATACAGTCTCAAATGCCTGAAGAAGGAAGAAGATTCACAGCTGTAGACAAGGTAATTACTTTTTTAAAAGTCTCTTATTCTAATTGTTAAGCGAGTCCAGGCAGGCTGAGATAATACTCGAAGATGGTTACAACCATTCTTCGCACTCAGGAAACACGGTGAATGAGAGTACCCTAGGACAGTGGCGGCGATTGGGGGGGGGGAGCTTTTCTAAGGAAAGATAAAAATTTCATTTTAACCGTTGAAAACAGGGAATTATGAAAGAAATTACATCATCTCTGATGTGGTAATCACGAAATTCTTTCCTTTGATTTATTTCATTACTTAAATCATACTTAGACGAAATATGTAGAAAATGTCTTGTTAATGAAAATGGTTAATTTTTTTGCCCACCCCCTCTATTGATACTCAATCGCCGCTACTACCCTCGGATTTAATGTGAGATCCAAATACAGATGAAGGAAGGGATTTCTCCAAATATTTGGATATGGCATCCCAACCTTATAATTCGGGTACCATAAAGTTAGGATGTCTCTTCCAAATGTTGAGATGCCATATCCAAAGGTTTGACAGTCTCATTCAAAGGTTTGGAGAAATCCATATTGTACTCTGAATTTGGATCATACATTCAAACCTGTTTTCTGGGGGGCGGAATATTATCCACATAAAACGATTAAGAAGGACAAATTACGAGATTAACTGAAACAATTTGCTACATAATAATCTAACAAGGTTTTTAATACTTTTCAATTACTCTCGTAGATGTGGAAGGACATAATGAAGTCTGTAGTTGCTGATCCGCATGTTTTAGAAGTAATCAAAATCGATAAAATGTCTGAAAGGCTCAAAAAGTGTAATAATCTTCTGGATCTCATTCAGAGAGGACTGAATGATTATCTCGAGAAAAAACGTTTGTTCTTCCCACGATTTTTCTTCTTATCGAATGACGAACTTTTGGAAATTCTTTCCGAAACCAAGGATCCAACAAGGTATCAATATATGAGACGTTCAATAAGTAATGAAACACATTTTTCTTCCTCAGCCAATTTTGGTTCTAAGAAATTTTGTTTGGGAACTCCATAAACATTCAACGCGTCATCTCATATATTTCGATCTACTCCCGATACACAGCAGTGCAATAACCAGCCTTCAAAACTGCGTCAGCTTCTGAAATATGTTTCAAGCAAAGAGCAGTTAAGAATTTCTTTTGGCGGAAAACCAGACCATCAAAATTATTCAATGACCTTTACAGGATGTCCACGGACATCTGGAACTGGGTAATATCACGGTGAGTGGTTGGGCGAAGCGTCTGTCGTCAACAGAACAAAGAAAAGGAAATTTGATATCGTACGCGCAGGCCGGTCGCACTCAGCTGTAACGCCTTTAACGTTTGAACGTGCTGACACTCTCATTCGAGGTGATCGGCGAATAACAATCAACTCGGTGCCTATAGTGACGTCTCTGATGGTAGTGCTGGCCCACTTGTCCACCAATTAGCGTATTCAAAGGTTTGCGCTTGCTGGGTTCCTGGAAGTCTAACTCAAGAGCATAAAGAGCGAAGAAGGAACATGTGCATCACATAAGTCTGTGCACCCGAGAGGAGATCACAAAAATTCGGTGGACTGTTCTCCCACATCCACCCTTTAACCTGGAATCCTCGCCTTCTGACTTCCATCTCTTTGGTCTACAGAAGGATGGATTCCGTAGAAGTACTGTTCAATGATGAAGTTATAGATCCAGCAAGAACGTGGCTCAGACACAGACCAGCAGAGTGGTACCATGACGGCTTACAGACTCTCACATTAAGATGGTATAAGGTCATAGAATTGAACAGAGATTACGTTGAAAAACAGGGTTTTATAACCAAAGAATTGGGAAACAATATGGTACATTTAAATCCTGACTAAAACTATCCTGCTTTGAGAAATAAAGTGCCGCATTACTTATTGGACGCGCTTCGTATTATTAATAAAATATTTCTACTTTATTCACAAAATCGTAACAGAGAATAATAACGTCTCTCAAACATACTTTGGAATTTTAACTGATTCCTTCATAAGTATTAATTTATATCAATTTGCAGCATACCATACATATTTAGTACACCGATTAAAAACTATAGTCGTGAAATCCTTAGGATTGAGTGTGCGATCCGAATTCAGATAAAGGAAAGGATTTCTCCTAACTTGTGGATAAGAACATCTTAGTCTTATATTTAGGATTGTCCAATGGTGGACATGTCACACCCATAGGTTTGGAGGTCACATTCAAAGGTTGGGAAAAATCCTACCCATACTCTGACTTCTCAATGTAGTTAGTGTAGTTGGAAGTGTAATAATTCGTCATATTTCTTAAGTCAGAGGGTATTTTATTACACTATTAGAAGTATGCTTTTAGTAGTAATGAATTAAAACACAAAATGTTATTTAGTGCTTACTAATCATTGTTTCTTTTTATTAAAAATAACATATCTATCCTTACTATATCTTGGCCCAGTTATTTAATATCTCTGTAGCGCCACCCCGATCCGAGTTTTTATTCGCTTTTCATTTGGATGCATGAATCGAATTGACAGGATAGTCCCATGCTAGCTTCCACAGGGTAAGCAATTTATTATCACCCACATATTATCACAGTAATTTAATGATTCGCATCAGTTGCTTTGATATGTTAATAATTAGAAAGACTATTTCGGAATATTCTTATACCAAATTTTCAAGATATCATGATTGATAATAAATTGTGATTACTTCTTTTAATGGATAATGCTTGATGACAATCAATCTCATGTATCAGTTTCCCATTCTGTGTATGATGGCCACCTTCAGTAAGACACATAACATGAATGATGGCCACCTTCAGTAAGACACATAACATGAATGATGGCCACCTTCAGTAAGACATAGTACATAACATGAATTCAAATCACCACATGACTGGAAGGGCGAAATAAAATACGCATGTCCAGGACGATTCCTGTCACGTTAAACTGAATTCCACCAAACTTCTTCTCATTTTAAGACCACAAGTTCAACAACCATACATCAAACAAATTGATGTAATTTTACGTCTGCTATTTTAATTAAAATAGTTAATTCGACCTTTTTTTGTTTTAAGCAGACAGTTGTTCTGTTTTTAAAACCTCACCTGAAAAAGTGTTGAACAGAAAGATGAAACACAATGTACAAAATATTGTATTATAGCTTTAATATGATTTTAACAGAATTTTTTGAGATGTTGTGTTTTTACTAGTGCATTTATCACAACAATAAATATTAATATGTGTTGCGTGTGTATTTTTATGTGAGGTTTTAAAAACAGAATAACTGTCTGCTTAAAACAAAAAAGGTCGAATTAACAATTTGAACAATACATCAAAATCAAAACATGTCATTATTCAACATGATTCTTACAGAGTACAACCTCATTTGAAGAAGTGTTTTGAAGGAATAGAAAAATTACATTTTACTGATGAATTGGTTGTCACTGTCATGAAGTCGTCCGAAGGAGAAGAAGTTCCTCTAGTAGACAACATTAACACTGTTGCTGCTCGTGGTCAAGTAGAAAAATGGCTCAAAGAACTAGAAACAGATATGAAGAAAAGTCTCAAACAAATGGTGAAGGAATCTATAAGTGATTACCCAAAGAAAAACAGAGAGAAGTGGGTATTGTCATGGCCAGGGCAATGTATATTGTGCGTAAGTCAGAAATTCTGGACCAATGAAGTGACTGAATCAATGAAGAAAGGTATTCCTGGGATGGAGAAATATTTAGATGCTTGTAATGAGCAAATTAATAAAATCGTTGAACTAGTAAGAGGAAAACTCAAAGAGCAAAACAGGATTACTTTAGGTAAGGCTTTATGAAATGTCTATTACACTTATGTTTTTAAATTTACTGAATCTTTTGTCGTAATCATAATATTAAAAATGTTATTTTACATGACTCGCAAGGAAACTTTCAACAAGCGCAGTTCGAAAGCAGTCCTGATTTTTTAATACTGAAACATATTGACTGTTAGAGTATCCTGTCAAAATATTAGCGACGATGGCATACGGAAGTCACCGAAAAAAATTACGAAAAACAGATTCTTTTCGCATGTCGAAGAGCCATTTTTTTGGGTCTTGTACAACCCTCAGGTACGAAGCGGACGAGCATCGATATCCCAATCACGTGGCTGAGTTTCGATTCGTCCGACTTCTAGGTATCTTCGCCATTCAGGGAGACATGAAAATGCAAAAGAACAAAGCTCTTTCCCCGCACATTAAGAAAAGTAATAGATCCAGTCAAGTCAAATAGTAAAAATATACATGTACGTTTATCTAAGAACGTTATTCATGTTCAAATTTCCTTTCGCTATCTTTGTTTTCAAGTAAAAAGTTAGATCTAAAATGATAAGAAAATTTTATTGACATATTGGCAGTGCTAAACGTGACATTAAGAAAATGGTCATAATATAAGTAACGTATAAGATAAAATGAAAGGGTGCATTACAATTCATTGCGACTTTTCACATTTTGGCAAAGAAATACATTATTTTCGGTACCACTAAAAATTCACCCGTTTTTAATATTATTTTATGCGTGTTTGTATGGATTTCTAGTATGTCTTTGGTCGTGAATTTTCTGGTAGAAAACGCGTATTCATTGTACACCAGAAACATTTTGATTACAAAAACTGAACAATCAGCTTATCTCACATTTTTTGTGTAGCAATTAGATTCCACTGACACTTTCAATAAGTCTATGAAAACGAAATTTGTTTTGATATTTTAGTACCAAACAGATAAATAGAAATGTATAATTAGGGTCAAACAAATGTGTGAAAGATCTTAATTATAAAGCGATATAATTCATATCTTGTTATAACACCGAGGTTCAGTATGGGAGAAAGATACTAAGGTGATATCACGGCACGCAATGCGAAACTTACGGCAGCAGTCGGTGACCTTCACTATAGCAACTGTTTCGGCCTGTACTGAAAAAGGTTGCTTTTCCTCATGTGACCAGAAAGAAGACGACAAAAAATGGCAAACTTCTCGAATTTTTTTCAGTGTCTTTCAGTGTGCCGTCGTTGCTAATATTTTGACATGACATACTAACAGTCCATGTGTTTCAGTATTAATAAANCATCGTCGCTAATATTTTGACATAACATACTAATAGTCAATATGTTTCAGTATTAAAAGAATCAGGATCACTTTCGACCTGCTCTTGAAAGTTCCCATGTCAGTACCTGTATAATGAAGTAATACAGAATTTTGATAAGTGAGTTAGGCAAATACGATACGTACAAATGACGAAACCAATAAGATAAATATCATTAAATGACATAAAATAGAAAGGAGAAATTAATTTTTCTCCTAATCTACTACGAAAATTTTCCTAATTTTTAACCAAAATATCGTTTATGTCGTTTTCAAATTGCGTAATTGTAACCACACACCACAAGCCCAGATGCAGTGTGGGTATTTTCGTAGAAGCGGGATTCCATAAATACCACAATTCCTATGGTAGGGTTTCCGCTGCCACCAGTCCAGTTTTCCGGACAATTAAACACACGTGTAATAACAATAATTAATCATTTAATACAAGGTAAAATGAAATCTGAGTATTTACAAACTTGAACAAACTCTCAAAATCATAAATACAAGTATAAATTTGTCATTACACAGTTAATGCTATCAGAAAGCATTGATTAAACACCTATAAATTCAGTGTTGACAATTATTTCGGAATAACCCACCTAGGTTATCCGAACCTCCAACATTACAAGTTTTTTTCTCAAACAACGAACTGTTACAAGTTACATCATTCGCAACTAGTAGCAAGTGTATCAAAATTACCTCATCAATTTTACAATGGTGTGACGACCAATACTAGCCAGGTTACATCTCAAGTACCCTGCGGACTCAACCCACACGTAAAAGTCTTCGAGGATCCTCAATCCTTATAATATATACCGAAGAGGGAGCCACGTGACCAGCAGGCAACCACGCCTTGTCGCTTTCACAACGAGCACTCTACCCCTTGTTCACCCCTCGACCGTCCTGAGAACGCAGTGACCTCACCGCGAGGACGAGCCGCCTTCGACACCAGCCAGGCACCCGAACGCGCCCCTTTCTGAGTATGTTATTGTTTCTGCATCCGGCGAAAGTACTCCATTCACAAACTTCTTAACATTCTTCCTTTCTAGGAGACCGACATCTTTCAATGAGCCTCGCCTCGGACATGGCGAGCAAGTCCCTTTCACAAAAATAGTATAATACAGCTTACATTCCTTAAGGTGCCTCGCCCCGGTCAAATCTGGCGAGAACAATGCACTTTCATAGAAATAGTATAAGACAATGGGAAAGGCAAGCACTGGTCACACGCTTCTGCAGGCATCTTCAAGGGCATTCCTACCCTCCTTCCCGGAAAAACAGGGGAATGGTCCACCAATAACACAATTAATAGAAAGATTTAGCGTTGGTCCACGTCAACCTTTCATTTTTGCGGCGTACTGCTAAACTCCTTAATGGCGCTTCCCCTCAGTGGAAGAAAGTAAAAATAATAATTCTCAAACATATAGACTGTTTTGGTTCTGATGTTACAGTAATATTGTAACTCTGAGGTGGGAATAGATTTCAGTACTACGACGATAATTGTAACGATGTCTTCGTCCGTAACAACAAACAAAGAAGACTTTTATAATAAATTCAGTTTGGTTACAAATGAAGATTATCACTTTTCCGTACTCATCGTTCGAATTAAAGGAGGGAAAGCCAGGAAAATTCCCCCCTTCTGACTTTTTGCCCAAACTTCCACATAAGTATATTCCCAACGAGGGAAAAATAATTTCACCTCTCGTGATTGACATTAATAATAGTCAAAATTAAATGTTAATTTCAGCTTACGTACCAACAAAGTTTCTTGAAATATATTTTCATCACAATAATAAAGCACTCTAGAAATCTTTCACTCAGAAAAAGTTCACAATAGGTTTATAAAATTGTATATTGTAACATTTATTGAATTTGTTTATATAATTCATTAAAATTATTCATATTTTGAACGAATAGAAAAAAGAATTATTCAATTAATCGAGAAATTTTGAAATGAAATTGCGTCTTGAAAATGAACGAGGATTGTGTTGATTTGGGTCAACTGAGAGATCGAAAAGAAGACGTCTGGTTAGTTTAAAATCGAGGTAAAAGATACTTCAGCTTTCTTTTGATAGGTAGTAGTGGGCAATAGAAAAATCGATAGTCTGGAAACAGTTACGAGTGCCGGGCATCTTGAACTCGTCGTACCGCACAAAAGAAGGGAAAGCTAGGGCCGCATGACCCATCTAACCTCTAGGAAAGAGAAGACTCTTGAGATTGCGTAACGTCAACAGCCAAAACCTTTCGATATCGTGACGCATCGTCGACAATAAAGACACCAGAAATACTAAACAGAGGGGCGACGTCACAGTGGAACTAGGAATAGGATTGATCGAAGGAAGGTGTGACCACGAGGTCGCGGACTAATTAGAAAAGATAATGTGAGATTTGTAGGGGTTTTATAACAGGAATTGATTGGCTAAGAAATGACGTATGTCAAAGGCGCGGCTAGCTCCCGTCAAGTAGGAAGAGCGGAGAGTAAACGGGAAACTATAAAAGTTCGTGTTAACTTGGTAACAGATCATATCTTTAGTTTTTAAATATCTTTATGATCTTCATTTTTTAAGAGATAAATATCATCATCATAATTATCATCACATAACTATTGAGAGCTTAATGAGAAAGCTTATTGACGGAGCTCAGAGTTGAGAGCTTAGTGAGCAATGACTATTGAATAATCTGCTTAACTGTTTGTGGGAGTTCCTTAGTGAGTGCGGTTACATAATTGATCATTACGAGTCGAGAACTGATCAATTAACGATCCTGTGGACAATGCTCGGTACTTAGTACACGTACTAGGCGCTTTGGATGATAATTTGGGAAATGGACGTTGGCAAGTCATCGGAAAAGTGATGGGTCCTTGGCTCAAACTTCAATGAACTCTGTCTTAATGCGGTCACCTTTCCACACATCATTGGTCGGCAAACGTCGTCACCACTTTAGCGTCTACTGACATTTCATGACGGTACCAATCTGAGGTAGAAGTTAAGTGTTAAAGTGATGAATCTTCGTGTTAATTTTCATCTTGTGTCGACATGAAAATGTACTATCATATAAAAGAAACTATTGTTTAGGCGTAAGCAACATAATTCATGAATAAACTATATGTGATTCAAGAAAGTAAAATAATTTAATTAAAAGAATAATGAATGTGATCTAATAGCCTTCAGTTAGTAGGTACGACACATGTCTTTCAAGTATGTTTTTAAAATTATTATAAGTAAATTTTAAGGAACTATGATAATGTAATTAAATGACAATTTGTTGAAATAATCGCTTGTTTAGTATTTGTAAGATTGCATGGTGTGTTTACTTTTGGGGGTATGTGCTATGGTGAATTTGTGTTTTTTGTGAGGGCGTGAGGTGTAATTTATGATGTATTGCTTGTAACAAAGGGTTAACTTTACCAATTACCTTGGAAAATGTGCTTTCTTTTCTAAGAATTAATGTGTGTTTCACGACAAAGTAACGGTCGAACACATAACCTTGTTACGAAATTCTTTCTTGATTAATAGTGTCATTTATATAAAATTAAAATCCTTAATTATCAAACAGTGAATTAAGGTAAGTGACAGATTTATGTTACCTTCATTTTATTGTGTGTTTCGGTACAGTTTGTGACTATATTTTTATGTAGAAATTGGAACTACTGAGTAAGGTCGCAAATTTTAAAAATCACTAGATCATTATAATTTTGTTACAATACATCAGAATATGTCTATTTTGTTAAGTGCTGTATTGAAATATGTAGCTTCAAAAGCCCCCGCCACCTCAACATTTCCTTTAATTCGCACACTGTGCGCACTTATTCCAGGGATGTGACGTACGTGTGTACTATATTTTATCTACTTCATAAATACTTTCATAGATTGGAAGAATCGTTTCTCATCTAATATGACACACTTGCCTACCTTCTACATACCTTGCGTGTACCTTCCATCATGCTCCTAAATGAAGCTACTCCCTTAGGATTTATTGAACAAAAGAAATTAAAAACCTAAAATTATGAAAATTGAACTGTATACCAAACTATTTAAATACGTTTTTTTATATATTAAATGGAAACGATTTAACCATTCCCCAAGAAATGTATTAACTATTCAGATAATATAATAAACAATTTACCATATTAAAAAAATTACTAAATATACTCTAATAACATTACCGCAATAGTAATAATAATATATTTCTTTCAGGGGCCTTAGTGGTACTGGATGTACATGCACGAGATGTTTTGGTAAAGTTAGTGGAGAAAAACATATCAAAACCCTATGATTTTCAGTGGCTATGCCAATTACGGTATTACTGGGTTGTAAGTATAATGATCATATTTGGATGGACCTGAGCAGTGGCGGATCTATGGGGGTGGGGAGGGTTAAGGGAACTATAGCCCCCATCATTCGACCTGAACTCTTAAAATTGAAGTTGATAAATGAAATACCTTGTTAAAGTGTTACCAGATTAATAATTATTAGTTATAATTGTTATTAATAATATAATTGTTATTAATAAGACTAGATTAATAAAATGAATAATACCATATTAATAGCTTTAATAAATAATTGTTATTGCTATTAATAATACCAGATTGTTAATTATTTATTTGATGCATTTTATTTAAAGGTATATATTTATAAAATTTGTGTTGTAAAATCATAATTTTTAAACAAAAATGCTCCCCGGTTAACCCCCGCCCCTTGATTACGGTCTAGATCCGCCACTGGATCTGAATATATTTATGGCAAGGAACAACTTACTCATACTTTATTATCTCTCTTGCCACGGTTAAAGACTTTTTATAGCTGTCATCTTCATACATTTTCTAGTCCGGTTTTTTTTCAGGTTCTTTGAATGATTGTATGAATGGGATAGTCTCTTGCATAGCTGTTTAAAAAAGAGTGATTCCGTTAATTAACGAAGTAAACGTTTTGTTTAACTATTTAACTTTAAAGTTAATTTCTAAAATCCTTAACGCTAATAACTTCCATTACATGCATCTTCCAGTAACTTGTAAGTTAATTTTTTTAAAGCCTTGTTCCCAATGTGTGCATGATTAGAAATTTGTCACATTGTCAGAACGGATATATATATATATATATATATATATATATATATATATATATATA
>NNCF01127058.1:15365-44826 GCA_002313205.1 Laupala kohalensis
CTGCACACGCCAACTGAATACGCCAAGTCTGGGCGAGTTCTTGATGTTAGGTAAAGTAGTGTTCCGACTGCTTCACGAAAGGGGAATTTTATCACACTTTCTGTTTGGGTATTCATCAAAGTTTTCTGGACGATAGGAGCTTTCGAGGGATTGCAATTGTTCAACCCATATTTTTTCAATGACTTGTTCGGTATACGATTTTTGTGAGAGTCTGATAAAAATCAGCGTTGTTTTCAATTTCAATTCGGAGAAAACTTGGCGGATTTTCACACGAGGTCATTACAAATTCTTTTTCCAACATTTTCAGCAGCCGATCCATTTTCTTCTTTGTTTTGGCTAGTACGTAGCCGCCATCTACGTGAATAGCAAGGATCAGGTTTTTGTCAGTGTTTGTAAAAACACACTGCTCGGTTTTTAGAGGTTTCAGTCCACTTTGTTTCAGGAAGGTCGTAAATCTTTTATTCCACTGAAGGGGAGCTTGTTTCAGCCCATAGAGAGATTTTCGGAGTCGACAAATCTTGTTTCCTTCTTCAAGACCAGCAAGGAGGTACATAGAGATTTCCTCTTCTAGGTTGTCATGCAGACATGCAGTCTGCCGATGAAGTATATTTCTCTGGCAGCAACAGCTACCATAGTTCGTAGATCTGTTGTGCTTACAATGGGACTGAATGTTTCAGTGTAATCAACACCTGAACGTTGTTCACGGTCACGAACGACGAAATGAACCTTGTACGTTCCATCACCTTTGTTTTAAAAAATCCATCAGTTGCTTAATATTTTATTCTTGCCAGCATTCTGGCGATCAATGACATCCCAAGTTTTGTTTTTCTTCAAAGATTGAACTTCTTCAATGGCTTTTTTCCATTTGTCTTTTTCAGGTCCTTCTGTAGCATGTTGGTACGTCAGCAGAACATAGTCTTTGAGCAGAACAGACTGAGCTCTGTTGCGTTTCTCTCTTCCAAGTTCATGATTTTTACTACGTGCAGCAGCGCCGTCGTCCCCTGAAAATTCTTCAGCACTTTCTTCACCCGGGGGTTCTTCCGCTTCGGCGTCGCTCAGTTCCAGATCGCGCATCACGTTGATAGGATCTTCTGATTCAGTCTCATCGGATGATTCTTCATCATGTTGGGGTTCTTCCAGAATGGCCGGCTGTTCATTTCTCAAGACTAATTATATTGTCATCAACAGGATCCATCGGAAAATTGAGAAAAAATCTGTTTTCTAACAATTTATTGGTGAACTGCACATCTCTGGAAACCACTTTTTCTTTTTTACTTATCCCACGGTTTATAAGCGTTATTCGTGTAACCGATGAAAATCAGTTTCCTGCTTCTCTGGTCCAATTTTCTTAGATGACCTTCTGCGTAGACAAAACCTTCACATCCGAATAGTTTGAGATGTTTCAAGTTAGGTGGTTCACCATGCCACATTTCGTATGGCGTTTTATTTTCAAGAGCAGATGTCGGGCTCCGATTCGTGATGTATGTAGCTACGTAAGAGATTCTCCCCACATGTCATCAGGAAAGTTGGAGTCAATAGCAATGCTTGAGTTTTCTGCATGTGTTCGGTTAAGACGTTCAGATTTTTCATTGAGCTGCGGCACGTTCGGTGGAGAATAATCAAAAATCTATTCCTTTTTCAAGAGCTTTTCCGTTCCCGATCAACAGGAAATTGAAATAGTGGAACACCGGTTTCAGATGTATTTCTGCAATGTAATACATCGCATACTTTAAATCGAATACGCGGTGCCATTCTGTAGCAGCCTACAAAACTGCAAAACTCAGAAGCTGGAATTCCTAAAGCTTGAATCGAACACTAATTACACACACTAATTAACACACAGAATTCGAGTAGTAACTTAAAGCCACAACGTGATAACCATGTGCTCCAACCGTCACTTCCACTACCGAAAGGAGATCTCGGTCACTACCACCAAGCGAGCATTCAGTTGAACCGTTGGTGGGGGGAAGTTGGTTCATCGCCTTGCTAGTGGAGCGCTGCTAGTCGTAATACACGAACGATCCGTCTGTTCCTTCTATAATCTGTGGTCCTTATAGGCCGCGTCCACACTATGCAACCTGTGAGCTCAAACTGCTACCTGCAGACTTCAAAGAGGCGCCAAACTGTACGAAATCTTCTCTCGCAAACTAACTCCTTTCTCTTTCTCCGGAGCCTTGAGGAAAAAGTAAAAGGAACTAGCTTACAATGAGTCACTATTAAGCTGTGGTGTACAAAAAATTTAAATCTTATATTACTTTACGAAACTTTTTCGGTAATATTTGAATTCTACTTATAAAAAGGAATATGAGTCCGAACACGACTAATAAGCGATATTTATAAACCAAGATATTTGTTTGATTTTCAATAATTTCATTACAGACAAGTTCCCACACACACAAATGAATTTTAATCGTGTATTGATCGGATGTTAAAATGAAATTGAAAATATTCAGTCAGTTAGAGTTATTATATACAAGAATCACTTAATGTGAAAGAACTTTCCTCATCTGAACACAGTCTTTGCAGATATTTAAAGTATGGAAATTACCTTCCCAGTTTGATTTGTCGTCTCATAGATTTCAGACGCTAGTGATATTTCATCACAACATACCCCTTCACCACCTTTCCGGTGAAAATCCCACCTTTTTGTTCTTATTCTTCGAAAATTGTCGGGAACAGTACTCGTTGACCTCTGAAAATATATCGAGATGGAAATTACCTAGCTTTTCAAAGTGTTCATGAATGTCCAGGGCTCAATATCTCTACAGTCTCTCTATTGTCATATATATTATATTATTATAGACCCCTCACTTTGAACTGATGTGGAAGGCTCAAAAATTAACACCATAAAATTTGTCATGTTCTTGTGCATATAATGAAGTTTAAAAAATGGTTCTAAGAATGAATAAAATTAAAAAACGAGAAATTTTCACACGAGTGAATTCCATAGGGGCAAAATTTCATTTTCTCATGTCTTGCGCAGTTGTGTCAAGAGATATCATGTGCTCCTTTGTATGCGATCCCTTCTCTCTTTCTTCACTCCCCTCGGCCCCCGTCAGTAGTTATAGATAGTTTTATGACTTCTTGAGCTGTTGCCTGCAGCTTGCTTATACTTGTAACCTTTCTACTGACTGATTCTAGTATCCGCTTCTTTTACTCTCTGTGCTTAACTTTCAAAATAGTACTTCTATTAATTTTTAATTACCCTATTTTTGAAACGTGACGGAATGTAGCTATTCTGACTTAAATCTTCTGTACTAGAACATAATTTTAATTCATGTTTGCTTTCTTATTCATTTCAAAACAGTGTTCAAATGAAAGTTTGGGAAACGAGTGAATTTCTCTCCTTCTGACATTTTTGTCTCAATTTCTACACCTTATATTTAATTCCAACGAGGGATAAATAATTGTACCTCTCGTAATTGTCAAAGATTATTCTCAAAATTGAGTATTAATTTCAACTAATGAGTCATAAATGTATATATGTACATTATAATGAGTCACTCTATAAATCTTAATTATTAGAAAAATAGATTAGACACGTTTATAATAGGTCAACATAAATAGTATATATTTGAGTATCAGAATTAAATTCAAAATTACAAAACATATGTGGTCGTTTTGAATTCCCTCTTCCTCCCTTAATGTAATCAAATTTTCTTGAAAATTTTATATAGCACTAAATTGAAATATGACAAGCTCCAAAAATTTCTCCCTTCCTTCTACATTCTCTTTCATTCGATGAAAAAGCTATTTTTTATGTAAGCTTGAGACAAGTTTTACGTAAGTACCAGTGAATCCAAGTAGATTGTAATGTGACGGGTCAAATTCGATATTATTTCCTGAGATTATGGTGTCGATGAAGATAACTACGTCAGCTGTTTATTGAATATTCAGTGTTCTGGTTTCGTTCTCCCCTACCCCGCTCTTGGAGGAGCAGTCAACCAACAGAAGACTGAAGACGCGCGCTCTGTCCCGCAACGCCGTCCCGGATTTCCCAAAAAATCTTTCCATTGCTTCGCATTGGTATGAACCGATTGCACTAGCCACGGTTTGCGGTTTGAAGTTCCCAGAGAAAGACCTTTTGGAGTGTCCGGAGGGCTGTAAAACTTTCCGGGAAACTAGTTAGCAGTATATGTCTGCGGTCCGCTTTCGGAAAAATGCGGTCTCATTTCACCCCTTATGGAAAATTGGAATTTTCTCACGTTTAAATCGGATAATACGTAATAAAAAGCAATACATTGGGCTTCGTACAGTATGAAAGATACAATGCTATTGCCATCTATTCTGTAGATAAAATTTTTTGAACTTATGGATGTAAGATGGCACTTTTCTCTATTTTTATAAAAAATGGGAAAAATGTAAGAGCGATTAACTTTGCCTTTTGGTTGCTAACATACCGAGCAACTCCCCATCCTATTCACGTAAAACATTCACTCAGGTTGTTATAAGGGGGATGAGGGCGGACACCCCTCAATGGTACTTAATTTTTTAAATTCAAATATACTGTTTACATCTATTGACCTATTGACACCAAATGTATTGCTTTATATCACCAAATGTATTGCTTTATATATATTGTTGATAGAGAAAATAATATAAATGACCACTGGAAAGTGTTGAACTCGAAATCAAAGTTCAACCCGACAGTATCTCTATCTCCATCACGTGGTCGAAATGGAGACGAACCAAGTCTAAGCTAAGGAAACGTTCGTTAAATGCTCAAGAACAAGGTGGCACTTAAAATTATATTTATGAGTTCCTTAACCCGCAAGCGAGTACAAATTATTCGAATAAATTCAACAGAATAGCATTCTTAACCAACAATATTATTAGTTTTGAATGCGTTAACATTCTCTAATGATTTTAGAGGTTTTTTTGACGTAGGAGTTAAATTTATACATCATTCAAGTCAATTTAGATCGTAGGTCCCCCAGGGGACTTACATCTAGTAAGTACGTGTTTGACGAACACGGAGCTGAGTCTGGCATTACTTCCACTTACTTGTGCAATGCTCCTTCCTTTCTCTTTCCTGACCTTCCCTTGGTCACCTCTTGTTCTTTTCGATCCCGACGCTATTAGAGCTAGGGTGTCTTTCATTTTCCTCATTCCTCTCATTTTTTGTCCCCCCTCATGTTATGTGCTCCCCTCATTTCCCCCCCCTCCATTTGATTTTTTGATGTATGTTGTGAGATATGTTTTGGTGTGTTGTAAATCAGGAGGGTTTTTAGTGGGTAGGGTTGAGTCATTCGGTAAGTCCCACACGCGGGGAGAGTCATGTTGGCTCTCCCTAGTGCGTAACTGCATTTTCCCTACCTGTACAAGTTTTTCGGGCTCCAATGACCTTTGATGTCGACATGAGCCGTAAAGCCCCACAAAAAAATAGATCGTAGGTTATGAACATGACGATAAACGACCAATCATCATTTAACGTAAAAACATACAATGACTTAATGCTTTTTAACATTTTCGAATTCCATTAATTTTTCACAAAATTATCTGCAGGAAGATGACATGATGACCCGCATGATTAATTCAGAATTGGCCTATGGCTATGAATATTTGGGAAATTCTCCTCGTCTGGTTATTACTCCTCTGACTGATCGCTGCTACCGAACATTGTTTGGTGCATTACGATTACATTTAGGTAAGCTAATGGGTAGATGTATCAAATAATTTATATAGTACTGTTTTTATTTGCAGCAACGAAAAGGGTTTTTTTGTCTTTTAATAGGAGGTGCTCCCGAAGGACCTGCTGGAACAGGAAAAACTGAAACTACCAAAGACTTGGCGAAAGCAGTGGCAAAGCAATGTGTTGTGTTCAATTGCTCAGATGGGCTCGACTATATTGCTTTGGGGAAATTTTTTAAGGTGAATATAAGTGAAAAAAATCATAACTATTGTCCGCGCAGACAAAGAAAAGTAATGAGATGTAACAAATGAAGCGAAAGCGCGGTGTTGTCGTATGCCTGCTGCGGGGGGTGGTCTCGCGTCGCTCCACCCATTTCACACAGCATGGTAGTGGCACTCTCACATAGAATCTTTAACCCGAGGAAAAGCTAACTTCAGAAATATATTGCGTCCTATCGGCCAAAGGTCAGATCCAGCCTGCCGACACTCACAGTTAGGATATCACTTACTGCCGGTTCAGTGTTGCACCTACTTCATTAATGGAAAGTATATAAAACTATATTTCAAATAAACAAAATAATTTACAAGTAAATTGTTGTACTTTTATGAAGGTTTCCGTGTTTGTCTCATTTGTATCGGACAACTATTAGAGAAATTATAGGTTACATTGTAATTACTATTGAAAATACTGAATTACTTTATATAGTTAATGATAGAATATGTGTATCTTTACAACATAAAATAATAAGATAAAACAAATAATATTTTCAAGTCTAAAACATCATGAAATAAACACTAATATTCATTTGAATTGACTACATTTGATGTAACGTAGGTATAACAAAATGACATTTAATGAAAGTCAGCTCTACTAACATAATACGAACCAGCGAATTCACGTGAAGTAATAACTGGCAAAGAAATAAATGGATTGTAAGTTTCTTTGAAGTTCCTAGAAATTTCAAAAATAAAATTAAGTATAGAATTCAAAGACAAAATTTAACTACCACCTTATTACAGGTATAAACAAATAAAACGCCCAAAGAATACGGCTGTGGTCTAGCCTTTTAATCCTCGATGGAAGATGAACACGTACAGAATATTTTATTTCAACGTTGACCCACCCTCTTTCGCCGGTTGTGTGCGGAGCGTGGGCGACATCGTGCGAACGTAAGATTCTGCTGACACGGGTAAAACGCCCACATAGAAAGAGTCGGCAATTTCGCAATGCTGGCATTGGCTCCTCAACTTTCGCATGGTCTTTAGGCTCCTCCGTCATTACTTTTCTTTGGCTGCCGGGAGTATGCATATTGTTTATTCTTAAATCCATATCGTTAATTTATGACAATTAATTCGCCCAAAATCGGGACACGTAACGTCTAATCGAAAATGACGTATAGGGTCCGTCCCACCACAAAGCCCTTGAGGTGATCGGAAATTGCGGGTCAATAAGTGTTACGCGTTAAACTAAAAACTAATGGCTTCATAAAATAAGAAAGTATTGGGTTGTAGAGATATCTGCCTGCGGTATTTCCGCTGGGCGCTCTTCTTCAAGTCATTTGACTGCTCTTTGGAATGCTTTAAGCCGAAACAAAGTTCAGCACTCGCACCCGATGACTAGGAAATGAAAACTATCCTGTACAGGGACCGTCCCACGAGAAAGTCCCTGTCGATTTCCGGTCCTGAAAAGAATGGCACATTCAGCGTATGCACCGTACATATATTATAACTTGTAAATATCGTTCTCTGCTGACCCTTAACCTACCAATTCTCCCTTAGCTGACCTTATCCAGATGTCGCGGAGCGGCGCCGCATTACAGAGAAATGTTGTAATGCCTTCCAAACCAATAAAAATTGAATTTTAAATTATTTTTTTTAAATTGTAGTTTGACAAAAATATTTTTTGTCAATTTTTAAGCAGTAATTAGATCTAGTAAGATCATGTGACATGTATATCTCATTTATTAATCAATAGTTATAGTAAAATTTTGTTAATTTCTAAAACAACAAGAAATTGATGTTCTGAGAAAGCTGCATGTTTACTGAATTTTCTTCCCCTACTCAGGGTCTTGCATCATGTGGGGCATGGTCCTGCTTTGACGAATTTAATCGCATAGATTTAGAAGTTTTATCAGTTGTTGCCCAACAAATTTTGACCATCCAAAGAGGAATTAATGCAGGTTTATCAAAAATGAAATTTGAAGGAACTGAAATAGAGTTGGACAGAACGTGTGCTGTATTCATTACAATGAATCCTGGATATGCAGGACGTAGTGAATTACCAGACAACTTGAAGGTAAAGTAAATGATTTAATAAACTATAATTTTAAAGTTGAAATTCAGAAAAGATTTATCACAAGACATGAGTCTTCTTTGAACTTGGGATCTAAAACTATTTATTTTAGGATGCTCTCAGTATTTTAAATATTTCAATATTTTCAATTTTCAGTGAGAAATCCCAATATTTTCATTTTTTCTGAAAAATTCCTGTATTTTCGATACTTCGGAGATTGGCGGTTTCATCAAATGATCTCTTCATATTAAAATTCTAAATATAAATAAGCTCCTAAGTTCCATGAAAAGATGTAGTCTAAAAATTCATTAAAAAATTAACAATTTAATGGAACTATGTCAACACAAGATTATCATCGCTGTTTTGTACAGAAATGTTGAGTATTGTTATGTAAATATAAAGAAATGTAGATAATCAGGTTGCTAACATTATAATTAAAATAGATTAATATTGTTATGTGTATAAACTTTTTATATATTTATATGAATTACAAATTAAAAATTCAATTTTTCTTTTCATAATTTAATATTTGCTTTGCAGGCACTTTTCCGACCAGTAGCTATGATGGTTCCAGATTATGCTTTGATATCGGAAATTGTACTTTATTCCTGTGGATTTGTTCAGGCTCGACCATTAGCAGTTAAAATTGTTGCTACATACAAACTTTGTTCAGAACAGCTTTCTTCTCAATATCATTATGATTATGGTAATATTTTCTACAACTGCTTATTAGCATGTTTTGACAAAATAGTTTTTTTCTTTATTTTGTGAAAGATAATATGGTTTTCTGTTAGGAATGAGAGCTGTAAAATCAGTATTGGTTGCGGCTGGAAATTTAAAATTGAAATATCCAACAGAATCTGAAGATATTCTCATGCTTCGATCAATAAAAGATGTTAATTTACCTAAGTTCCTTTCACATGATCTCCCACTCTTTCAGGTACATATCAATTATGTTCTGTAATCATAAATAATTATCAGGGATAAGATTTTAATGATGTAAAAAAGAAATATCCTTGCAACTTATCTTTTTCTAATCTCTCTTTCAACTAAAAAAGTAAATGTACAAATGATTTGAAAAGAGCTAACTAGCTCTGCTAGCTTAACATGATAATATAAAGCAGGTCTTGAGTCTAGCAAGTCTTGAGATTAGATTCATGTCCTGCTTGGAGAGAGAAAATTTGCTCAAATTTTCAGTATTAATAATGTCACACAGAATAATCACGATAAAACCTAACCATATATGTTGGAGATGAGAAATTCATCTAAAAATGTGCTCTACAAAAATATTTGTATTTCCTTCAGTTACTTGAGTTTTATTTAGACATTTGTATTTACATTTTTTTATGAGTTAGTATTTACTTTAGTTATTTTACAATATTTTGATTTACAATTTTCTTGCCTCTCTAGGGTATAGCATCTGATTTATTCCCTGGAGTGGATTTACCTGAACCTGATTACACAACTTTGAACAGGGAAGTAAAAATTGCTTGTGAACAAAATAATATTCAATGTCCAGAAAAGTTTTTGGAAAAGATTCAACAAATTTATGAAATGATGATTGTTAGGCACGGATTTATGATTGTGGGACCTCCTTTTGGTGGTAAAACCACAGCGTACAAAATGCTTGCTAATGGTCTAGGACAGATAGAAGAAAAGGTATATTTCTGAATAGTACTTCATTTAGGAAAGTTTTAATTGCTATTCTTAAATTTCTTCTGTAATACAGGGAGAAATGAATGAGCACAAAGTTCAAATTACAGTCATAAACCCCAAAGCAATAACACTGGGACAGCTGTATGGACAATTTGATCCTGTGTCTCATGAGTGGTCCGATGGAATTCTAGCGGTTAGTTACCGTCAGTTTGCAATGTCTACCAACAAAGACAGGTATTGGGCATTCGATATTCTTATTAAATTATAACATATTATATTACTATTTCTCTTAATATAAATTCAACTACAGGAAATGGTTGATATTTGATGGTCCTGTTGATGCCATATGGATTGAAAGTATGAATACTGTATTAGATGACAACAAAAAACTGTGCCTAATGTCTGGAGAAATCATTCAATTAGCATCAACTACTAACTTGATATTTGAGCCAATGGATCTAGAAGCTGCTTCTCCAGCAACTGTAAGTTTAAGGGTACCCTTTAGAGAGATTGTTTTTTCTCTTTTTTCAAAAAGTGCAGTGAATTCTCAATATTCTTTAGGTATCCAGATGTGGGATGATTTATATGGAGCCAGTGTTATTAGGATGGCAGCCGCTAGTGCAATCTTGGTTAAATGCTTTGCCATCCAGTATTTCCGATGCAAACAAACAAGTTATTCAGTCTATGTTTGATCGATTCATACCAATCTTGGTTCACTTTATACGGAAATGTGATTATGAGGTAGATTTGATTTGCTTAATTAATCTATTGAAATTACAGATGTCTTGAGTTATATGAAAATGTTCCTTAGTACAATATATTGTGTCCTTTAGACTTGTTTACATATTTTTTAAGTTTCTCATTAATTTTTTAACACAGTATTAAAATAATTGTAACATGTTTTGTTTGCAAATAATTGTAATTTGTTTTTGCTTTTTGGCAGGAACTAACTCCAACCACAGACTCTGGTTTAATCAAAGGTGTAATGAATCTCATGGATTGTTTTATGGATGATTTTGGGAAACCTGAAGCTGTCAAGAAATTACAGGACATTGATATCAGAGCTCAACTAGAAGTAAGATTTAAAAGTAATTTCACTAAAGTGACTGGAAAAGTAGTTTTTAGTGAAAACTTATTTAAAAAACAAAAAACTGTAAATGTATTTAAGTTACAAATGAAATTAAGAGTAATGTTTACCTTTTCCCAGGGCATCTTCTTTTTTGCATGTATGTGGGCTATGTCAGGAACTCTAGATTCAAAAGGAAGAGAGAAGTTCAATGATGTTTTCAGAGGTTTATTGTTAAAGGATTTTCCACCAGAAGTACAAAAATCTATTGGCTACCATGAAAAAGTTCCTGCAGCCATTAAACCATTCATTTTCATAATTCCAATGCGGGGCTTGGTATTTGATTATAAATTCCTAAAAGAGGTATGTTCTAATATTTAAGTTGATTAACAATGCTACTAGTATTGTGACACTACTATATTTTTTTAGGGCAAAGGGAAATGGAAATTATGGTCTGATGAATTACAAACTGCCCCTCCTATACCTAAAGATATTCCTGTAAATCAAATAATTGTGACAACTATAGAAACCATACGTAACATGGCTCTTTTAAAAATGCTGATAACTCATGAAAAACCTGTGATGTTTGTGGGCCCAACAGGAACTGGAAAATCAGTTTACATTACAGTAAGATACTTAAGAAAATGTTTTTCAATAATTATATTTTAATATGCAAATATTATATAATATTTGGTTTGTTTTTTATCTGCAGGATTTATTACTTCACAAACTCAGTCCAGACATATATCTTCCACATTTCATGAACTTTTCTGCTCAAACAAATTCTAATCAAACACAAGACATTATTATGGGCAAACTGGATAAGAGAAGGAAAGGTAATAATGAAAAGTGTAAAAGAATTAGTTACATAGCATGTGGCTCATTTACCACATTGGCATAAGAAGAATAATTGTTTTGGTTGGTCTGGGACCTAGACAACATGGATATAGGAATATTTTCATTTAGATTCCTGGAAGTCGGATACATTAGAATTGGTGTAAATCTCAAACTAACAAAAATGTTCAAAATAATTATGGTAAAATGATTACAAAATGACAATTTAAATTATTTAAATCACTAATATTAATTTATAAAAAATTGTTAAACAGAAATTATTCTTAGTTGGGGTTTTTTTTTTTTTTTGAAGGCAACTTTTCAAAGCCACTTCCATAGTAACATTTTGTTTCACATTTTTGTTTTTTATATGAAGCAGAGAGGTATTGGAGAATTTTTCTTGTTCTATTCTGATGAGCCATGCCTTCACTCTCATGGCTGAAAAGCTTCTATCGCACCTGACTGAGCTGACTGGAAGAATAATTGGAGTCAAGTAAATGTCAAATTTAATGGCATTTCTCTCATTACAGCTTAGATGTCAGTAGGGCTGGTGAAGACTGTTTTGAAGCAACAGCTAAATCCTTACAAGTCTATTGGCATTTTTGGATAGAGATTCTTGAATACTTTTCTCTCTACTCTAGGTCCCTCAACCAATCCCTGTACATTATATTGGCCGTTGGTTCTTGTAACAAAATTCTAGAGTGGGCACCATAACTGACTGATGGGGGCACTGTCCTTTCAACTCACCCCTGGTTATGCCACTGGTCTTCCATTCTTATATATTTTGATTAAAAGCTCCTTTATCAAGATTCCTATAATCTTTAGGCTACAAGTGCTTGAATAAGAAAAAAGGAAGATAGAAATAAGAACTATGAATGACACAATTAAAAATTAACAGATAGAACAGAAATGACAAATCTTTGTTCAAAAACTCAAAATTAAAAAGAGGACAAAAAATAGAAATATCACAATAAACTAATTGTTTTATAAGTATTATTTGCATGTATTTCTCAGTCAGACAAGTGGAAATCTAAAAGATGAGAATACATACTTTTTAACACTTTGAATACAAAATACAGTATATGAAATAGGATTATTCAAACTGTTGTATAAGGAAACTTTCTTAACCCTGGTCAATGTATTCTTCACTATTATTGAAAAAAATACTGCTATGGGAAATTTTAATGCTGGATCTGAAGAATTATTTCAGAAAAACCTTCCATTCCTTCTGAAACTGTGTTTTACTGGAGTCCGTAATGACATTCTCCATAATGGCTTAGAGTGATTGTGTGCTAGGATGGTGAATACAGGTAAATTTTCTATTCATTTTACAGCATTGAAATTCTATTTAGAGAAGCATACTTTGACTTTGGTGTTCTACATTTTCAGATAACTAGAAACACTTATAGTCAACTGTAAGTTTCCTCATAATTAAATTATTTTCACAGACTGAAAATTTAAAGAAGTTATTTATTTGAATTAAAGGCAGTTGTAAGGTTTTTATTAGTAAATTTCATTTTTCATAATAAAGTTATTAAAGTGAATTTAAAAAGTTAGAGAAAGATACAAATCCTCATTTCAAAAATTAAGCTGAGTATAAAATGTTTCAGGTGTATATGGTCCACCTCTGGGAAAAAAATGTGTAGTTTTTGTAGATGATGTAAATATGCCTCTTAAGGAGACGTATGGTGCACAGCCACCCATTGAATTACTACGACAATGGCTGGATCACTGGATATGGTATGATAGAAAGGACACTAGTGCTATAAAACTAGTAGATGTTCAGGTATTTATATAAACATGACTTGTTATGCAATAAATTTAGTTTCAACAAATACATTTTCAATATTAATACACCTTTCAAAGGAATAGATACTGTCCCACGCAAATCTCACATATGTTCAATAATTTCTGATGTTATCATGGTGAAACCTGTACGATAACGATAACATCTGTCTCNAAACAACAATGTAAATTTTTTTATTTTTAGTGTGTGTGCGCGATGGGTCCAGTTAGTGCAGGAGGAAATGTTGTTACACCTCGATTCGTGCGTCATTTTACTGTTCTTGGAATTGATGAATTCAATGATGAAACTATGAGAACAATTTTTAGCAAAATAATGCTCTGGCATCTAAGTACAAAGTAAGTTTTCTATGCTTTTACAGACCAACACTGAAAATAGAGTGAAATAATATTTATCTTATAGAACATGTTTCAAATGAGAAACACGAATGATACTGGTAAATTAATTTTATTTGTTTTTACACCGCCAATGGTTATGGCCAAACATATTATCTAACATTGCTCTCCCTATCATAATCAGAGCATCTCGTTGTTTAGAAATTTTAGTTTAACAGCACATGGTTCCATAAAATAATAATGAAATGACAAATCTACGAAGTGTTTCAAGTTAAAGGAATCAAAAACCTCCAAACTTCAAAAGTAACTTTTATTAGTAAGTTGGGCCGATTTCTTCATTTCTTACACATTCACTTTAAATATGGAGAGACAAAATGGAATAAAAGTGTTGAACAAAATAAAATTTTCCACTATGTCATAAAAATAGTCTGCAAATATCAGCAATTTCAAATTTAAAAAGCAAACACAACTCAATTAAAAGAAGGTATTTCTGAAATTTGTCTTAAGTTCTACCAACAAGATTTGACTAGAACAACAACTTTGTCAGGTTGCTCGGTCCTTACAATCTGAATTATGATTAAAAAGATGGGTTAGCTCAATAAAATAAACTTTATTGTCAAAAAGCAGTTGGAAACTGCGTGTGACCACTTGGGGGATAATAAACTAAGTTTTTCTGAATTTCAAAAGAATCATTCGAAATTATGGCCCAAAATACTTCAGGAACTTAAGGAGTGTGCAGCAGACATCATACCATCAATATTTTAAGTGGAAAATTATGTGAGTTATTGAATGAAATGAAACGACGGAAAGGGGAATGCTGGAAAGAACTATGCGAACAAGTTGATCGAGATTCTTGGGGTACACCTTACAGGAAAGCGCTGGGCAAATCGCGTAAGAATAATGGTGGAATACCAAAAGATAAAGAGACCCTACTCCATATAGTAGCCTCGCTATTTCCAAAAGGAGAACCCAGGACGATGCACCCAGAAATCAGAGAGGAAGAGGTACCACCATTCCAACTGAATGAACTAGAAGCGGCCGCAAAGAGACTGAAAAGTGGCAAAACGCCTGGACCTGACGGCATACCGAATGAGGCACAAAAGATTACTGAGATGCGTACACCTGACCTGCTTCTTGATCTATTTAACACTTCTTTAAAAGAAGGATATTTGCCAGATCCATGGAAAAGGCAAAAGTTAGCGCTCATACCAAAAGGGAAAGGGCAGGATCCAAAAGACCCATCTGCTTACAGACCTCTGGGAATGCTTGATAGCACAGGAAAGCTGTATGAGAGAATGATTCTGAACATAATAGAATCATGCTTTGATGAAAATGGATGTTTTTTGGAAAAGCCGTTTGGCTTCAGGAAAGGAAAGTCAACTTTGAATGCAATTCACGAGGTCCAATTGGAAGACTAAGGCATCTAAATTGCTACCTAGTCCGGCGGTATTTGCGTAGTGATTACTCTAGATGTAAGAATAGCGTTTAATTCAGCTAATTGGGAAGACATCTATCGCTCACTCNTACTTGGAGGAAAGATGCCTGCTGGTACAAAACAGAAAATGAAACAGCAACCATAGAGCTATCATCCGGAATTGGGCAAGGGTCCGTCCAAGGAGGCACGTTGTGGAGTAGTCTGTACGATGACCTCCTTCGTTTACAAAAGGGGTAAAGATAGTGGGTTACGCCGATGATGCAGCCATGATAGCAGTTGCAAATACCACGAAAAAAATTGGAATGGAAATGTAACGAAGCCTTGGAAACAGTTGCCGTATGGATGAAGAGTAGAGGCTTCGAGCTCGCTCATTAGAAAACGGAAGCGATAATAATCACAAAGAGACGCAAGTACAACCTACCCCATATTGAAATTGAGAGACAAGCATTTCAAATTCCAGGAAAACCTTCGTTACTTGGGTATATGGATAGACAGGAAATGGAGTTTCCGGGAGCATATCAAGAAGGCATCTACCAAGGCAAGTGGTATCGGCACAGCTCTACAAAACTAATGCCAAATATCGACAGTCCGAAACCGGAAAGAAGATTACTGCTGACCAGCGCGGTACATTCCGTGTTAGTCTATGGATCACCAATATGGGGACATCATGCCCGTAAAGGAATAATTAAGAGATGTATGACGCCTGTCCAAAGGAAAATGGCTTTGAGAGTCATTTGTGGATATCGGACGATATTGACAGGAGCAGTTTTGGTGTTGTCTGGCATCCCACCCATCTGGTTGAAAGCAAAAGAAAGGTCGATAATATGTGAGAAACGAAACCAAGTAGGTGCAGATGAAGTTCTTCAACAGGAGGTGAAAGTAGAAGCCCGCAGAGAGTTGAATGGGGAATGGCAAGCCGAATGGGACGCGTATCCGAAAGGACGATGGACGTATACATTGCTCCCTAAGATTGAGGAGTGGTGCAAGCGACGGCATGACCAGCTAGATTATACCTCACGCAAGCCATCAGCGGACATGGGTGTTTTGTGTCACCGCATGCACCGACGAATGAACCCAAGCTGTCAGAGCTGCGGAGCGGAACTGGACGACCCAGAGCATGCCGTCTTTGCATGTCCCACACATGAAAGAGCACGCATGAGAGACGCTACTGAAATACGGTGTAGTCTGCAACCTGATAACTTTATCACCCAGATGATAGAAACCCCGAAGAAATGAAAAAAAGTGGCGTGATTAATTCGGCACATTATCATGAAGAAGAGGGTGGAGGAGGCAGAATTGCGAAGCGGAAAAGAGTGAAGTTCACATAGAAGCGAAGAAGTGACGGTCCTGAACCCCTAATCCTGACACCTGAGCAATAGGTCGAAGGAACGGGGGAGTAAGGAAAATGCAACCACCGAGGGAATCCACATGGATCATGACAGATCCCACTGAAGGAATGCTAACGCGGTACCGGTGGGGATCCTGGTGTCGTAGGGTCACTGGTGAGGAACTTGCTCCTTCCACGTTCACCAAAAAACATACATACTGTAACAAAACGGGGGGTGTAAAAGGGGAAATAATAGAGTCACCTTATCAATAATTCTATCTGCCTCGGCTAGCTCGTTCTAATTAATTTAGCAAGTGAATTCGTGTTGTTTATGTAAGTGAATAACACACACTGGGGTTCCTTAATCCAAGAAAAACACATAAAATAAATTGACTCAATCATTTAATCAGACAGGTACATTTTAATTTAAACATTGCATGCTACACAGCCCCCAAAAATCACACATTTCCCAAATATAACCAAAATAACACATCCTTTGCAAAATAACCATTCGACAAGAATGATCTCAGTTCGTCTCCGCGCTTATATAAATGAGGTTTTCTCCTACTCTACCCGTCTGCCACTTACTCACGTAATCTGTGTTTCAAAACTCATGAGACTTACTTTGTCCAATGATATCAAAATCCCACTCTTCATAGAGTTTCTGCTATAATTTAACTTTTAGCTTGAGAACGCGCGTACCAGGCCAATCCACAAGCTGCATTTTTAAACATTTCCACGCTCAACGGCGTCCTCCTCCCCAACCGTTTTTGAGTGATCTTAACCAGAGGGTTTTTAACAATAGACACTAAATTTATTTAACTTTCTAAATTTTCAACGGTCGCACTAGTCCCTTTAAAGTATCCTACTCCCACAGATCGGCGTCGCCCGCCGGTCGCTCCTAGACCGCTGGTCGCTATGCGAACGAAGGATCCCTCTCACGTTCCCGCTGCTATTGTAGTCTCTTTAACTCATAAAACCTTTCTTTTTCTTCTCCTGCGTTCGCGTCTCTGCTGACCGCTGCGTGTTCGATCTGGTATCCTCCAACTGACGTTGACCTCCTTTTTTATTACGATAAATTTATTATGATAAAACATAGAGAAAATTTCTGTTGTCACTGGTGTCTCCTCCAACGAACTCTGTTTACGATGTACTCGCCAAGATAGCTCCCAACCGCTTTTGACCAAAACAAATACGTAGTACACCGCCCCTTTCACCTCGCTTCTCTTTAAATTTTGTTCCTGGAACAAGGAAGCTCTGCGTCCACTCCAACGGTTGAGAGCCTTCCCCCTATCCCTGCGACTTTGCCTTTAAGGGCCACGGAACCTTTCCGCTTACTAATAAACATTTGGATCTTTAATAACCTTATAAGATTGATTATTAATTGAGAATTAATCAAATCTTACAATGCATACCTACATACATACTGTGGCAGAACGAAAATTTAGTTATAATAATAATAAATGAACCTAAGTTAAATCGAAAATTATTAATTAGTTTGTTTAAATTTCTATGCCTCGACTAGCTTTCTCAGGGGTCTACTCGTAATTAGGTTCGTGTTGTTTAATCAAGGGAAGGTGCCATACTGGAGTTCCAAAGACAGGAAAACGCTTCATGGACAAATTAACTCATTAACTTTAATGAACACACATAACATATACAATGAAAAAAGACCCCCATGCTGCCCCCAAAAACACACGTAACTTCCTACAAACATAAATACAAAAACCTCTGATTTAACCGCCGAGTTCGGCTTCTCCACAACAAATGAATTTAAATAAATTAGACCTTTTAAACAACATTGAGATAATTTTTCTCTCAATCAACAAAAGAAACACTGAAGTGACAACAAGTTTCGCTTCTTGAAAGCGCAATTACATTTACAATTAATTTGAAAGACTGAATTAGGCGGTGTTCTTCCTTGATGAATGGCCCCTCTTTCATCAAGTTCAAAGAGTCATGAAGTTCAAAGTTCTGGGCCCCTTTTAACAATAAAAACCGCACTTGTCTTCTCGCAATAGCGCATGACGATAAGTATTGGATGCAACCAACAGTCATGAAAATACCTCATCCAGATGACAAATCAAGCACCGCAGTGGTGAGTGCAGGGTGCGTAGACCTCACGGGAAGCCAGCCTGGCTCTGGAGCTAGGGCGATTTCTGGTTGGTGACGTCACGTCTCGAAGGCTCGAACGGTGGTGAATTTCACCCTCAAACTACGCGGCCTGGGTACCCTCAGGTGTAGCGCGGACCCGAACCACCATTGTCCGACTCCAACTGCTGGTGACGGCGTCTCGGAAGAGCCCACCGATCGGACAGTTACGTCACGTTTTATCAGATTTAGAATCCGCCGCCAAGAATACTCGCCATAAAGAAAACTAAAGACTTAGTTCCCGAAACTTGTAATCTCATATGATATTATAAACAATCAGACAATATTAAAATAAAACTGAGTCGAAATCAGAATCATCTGCAAGACTCGACTTCTCGAGACATCTCGTTCTGCTCGCGAAAAACCTAAGAGTGCTCGGCTCACGAAACATCTCCGTCTCGTTTCAAAAAAACATCTCGCTGTGTGTCGAAGGATGATTTTCAGTTCCTTAAGTGGGTTTTCTCCCCTCTTACGCCCTTTCTTCCCTTCCAAACTTCTTAAATTTTTAATTAGCACGTGATCGCTGCTTTCAATGACATAAATATTCCCCCTCCCGTGTCTCAATTCCGATTGGAGATTTTGAGTGTATTTTGTTACTCGTTGCGCCAATCCTTGGGTGTATATTTGAACGTTTACTCAACCGCTGTTTTGAAACGGTTTTTAAAGAAGACGTATCTTGTTTATTTTGTGCTGGCGCGTCCCTTTAACTTCCCCTAGTCGTATGACTGCGTGGGTCTTCTACCCACACCCCCGCTTGCCTGCGATTTCTATACACTCATAAAACCTTTTTCCGACAGGTCCTAGCTTGCTGCAGTGTGGGTTACTGCGCCCTTCGATTTGTGGGTGCCTTTTTTGTCGGCGAACTGCGCGTTATTTTCCACGCCCGCACTTCTCAACGGTGCCCTTTTAAATTTAATGGAGGGAGGAGGCACTCCTCCCCCGCTCCGTCGCTCGTTCTACATATCTACAATGCCATAACAAGGCTGATTCCTATTGTTTAATCACGGGAATAATCAAATCTTAAAAAACATACACACATGCATATCTAATACATACATACATACATACACACATGCATACCTACATACATACATACTTCCATACAGTCAAGGATCAAGATTTTGCTTATTTCTTACAGTTCCTACCCTACACGTTCCTATTTTTGCCTGCAGATTTATTTAGTTAATCTCATTTTCAAGCATTATTTATTTTAAAAATTAAATCAATCTATTCACATGATTTAATATAATATTAGAAAAAAATTTACCTCTAAAATGACACACTTCTATCAAAATTTTCACTTAATTTTCTTCTGAATAAATTAGGTAGTCTGTATGTTCATTGCATAGACATCTAATACTCCAATAACATTAATCATCCAAGAGCATTAATTTACTTTTGTTAGTTAGAAACCTTGTGTGTGTGTGTATGTGTCTGCACTGGCTTCAAATTACTCTTAATCTTGAACAGTTTTCATAAAATATCAGTTAAATATGATATATCTTAAAGATGATTTCCTTTTGTTTTTCAGAAATTTTTCCAGTGAATTTGACCAAACTGTTGTTCATCAAATTGTTAATGCTACTTTAGCAGTCTACAAAGATGCAAGAATTAATTTATTGCCAACTCCTGCCAAATCACATTACTTGTTCAACTTGCGAGATGTATCTCGTGTAATTCAGGTAAGCAAAAATTGTGGTAAATTAGTCACTGAAATTTCTAAAAGCCATGATGATAACCAAAAAATAAAAATTCCCAGATAAACTATAAAAAGTGTGTTTTTATTTACAGGGAGTGCTTCTTTCTGTCCCAGAATCAACTCCTGACCATATGTCACTAAAGAAATTGTGGGTTCATGAAGTGTTACGGGTGTATTATGACAGATTAGTGGATGATGAAGATCGTCATTGGATGGGCAAGGAGTTGCATAAATGTGCTGTTGAACACTTAGAAGAAAATTTGAATAACATGTTTAAACACCTGTTTAAAGAAGGGGAAGAGAAAAATGTAATTATTAGACTAAGAAAGTTTTGGGTCTTAGCAATCAGATTTTCAATGCCTACTTAAGTCTTTAAAAAGTTAGAAAGAATGATTTTTTACTTCTAAATTGAGTTTATTTCTTTCCTTGAAAATATATGGAGGAAAGTGAGTGTAAAATAGTTTTGTGCTCAAGGGGAAGAGGGAGGAAATTTTAGTACTGGCTGTCACACGTCAGGAGAGTTATTTACTAGATTATGAAAACATTGTCAGATTCATTTGAATCTTCTCATCAGTTTCTCATTCCATTTTTTCCGTTCTCAAAATATAAAGTAAATAAACAAAAATAAACTGAATGAAATATTTTTAAAGTAGCTTATTTCATTGGTAATTTATTTATTGTATATTTCATTAAAATAAATAATTCAAAACTCAAAACACTTAAAGTTCACAAGCAGATATACAGTAGGTGTATTAACACAAGCTGCCTGTAATACCCTGTAATGGACTGCAAAATGCATATGAAATTGAGAGTTACTTATTGATAGGTATTAAAAAAATTATTTTGAAATTAAAAACTCTGGCCCTTGTGTTTACCTCTATTAGGCAGGATAGTGATGGTGACAGGAAGAGCAGTCATATGAATTGTTAGAACCTGGTAAGCAATGATCACAATTGTGATTTGACCATGCCTTGCACAATGCTAGATTGGACAGGGTTCAAAAAACTTAGCATTGCAATATTGCTCATAAATCAATGTAATGATAAAAATAGAATATATCTTATTCTAGCTGATTTCAGAAGAATTTAATTCTTTGAAGTCATTATGTTGAATGGTTATATTTAAAATTTCACCAGTTATTTAACTTTAACTCAATCTACTTCTTCATTGGTACATTACTGAAGATTAAATTTTAATGATAGGAAAAATTGTTGGTATTCTATTTCTCCTAACTTACTCCATGCAATACCAATTCATTTCAGCTAGGGGAAACACAAATAAGAAAAATAATTTATTGTGATTTTGCCAATGAAAAATCAGATATACGCCATTACTGCGAAGTTTTAAATCCGGCTTTCCTGACAACAGTTTGCGAAGCATTCCTTAAGGACTACAACAACATGTCTAAGAAGCCTATGAATTTAGTATTGTTCAGGTAGTACACCTTGGTTTCTTTTCTTTATCAATTTTTTTTATATCCTATTTTCTTAATTAACTAGTTCCCCTAACTATTGTAATGTCCTCTTAAGGTAAACTTATTTTAGCTTGGTGGAATGGCCATGAGATCCATTACTGTTACTAATAAGAAGAAAGGCAGAAAAGAGTAACATAATAATTTTTGCCTACTATCATCATTTTCACTACTTTCATCTAGTTGTAAATTTCAACTAATAGATAATTTATACAAATCATAGAAAAGGGTAAAAATGAAAATAAAACACATTATAATAGAATATAATTTTTTGAATGTATATTGGGGGACGTTTTTGTCCTTTGGGGATGTTTACCATTTGAAATGTTCATGTTATATAAAACTTTTAATTTTTTCATTAATTTTTATATACTAAATATTAATTAGTATACAAAAATTATTTGAAAAATATATGCAAACCTTTAAGAATATTTGGTAGTCTGAAGAACATGAAGTGCCAAGGAACTAATGTACTCTCCGTGAACAAGCAAGGGACTATCCCGTATGTTCCAATAAAAAAATCCTAAGGAAGTGGAGGATTTAACATTTCTGTAATCAAAAGCGAAATCTTTACTTATGTCCTCTCAGAAAAGCTAACTAGAATAAAAACAAATGTAGTTAGAAGCTTGCTATTGCAGGAGTATATTTTATTTTTTGTGTATCATAAAAGAAGTTATTTAACAAATACATACTGATATCAATTTATTATTCCAAAAATAAACCTTAGTAATTACATAAAATTATTTGGAATTTCTCAAAATTCGAGATTAATAATAATAACAATAATAAACCCGAGCTAAGAGAGCATATATATGTGAACCCATACCCTCGTACAAGGAAAACCGAAAGAATAGCTTAGAAAAACGATAATCCTCTCGCTCATTTTAGCCAAATATGCTGTGGTTTTCTGTCAATAAACCGGTAATTTAAATTAGCTTTTGAAGATTTTATTTGCTGTAAAGAATAATTTCAATGTTATATAATTATTTTCCCAGATTTGCTATTGAGCATTTGTCACGTATATGTCGTATTTTGAAGCAACCACGCAGTCACGGATTGCTTGTTGGCGTAGGAGGTTCTGGCCGACAATCATTAACACGATTGGCTGCTCATATATCTGAATACGACACGTTTCAAGTGAGATCACATTTTATAATTTTGATACAGATAGCTCGATGTGGCAATGTATTCGTCCTTTATCTCTACGAAACTTTTACACCGGACCTGGAGGCATCGTCAATGCCGCAAAAATTATAAATATTGGTCCCTCACTTCCTATTTCTGGTTAGTCCTTGTTCTTCTCTAGTAAAAATGCCCATTGGTGTGGCCATCTGATATCTCCAAAAGACGGTTGTTGGCCATATGAATTGAATGGCCATCAATTCATATGGCCATAGGTGGCCACTTGAAATTAATGGCTGTTTGGAGTTAACATGGCCACTTAATGGCCATTTTAATGGCCTGGGACAACGTTCTTAGAAAAAGGTTATCTCCTTCGATTTCCCTCCTCGGGACCTATCCCCACGTTGAGGTATCTGTATTTCAATTTTTTGTTACCTTTCATTTTAAAACATTAATTATTTTTATTCGGAATTATTCAGGTGGAAATATCCAAACAATATGGAATGAATGAATGGCATGAAGACGTTAAAAATATTTTGAGAAAGTCCGCTTACAGTGAGACTCATGCAGTTTTCTTATTTTCAGATTCCCAAGTATGTTATTCAATTATTTTAAAATTATTTACTTTTAATTTTGTTCTGCTTTATGACATCCCTTCTGTCCTCGATATTTTCAAAAATAAGATTAAAGAAATTGGATTCTTAGAAGACCTCAGCAATCTTCTAAATTCTGGGGAAGTTCCTAACATATTTCCGAATGATGAGAAAGCTGACATATGTGAGAAAATGCGCCCTATCGACAGAACAAGAGACAAAGCCTTACAGGTAAAGTTATTAATGGTAACACGGAGAGTAGAACCACGGAAAATCAGCAACCGCGATAAAATGACGTCCGATTCGACAGAATGAACTAAAACTCCAACGGTCGCTGGTGGAGAGCTCTCCTAGTCTCCATTTTTTTCGTCTAAAATTACGATTCATAAAAAAGCAATTTATACAAGTGATCCATCTCCATCTAAATACCCTTCTCTGATTATTAAAAAATATGAATAAATAAATAATGACCTTTTTTAGAATTATTGATTTATTTATTCATATTTCACTATGCACACGAAGATGGATTGTTCATGTTAAACAAATATTTAACGGACATACGCACAAAGTGTCCTCAGTGGCGGCTAACCAATTCGTACAGCACCATAGCAAGAAGTGGAGAATCGCACAGCAACGCTGTCAGGAAGGATAACAAGGGTAGCAACAGCTGTTGAAATTTTGTCCGATTCCTTTCTCCCCCACTGCCCCTGGAACTTCTTCTTGTCCGGTTTTTCGTAACCTCCTCCCCCCCCCCCACTACAATGATTTCCCAATCACCGCTTCTGTTGACATCGACAGCACATTGCGCAGTCACGAAACTAAGCGAATGCAGCTCGGGAAAATATGATCCGTATTTTGGCTACTTAACATTTATACTGTCACATGGTATAAAAAGGGCCATGTACGGTTGAAAAGCAAACTACCAGCATGAAATTCATAATGATAGACTCCAATCGTATAGTCGTCATTCCACAGTTCTACTCTCCGTGAAGGTAACGTAGAGAAGATTAATTGATAAGCAATGCATTGACCAAATTCTTTCTCCGTTTACTCACCAGACAGATGGAAGTCCAGTGGCTCTGTTTAATTTATTCGTGCAAATAGTTAGAAATCAATTGCACATCGTCCTCACAATGAGTCCAATTGGAGATGGAATGAGAAACAATATAAGAAAATTCCCAGCGTTGATCAATTGTTGCACGATAGATTGGTTTCAGGTAAGTAAAGAAAATACACAGTTTCAAATGAACGAAAGTTAAATGATATTGCAGTGAGTTGTACTCAACTCCGTAAAGTTTTCTTGGCTGGTTAAACTTTAACATACCAATTTCAACAGTTATCTGTGATCGAAATTCATCGCACAAAATCATGTGGCTAGGGATATACCGTTGCTCAAAGGTCAATTATATTGCAATGACTCAGGCGAAGAGTTACTAGCAGCATTCTGTGGTCCCTCATTAGTAAAGTTTTCCTTCTATAATCCAGACAAACGGAACCACTAAAAGTACAACCGGTAATTTGACGAGTAACACTTTTACGTAAGGTATTGGAAAGAAGTTGCATTTATCTTGTTCCACTGTCTCAAAAGAACTCCTTTTAAGAATTCAATTTGTTTGAAAACGGTAGTATGAAGATGAACAACAGGATTCAATTTTCTCAATTTTTGGCTGATATTTTCAACTGATACGATGTTTCTGAGGTGTGTTCTTTCCTGGAAGGACCATCCACTATTACTATTATCCCTAATAAGTTGCTATTCACTACTAGCAATACTTTCAATTATTAGAAACTGAATACTTTTTGCATTAAAATGATTTATCTCAATATTTTCCTAAAAACTATATAAAACGATTCATCAACAAATATTCATATAATTATTTAGATTTTCTTCCAAGGAGAGTAGTAAGATTTAACTACTATATTCATGTTCTCATTTTAGGCCTGGCCTGCAGATGCGTTATTGGCCGTCGCTACTCAATTTCTTTCCGAAATAGAGCTGTCATCCAAAGAACACAGTGCATGTGTGGATATGTGTCAGTCCTTCCACATCTCAACTCAAGAAATGTCGGAGAATTATGAAAAACGACTCCAGAGGCATACTTACGTTACGCCAACTTCATACTTAGAGCTCATTTCCACTTTTAAACAACTGCTTGCAGAGAAACGCGAGTAAGTTGGTATGTCTAAGAAGTTTAGGTGTTCCTAGATTGATCGAACGGAAAATTTGCTGAGCAGAGTAAAACGAAAATTTTGTGTCTCACGCAGTTTCTTCTCTTTTGAGCCGGGACGACCAAATAATGGAGAGACATAAACGTGGCCATTGACATTTAAATGTGACCATATTTTACATCAGGAAAAATTTCAATACGTTTATGGTGTTCTAAAATTCTGTAACCACATATAAACTTAAAATAACTCAACATTTTGTTACCGATGAATGGAACTAGTGGCGTAGCAAGTAGGATATCCTGGGAGTCCGGACCCCCCCCCCCCCCCACACAATAAATAATAAAANAGGTTTTCTTTACGTGGTATTTAAGGAATACAGATAGCTTAAAAACGTTTTTTCAAGCATAATATTATTAATTTATGATAATTCTTGTTATTACTGCCTGATCGAGCTAAATACGTTTTAAACAAATAACTCTTGATTCTATTCATGATGTTCTTTTGTTCGAATAACGATTGTATTCATCTGCTCTCAGGGAAGTCCTCGCTGCCAAACAACGCTACGTAGTTGGAATAGAAAAACTAGAAGGAGCTGCTGGAGAAGTGCATGTACTCCAAGAAGAGTTGGTGGCTTTGCAGCCCGCTTTAGTAAAGGCTGCAGCCCAAGTCCAGGAAATAGTGGCACAAGTGGAGAAAGAAACTGCTGATGTGGCTGCGGTTGGTTGAGCAATTAAACACAGCATGTTCATACATCTGCTTTACGATGTCTCCCAATTTTCGTTACATGTGTAGTAATGCCGAGATGAAGAGAACTACATTTCTTTCATGTGTAGTATCAACGTTTTGTAAAAATATGCCCGGGTTTCATATCCGGGAATAAGTCATGATAAACGGCGGTTTACGTATACCTAGGACGATAGTGACTTACTGCTGAGAGTCGACCACCCACGGAACCGTGAATGATACGCTTTGAATCATTGATCGATATTTAGATTAGAAATCATTCCTTCAATTAAAAAAAAACATCCATGATTATCAAATCATTCATTGATCTCTTTCTATGCAAAGTGTCTCGTTTTTCTCCCTTAATTTGGTTTCAATTCAACCAATAAAAATTTTACGAAGACCGACATTCTAATTGTTCTGCGATTTGCAGATTTTCTCTTCGTCACTTTCCGGTCGGAACTCTTCTTTACAATTTCTTAAAAGATTAACCGACAGCGGTGGTCTAGTGGTAGAGTCTTCGTTTCCACGATCTCGCTGAGCGGTAGAGCGTGGGTTCAAATCCTGCTCGGCCGAACTAGGTGAGATTTTCAGCTGGGGTTTCCCTCACTCAAGACCATAAGTTACCCGGCAACCCGAGATCTCTCCTTCCCAACTCCCTTACCCAAGTCCAACGGTTCGGTGGAAGAGCAGGTCTCGTGGCCTGAACCTCGCCAAAAGGCATAAAATATAGAAATAGATAGATAAATAAATAAATCAATCAATCTATTCTCCACCGTAAATCACGCACGATATTCCCTAGACTCAAATTATTGATTCTCCATAAGCTTACCACGTCTACCCCATGTTTATTAGACTAGATCTCGAGAGTGAAATGCATCGGATGTAAGAAACCTTTCCTACCATTGATCGGAATTGATGGGATGGCCCCTTGCTTGATTCCGGAGAGCAAATTAGTTTATTGTCCTCCACGTGGTCATAAGCAGTTGTAACTGCTTTTTTGACAATAAAGTTTATTATTACCAGTTTATCGAGACGCGTGGCACATGAGAGTCACGATGGGCGAATGATGATGGATACAATGCATCTTTGGAGGAACATAGCGGAAATACAAAAATAATTTATAGTCGAGAATACACATTTAAAGTTTGCTTTTGCTGGTATATTTCAAGTTATAGTTGTTGCTGATACAATGATAAATTAAATAATTGAATGGCACGTGCGTTACGTTGTAGCCCCAGGCCAATGGGTCATGAGTTGCAATGCTACAAAGAAATAACCGTCATCAAACACAGAAGGGAAAAGATACAAGTTTGCCTTTGTTTCCACAGATAGGTTTGAGATAAAGGTTTATTGTGGTAATGACATATGTAAAATGTACTAATGTCACTGATGTAAATTATAACATATTAAAATGTACTTTTGATATTGTTTCTCCAAAGGTGTGATTTGTCTTACAACAACGTCATGTGACGATGATAGCACCACGAAATATTATTCAGGTCTCTTCCATCTACTCATGATTCGGGGGAAGGAATTGGGATAAAGGTTGGTTGCCGTAAAACGAAAGGTACCCAACTGACACGTGTCTGGAGTGGGTGAGGGAAACTCCACCTGAAAACATGCGGAAGGGAAGATCGAACCCGCTCAGCGCTATGGGAAAACGAAGGCACTTCTAAATGTCATCACTGTTAAATGTCAAATTTCGTTGGCAATACTGGTGAAGTACATTTTTATTTACAAGAAAAGGTTGAAGTGAAGAGAATTTTTAGAAAGATTACTAGCGGAGGAGGCCAAATCTAAATCAAGTAGAGGATTCAAACGGATGGATATAGACTCATTTTAAGACTATTGGAAGATGATTGCATCTTGTACCGCACGTCCAATATCATATTAAGGTAACACTGAATAACATTCGTGAGTCGAAATACTCGCAGACTCATGTCAAACATTCTTCAGAAACAAATAACCGAGTTATAGTGATTACTCCACGCCCGCGGATACCTTCTTTCAGTCGGCAAGCAGTAACGATACGAGGAGGGACCCAAAAGTAACGGAAATTTCTTTATAAAATGTACGTACAAATTTTCTTTTCAAATACAACTTTAATCGCCCTCAATGTACTCTCCATTAGCACTAATTCACTTGTCCAAACATTTATTTCAGTGTTGGAAGCATCTTTAAAATACCGGCTTGCGCCGTCGTGACATGGCGTTTTACGACATCCACATCGGCAAAATGCTTTCCTTTCAAGTCATTTTCCATCCTAGAGAACAGGAATAAGTCCCAGGGACCTAAATCTAGTGAAGAGGGCGCGTGGGTGAAGGTAGTCGTCTTCGTTAAGGCCACAAACTGGCGAAAACTGAGAGCCGTGTTCGCGGGAGCATTGTCACTATGCAGGAATCTTTGCTGCCAATCTTTGCATTTCCAAATCATCAATCAAAATGCGTTGAATTGACCTCCAGGACAACACGGATAAGTCTTCGAGTTCGTCTTTTGTCTTTGCGTCGATTTTCACTCATAAGAATACAGATTTTGTCGACGTCCTGGGTTCGAACAGTTGAAGGGCGACCGGAAAGTGGCTGATCCACAATGGTCATTTCCTCTTTTTTAAAACAAGAAAATTATTCGTATACTTGAGTTTTACTACGAGCTTGTTCTTTGTACGCTGTTTGCTTCATCACAATAGTTCCCGCATGCTTTCTTGTCTAGTAAAAAACGAAACTTTTCATCCGCATGTTGCTCGTGAGAATAAGTAATTTTTCCGTGTCACGAGCGCTCAACAGAGACATACACTACTGATAACATAAAAGGGCCCATTTATTTTTCTAAGTCCCACGCTCTGACCAGTTTTGGATCTGTTATGTTTGTAACGGATCTCTCCTCTTGCTTTCACTTCGAGAGTGGAAGTTTCGTTCGACCAATCGTAGGTCTATTTGAAACGGCGCTCATATTTGGAAGACATCGTGCGGCGGGTAAATCGTAACGAGATAAAATGTTTAATTACACCGCTATTAAAGAAATATTTTGTATTTTTTTATTATATACATTTTGGACTTCTATAACAAAAATATTCTGTATATTCTTGACTTCAATAAACTTTACCATTCTCTATATTTAAACGACATCTCGAGATTCGTTGTCTCGCAAGG
>NNCF01127058.1:45282-83604 GCA_002313205.1 Laupala kohalensis
AATATAGAAAACGTTTGCCTCAAATATGAACTAATAACACAAAAATTTAATTCTCGAGTTATAAATAATATAAAACTACTTAAGGAACAAATAAACTACATCTTCTAGTGACATATTTATCCACGATATAACAATTTGGTAGTAATCGTGCAACCTAAAAAAATAATCAGAGATCAATAATATGAAAACCTCGTTGACGAATTTTTTTACAATTGAAATACTTTATATATTCTACATACTTAACTCACTCCTCATTTATAATGTTAGTATCGATATTCAGTATTATTTATTGATTTCCAGAGCAGGGAACGAACATTGTCATTTAGAAACATTCTTTGCGGGTATATAACTTTTTACGAAGCAACATGGATGTTACATTTGTGAAGATAAACGTATTAGTCAGACATTCAGTATAATATTTACAGTAAATTTAAATCGAGCGAGGCAGTTAACAAGGTCATATTTAGTTTTATGTGTTATGTTATTGTAATTTGTAGTTTCCCGTATTCCTGATTCAGTGTCATATACTAAGGACTTGTTATTTTAAATCTAGAAATCTTCTCCAATTAACGTAACATTTTGCCGTCAATTCAACAGAGAATTTCATATTTTCAGAAAGTGTTCAAAAAATATGGGATATTATAGGAAATATGTTTTTTCATTGTAATATTTATGTTACTTATGCATAATATTTTAATGGTGTTCTACTTTTTACTGGCTGTAAAATTAGAAATTTAGATCGCTGAAATTTTCCTCTCGGACAAACGACGAAGGCGCCAATGACACGTAATTTCGTTTAACAAATAGAACAAACTTTTATATTTGATTGTCAAATGATAGAGCAGGAACAACGAAGAGATTTCTAATGAAACTCGCGGAGAGGAATACATTTTAGTTTTATGTTAGTGTAATATGCATTATGACTCTGAAAGGCTAAACCTTCACAACATCTAGGGTTTTCTTTTTTCCTTTTTAATGTTTGTAGAAAAAATAAATTTATCTACAATAATGTAGTGTAATTAGAAAAAATACAAAATAAGAATACAGGGACCCTGAAGATGATTCTAAACTAGCATCACAACATTGACCATTCACGATTAAATTGCAATAGACTGTTTAACAAAAAATAAAGTAATTGATTGTTTATAATAAAATTGCATAATTAATAGAGCATATACCTTTTTCTTTAGTAAATATTGTTCTCCAAATGTATAATGTTGTAAATCTAGATGCTATATGAATAAATATTTATTGAAAATATAGTTTGGATATATATTAGACCCGTTTCCTACTCAATATTTTTATTAAAATAAAGTTTTAATACTTGGGGTATAATTACGAACTCGTGAATTTCTTTTAGTATCATTGTTTTCTTTAAATATAAATTATTTGCTTTTAAATTCAATATAAAATTTTTTTGCACATGTTTATTGAAATTTTGAAGAACTTTTCTAAATTCCTCGTAAAATATATCATTGAACACTTTCATTTACACATGAAGAAACTAAAATATCGAAACTTAAAGAGCATGAATAGAAATTATTTTATAGAAACTTCGTCTCGTGCAATGTGCAATTGGCTGAGTACACTAAAGCACTGCTATGATTGTTCTGTCACCACAAGGTGGTTCGAATCCTAGTGTGAACTGATTTTTGAAAATGGATTATACCACAATTCAGCTCGTAATATCTGTTTGGGAGCTGTAATGAACGAAACCTTAATTCATGCTCTCACATTTGTGATGAAGCAAACAGCGTACAAAGAACATGCTCGTAGTAAAACTCAAGTAAACGAATAATTTTCTTGGTTTAAAAAAGAGGAAATGACCATTGTGGATCAGCCACTTTCCGGTCGTCCTTCAACTGCTCGAACCGAGGACGTCGACAAAATCAGTATTCTTATGAGTGAAAATCGACGCAAAGACAAAAGACGAGCTCGAAGACTTATCCGTGGTGTTCTGGAGGTCAATTCAACGCATTTTGATTGATGATTTGGAAATGCAAAGATTGGCAGCAAAGATTCCTGCATAGTGACAATGCTCCCGCGAACACGGCTCTCAGTTTTCGCCAGTTTGTGGCCTTAACGAAGACGACTACCTTCACCCACGCGCCCTCTTCACTAGATTTAGGTCCCTGGGACTTATCGTCACAGAACTACAAAGAACTGTCACAGAAACCACATGCGTTGTTGTAGGGTGACCGCGTGGCAGACTGATTCAGGAGAGTTCCTACAACAACTCCCTAGTAACGCTCCCTGGTGCTGCGAGTACCCGATGAGCAGCATTACGATTTCCGATACTTTTGGGTCCCCCTTCGCATTGAAAAGCTCTTGTGAAGAATGGGAGTGAAAGACATGAAATGTTGTCAACGTAGAACTTTCACTAGGCTTGAATAATCCCTTACCTATATTCTAGGTGCAAAAATCTTAATACTACGTATTTATCTTAATCTAAGATAATTTTCGTAATTTCCTTTCAGGTAGAGAAAGTTGTATTGAAAGACGAAGAAGTAGCGAACAAGCAAGCTGCAGCTGCCCAGGAAATTAAAGATGAATGCGATGCTCGTCTAGCAGAGGCTTTGCCTGTATTGAACGCAGCGAAAACTGCTCTCAACACACTCACTAATCAAGATATTGTTTTCATAAAGACGATGAAAAGTCCCCCGAAAGGAATCAGACTTGTAATGGAAGCCGTGTGTGTCCTCAAGGTAATAATAATAATATCAAAAGATAATAATAATTCCGCATTCAAATTTTAATTGACTGGCTCATTTCGTGCTATAATAAAGGGTACTAATTTAGAAAAAAAAGAATTTTATTTCCCTAACCTTCTGTTTTTCTTGTACTTAGTAATCCTATCCCCCGAAAAATATGCAGTATTGTTGTTCAAAAAACCTATTAAAAAGTTGTTTGCATATTTTGCTAAAACCATAATCCAGTAACGATGTCTATGTTTAGGATGTGAAAGCAGAGAAAGTTGCTGATCCCAACAACCCGGGCAAAATGATAGACGACTACTGGGGTCCTTCTAAGAGAGTCCTGGGCGATATGAAGTTCCTGGATTCACTGATAACTTTTGACAAAGATAATATTCCAGATCGAATCATAAAGATTATAGAATCGAAATTTATATCCAATGAAGAATTTGTACCAGAAAAAGTAAAAACAGCAGCAGTTGCCGCTGAAGGTAAGTTGTCTCATACCACTTGAAATCTTATATTTTCTAGAAAATAAAGTTAACCAAAACACTATAGACAACAACCTTTATACTATAAATTTATATATTCTTCACTACTCGAATAGATGTTTTGCGTAAATGATACTATTACTTCCATGATATAAAAGATTCTGCGATAAATAGTATGTAACATAAATAAGAACCAATAACGGGACAGTTGGAGATATCTGAAACGAATTCCTACTACTACAACTAACGTCCATCATATAATTAAATTAAAATCACAAATAATCAAAAATATAATATAATCACAAAATATATACGGTTCGTTCATGAAAGGTCGTTGTCTCGCGTCATTTATGTAATTTGAATTCCTCCTACTGAGAAAAAGCTGTTTGAAAGTAGTCATTCGGTAACAATGTTTAGCGATGTAAACTATTTCAGGAATGTGTAAGTGGGTTATTGCAATCTCAAAATATGATAAAGTGGCGAAGGAAATCGCCCCCAAGAGAGCTGCCCTGGCGGAAGCTGAAAAGGAATTTTCTGTCGCAATGGCCGCGTTGGAAGTGAAGAGAGCAAAGCTGCGTGAGGTCCAGGAGAAACTGGCGAAACTGAACAAAACCTTAGAAGATCAAACCAATCGTTTTAATGCACTGCAAGCGGATGCTGATCTTTGCGCTAAGAAATTACAGAGAGCTGAAGATCTAATAGGCGGTCTCGGTGGAGAAAAAACTCGTTGGACGAAATCTATCAAGGAATTAGGAGAAAAATATGTCACATTAACAGGTATCTATTTCTCTTAATTTTCATTTAAAAGATCAAGTCACAGGACTATTATTGACATGAACTATGATGTTTTATTAATGTTCAGATTAATCGTTTCAATAAACTTTGCAAGAAATTAATCCTAATCGTTTTCTAACGCTAGAATTGAAATATGAAATTATAATGATAAATGCGTGGACGTAAGTCGCTGCAAAACAGGTCCAATATCTTTGGACAAATGAACATGTTAATGTCTCAACTTGACGTTCCGTGCTTTATCCAATCTCCCAATCTACGATATGATATTCTATTAGAATAATCTCGAGTTTTTTAAGCTATTATCTTTTCGAGGATACGATAATACGAAAAAAATTGAAATCCAATAAAACAAAGAAATACTTCATTTAGTATTTTAATTATAAATTTCCAGAAGTTGGTAAATTTTGAGAGAACGAGGGTTCATTATTCTTGTAGTTTTATTTATTATTCTATCTAATAAATGGTTAACGTAATCTAATACGAACATGTAATCCAACCCAGCAATAAAATTTTTACACAACGAGGAATAAAGGAATATGATATACCAATGTTAACAATAACCCACACATTTCATTAAGGTAATTACTAACTTCAAATTCTAAACATAATTTTGAACTTATTTTAATCGTTTAGGTGATATTTTACTGAGCTCTGGTATAGTTGCCTATCTTGGACCATTCACCATGGACTTCCGTAATGATCAGATCGACTCATGGTTGTCTGAGCTACACAAATTTAAGATACCTACTTCTCCAGACTTCTCACTGAATAATATTCTCGGTGATCCAGTGCTTATAAGACAATGGAATATAAATGGGCTTCCTGCGGATGCTTTTTCATGTGATAATGGAATTATTATAAAGTAAGGTGGATTTACATGAGTGAAATTTTAAATTACTGTCAATTTGTAATATTTTGTTTTATTTCCTCCCAGAAATTCCCGTCGATTTCCTTTGATGATAGACCCTCAAGGACAAGCAAATAAATGGGTTAAAAATCTTGAGAAACCCAACAGTTTGAACGTTATTCGACTCTCACAGGCTGATTACCCCAGGGTATTGGAAAATGCAATACAGTTTGGGCAACCAGTAAGTTTAGGAGGTGAAATATATATTTTTTTAGGGAAAGGAGGAGTGAACTGTGCTGGTGAAACAGTGTAATTGATCGTAAGTTTCAATAAAAAAGTGTTAAAATGTCTGGCGTTTACTCATGACAAAACAAGAACGTGGGAATAAAAACAAGACGCATTAGTAGTATACCAGCGGTTTCCACGTTATACTCAAAACGTAATTTAAAAACTATATCCTATACATTTTTAGTATTTTTATCACTGTAAAAAGAACTACGCTAATAAGGTGTTAAGGAGAATTTTCTGTAAAATTCAGCACTGTGTACATTGAATCAATGATTTTTTAAATTATGAAATTGTTCTTTGTATGAAGAAAAAAATCAATCTAATCTCGTAAAACCGGGACTGCTAATTGTAAAATAAAACTGCAAGTTATTATCAATGGTATGAAACAATTTCTTTGTCAATTAAAATATCTTAATTTGTATGCAGGTTCTTCTCGAAAATATTGGAGAAGAAATAGATGCGATGCTTGAGCCTTTGCTGCAAAAACAAACCTTTAAGCAAGGAGGAGCATTGATGATAAAATTAGGAGATTCTGTTGTTGAATACTCTGAAGACTTTAAGTGAGAAAAATTCATTTTAATCTTTACATTAGACCATTTGGATAGAAAGGCAAAAAATCGCAATTCACTCATAAGCAATAATGTAATTTTTTTACTTCATTGCAGTATGACAAATTAAACATATGAATGATGAAATTATTTTTAATTTTCGGAATGGATAATACATTAAAATAGGCATTATTATTTTCAAAGTAATCGGAACAAGAAACTACTGGGTCAAACAATTTGAAGTAATTTATGAGTAAAACACACACTAAAAAGGGTTCCAGTCACAAATAAACACTGCGGGAAAAATGTAGCCATTAAACGGAACATACTATTTATATACAGTTTTATGTAGTAATCCACTACACCACCCGTCTGCTCTACGAACATTGGTTCTAAACCTTTTAAAATCCTGGACTCACCTTGCATATTAACCTTCATGCAACCCACTACTCAAACAAGTGCACTCTAATCATTGATCTAATCTACTCAAACGACTGATTAAATAGTAAATGCGGTATCATATCCCATTAGAAATTACCGCGTAAATGAAGTTTTCCTAACACCCAAATACCTTGAGATTTATACGAAGACAAAACGCAATGGAACAATCCTCTGAATCCGATAAAACTTTCATTTCCAGGTAAAATAACATAATGCAACATTGAAAACAACTTAGGAAATGTTAATTAAAAAACTGATCAGTAAAACACTGAAGAACATATAAACTTATTCTGATAATATGGATCGCAATTGCCATATTCCATACTTGATTGGCACTCGACGGGGTAGGATTAAACTATTTTAGTTGGCTGATCGAAAGATCACAGACTCCGTTGACATGAGGACCACATCCTTTCCCACAGAGCGCCCTGTAGGTTCTATCATCCGAGAGGGAAACTAGATTTCCAGTGACACTTGGATTGCTGCTCCAGCCTGCATGCATCATGCGAAAATTTTGTAACATACAGTATTATAGCATGTGCTAAAATTTTCTCATTCAAGTAATTTGGTTGGGTCTCCAGCATAAGCTGATGTATTTTGAATTGAAATATTTAGTACTATCTTGTAAGGAGACTATATTTTATTGATGTTCACAACGTTTCAACAGTTCCTTACTGTCATCGTCATGATTGCAGTATACAAACTAATAAGTTAATTTTATCTGGGTAAAGAAATGAAAGCAAGTAACTAAAAATAAATAATGCGAAAACAAACCATGAAATAGAAAACCAAAATAAACAATTATAACCCGTCCGTGTCCGTCTGTAAATTTCAAATTGTTTCAAGTAAATTTTATGTGTAACATTTCAGAGATAATACGTTTGTAGTAAGTTGTAAATCTCTATACTTGCTTTTCACTTGAACTAAAGGAGAAAATCTCTTTTCGCTCAGAAATGAAGAAGTGAATGGCGAGATGAATTTCATTGCTTCATTCAAAAGTTTCATATATTCAGTCCTTAATGATATATAAAAAGTATTTATTACACTTTTACCTTGCAGTTTAAAATTTGTGAGTACCTATTTATATCGAGGAACTTAACGACCAAGACAAAACATTTGGAAGAACCATCATTGGGTTGGGATCCATAGGTTGAGAAAAACGAATAAATCTTTTGATTATTGTTTTAAACACATTACTAGTACAAGCTTTAAATTATCATTTCCCATGTTATTTTTCAGATTTTACATTACAACAAAACTGAGAAACCCGCATTACTTACCAGAAATTCAGGTGAAAGTCACTCTACTCAATTTCATGATTACTGATGTGGGTCTTGAAGATCAGCTTTTGGGTATTGTAGTAGCAAAAGAACTACCGGCTTTGGAAGCTGAAAAAAATCAATTGATTGTTCAAGGAGCCGCCAATAAAAAGTATATGATGCACATAATCATATTTTTCTGGTTTTCATCTACATTACACCTATAATTCGAGTAATCTCTTAATAGGACATTAAAGGAAATAGAAGACAAAATTCTTCATGTGCTTTCATCGTCAGAGGGGAATATTTTGGAAGATGAAACAGCAGTCAACATCCTGAGTTCATCTAAAACTTTAGCTACTGAAATTTCTCAAAAGCAGGCAGAGGCCGACAAGACCGAAAAAACAATCGATAAGGCTAGAGAAGAATATAAACCCGTCGCTACGTATTCGGCAGTTTTATTCTTCTGCATTGGTGAGTCATCGTGAACAATGTTCCAATGTTTTCTTTCACGACTATTGAGTACCTACTCGGGGAGGAAAGTTGCATTAGCTGCGACCAGGTGAAGATGGCGACAGACCGGGACTCGACCTTTCGGAGTCGAAACTGATGATGCAATGGTAGCACATCTGCGGCCATACCAGGAGTTCCCGAATTTGAGTCCTGGTCCATCGCCATTTTCATCTTGCCGCAGATAGTACAATCTTCCAATGTTTTGCAATCTTAATAATAGGTTCTATTCTTAATAATAGTTCCACAAATATTTCTCGAATGGAGTTTATATATATTTCCCCTGAAAAATGTTTTCAAAATATTATCTAATAATTTACGATTTTACAGAAAAAATAATTATTGAGAATTGCATAATAAATTGATTGGACATGCGCCTTCCTGTTTTTTTTGCATTATGATACATTTTTATTGAAAATTATGGAAAACATATTGAGATTGTGTACGAGCAAAACTGTATCATTAATAAAATTATAGTGCACATGATGTAATTCACAGCTAGATGTGAAATAAATCTTACAACCTTTTTTCTTCAACAGTGGACTTGGCTAATATAGATCCAATGTACCAATATTCCTTGACATGGTTTATTAATCTTTTCGGTGCTGCGATTGAGAATACTGAAAAGCATAGTGAGGTGCCAAAATGGATTAACGGTTTAAAGGACTTCTTCACGTATTCATTGTACGTCAACATTTGTAGGAGTCTTTTTGAAAAGGTACATGTTATTTACAAACAAAATTGCCGTTCACTTTATTTTGTCTATTATCTAGAAATAACGTAATATTTAGCGCTCACAATGAGCTTCGAGAAGGGAAGTAGATAGGCTGATACAATTAGTGCCTTACACTGAGGCCCTCGGAAGTCAGGAACATTTGAGGACCTCAAATAAAGGAGGGTTTCCTGTTTATAAAGATTCTCAAGGTATCCCGTGGTAGAGACAATTGTTACGAATTACACGTCAACATAAGACTTAATTCATATTTGAGTAATTAATTATTATTTAACGGAAGTTTTTAATTATATTTCTTCATTTGTGTGTGACCGAATTATTTCGAAGAATATACTGGCGGGATAGAAGCTGAGTGAGGGGGAATTCCCATCTTACCGTTGGTATCACCATGTAGTATCATCTTAAAATAATAGATTATAATATTTTACAAAATGTATATAATAAATTTGCTTGAAAAAAAATGACGTCCCCGCTTTGAAACAAATTGAAACCGTTTAAATTCAGTTGAACTCTTTGTTGCTTTGAAGACTGTGGAAATGGAAAGCTTCACAAATATATTTATGATTTCATTTAAATATTTCTTTGGGAAATCATTATGCGAGATTATTTATTTATTTCATCAACGTTGTAGAGTGCTAATTCCACAAGATATTACCACTAAGAAACCTCAAGTGTTAAATTTACACTTGTATTCCTTTGATGAGTTTTTTCAACGAAGCATGAAGACAATATTATTTAAGGAAAATTAACTGCGAAGGTTTTCGGAAAGCAAATAATAAAGTTTAATGCTTTTTAATATTTTATCATGGTCCGTTAGACAAAATGGACATCAAAATTTTCCCACTTTCTATGTGGTATGATAGAACAGCGAGCTCAGCAACTCAGTACATGGACTGGAGTTGACAATTGTTTACACGCACTAGATTCTTTCAGTTACAAAAGTTTCAAGCGTTCTTGTGGTCAGATAAAAGCTGAAAAGAATCTGGTCTTCTTCCCCGTTTACTGTTGCTATGGCCTACCAAAGCATCTCATTGGAAATCTGATGTTACATTTTATCTGTTGCGACATACGATGTATAACTGTGCTAAATGACGTATATCAAGTATAAATCAATGGTTGAGATATACTAGTAGGCAATGCACCCAATTTCTTTGTGGATACATTTCATCACACGTCTCATAATTAAATTTAATCCTTCATAATAAAAATACGTTCATTTATATAATTACAGTACGTAGAAAATTTAAATTAATTTATTAAGAACTATTTTGATTTTACTCTATATTGGGCTTTAAATAACATAATGTAATTTTTTTCAGTTCGAGCTCACGTTATAAGATACAACAGGTTCAAATTACATTTCGGAACACAACGGTATGGGATTTTCTCAGTTTTCTTTGGGGAAAAGGCAGATTTTATATACTCTGGGCTCTTGTTTAGAGGTGACGATCTATTTAAAAATGTAATCAGGAATGTACAGTTATTTTAATAGTTGTGATTTATAAGCAATAATAATGTAGATTTCCGAATAATCTACAGATTGATAATAATACGTACTTCGGAAATAACTTTTTTGTTTTATTAAATACAAATATGTTGATATTATAACACGCAGCTAATTTTGTATTCTTATCTTTTCAATATGCCTCTGCCATTGGGCCCTTGATCGAAATTGATGGGATGGTCCCACGCTTGCTTCCGAATCATTTTTCATCTACATCATTTTTAATTCCAAAAACATTAACTGAGAATTTTATATCTTTTGATAGGACAAGTTATTGTTTTCATTATTGCTAGCAATAAATATAATGAAAAGTAAAAATGAATTAAATATTGAAGAATGGATGTTTTTTTTGACCGGTGGAATTGGTCTTGAAAATCCTTATAAAAATCCAACAAACTGGCTGACGAAGAAAAGTTGGGATGAAATTTGTCGAGTTAATGATATATCAAACTTTAAGGTATGTTTCGTTTTATAAATCTGTAAAACTTATATCTAAGACAATTAATTAAGATAAAACGGTTTTCCGTACCAATAACATTTATTCTTTAACATTTCCGATTACAGCAAGTAAGTTAACCGATACATTTTGTTTTCATTGGGAATATCTTCAAAAGCTTCATGCAAATGAACATTTTTCTAAACATTATATTTCTTGAAAATGTAACGATGCTTGGAAATTTGCTTTATCTAACTTCTCCTTTTGAAATAATGTAATACAAATATCCATTTGATCTTTGGGCTCTAATGACCTCGATGTTAACGAGCCTTAAAGCTCCACAAAAAAAAACAAAAAAACATTTGATCTCATACAGATTCACAGAACCCGTTTTGGCCAGAGTATTATTACGCTTAGAAAGAGTTAATAGAGATCTATTTCTTTTTGAACGATATATTTAATGCTGCTCATACTGAAACATCGATCGATTGTTTTTCGCGCGAATAAAGGAGTAAAGAAGATATGAAAAAACGATAAAACCAGAAGGAAAAAAAAACGATTGCATATAATATTCCTCCTCCTTACGGACCTGCTAAAGCAACGTCTACGTTTCCCGATATGAACTCAAAATTCAACAGAAAGTCCTTCATTTTCCCTGACTCATTGCGTCGCAGAGGGATCCCCAATTGTGTTTACTTCACTCGCTGTAACTCTGTAACCGATCAACCTACTAATGCGACAAGCTATGTCCTGTACCCAATAATTACCTCTCGCAAAACAGCCATGGCGCGCAAACACACTGTGGAGTGTTCACGCATTATTCCATAGGTTCGTTCTTTTTTGGAACTCATCTTGATATCAATACGGCATTTAAAATACCTCTCTGACATTTTAAACCATCTGTGAATATTGAATCGGAACCGTCTTTCTCAAATTATTCGGGAAACGGTGGAAGGGGAATGGATACTGATGCAAACGAGTTGCTTATGTGTGACTTCATTCGGAAATTAAGTTGTATACTTCCAATAGATGTGTTGTAATGAGACTTAAATAGCAAGTTTTTCCACAGGGTATTCGAGATCATTTCATGAAAAGCACAAATGAGTGGAGAAAAATGTTTGACAATCCTGAACCACATTTATACCCTTTCCCTGGTGAATGGAATAAAAAGTTGAAGGAGTTTTCCAAATTGCTTGTACTAAGATGTGTTCGTTCAGACAAAGTTGTGGGAGGTGTACAGAAATTTGTGGAAGGTACTTTTCATACCAACATTACTTCTTTTTACTTTAAGTTTTAGTATTTAGTTCTTGGTATTCCGATATAGTATAAATTAACAAAAAGTAGGATACTGCCAAGCAGTGTTTATAGTTTGTAATACAAAGACAGTTGGCAAATTGAGGAAAGGATGCACACACACTCAGGGATCTTGCCCAGAAATAACTGTGACTTGTCAGTTTTCACTCTCAAGAGAAAAAACAGGGGGTTAGAGCTTTTTGGGGTAACCGCCTGGTAAAACTCACCTACCGGAAACACCTAATAGCGATTTCTGTGTTTATTGTGCAAGTTAAAGAAGCGTTTTTCTTTACATACCGAAGAAATTTTAAAGAAAAATGACATCTAAGACAACCAATTCAAGCAATCACTGTCCTTTACTTGTCCTTATCTCATCCTTTCAATTGTCCAAGAATTTCCAAATTTGTACATTTGATTTTTTGTTTTTTGTTTTTTTACTGTGAAGATACAAGGCACAGGGTCCTGTGACAGTGAAGACTTCTCAACCGCTCTGCACGTCACTCATTCGCACTGTTCATTTAGGTATTCACGTATGATTAAAGAGTTCAGCGCCAGAGCGCCACGACATTTTGTTGCCACATGCTATCCCTCATTCCTCATTCGTAGCTCACATCCTTCAACAAGTAATAATTTTCACATGCCGGTCTATGCCACTCCAACCCAAGAAAGCTCAGGCGTAATAACGGAGGTTCACTCATCCATTTAATTCGAAAGTTATCTTGCCAGACGACAAAATAAATGCAATAACACAAAATTCTCTAAAATCCAAGCTTCGAAACTTAATCGTTCTTGCCGCAATGCGAGTATGTTTCTACATGTAATGCTTCTTGAACTTTTCAGAAGTTTTTAGTTCTTCTAAAAGATTTTTCGTTGATTTTTAATGGAAAATTTAAGAACGTCCTGAAACATAGTGTCAATTTTTTGTCGGCTTGATCAACAGTATCAAACCGGTGTCTAATGGTTTTACATCGTGGTTAGATAACTGGAAATACACAGTGCGAGTAAGAGCACATGTTGCCGCCACTTCTGTAAAGCAAAAATTTATTTTAAAGTGAAAATTTTTTATTCGAATAAAACTAACTCCACAATGAGCTGATGAGAACAGAGACTGACTGAAATGACGAGAGAAATCGATACTTGACTTACTTGAAAAGGACATATAAATAATAAAATATCTGAAGCAAACAGTAGATTTTATAAGCTTCATATTTATTCCGCAACTGGCTAGTACACTTTATCTGACACATGAAATAGTCCGTGGGAGGTGTCGATTGGTTTCCCCCACCAATGAATTTCTCCTGGATCACTGGAAACCATTTCAACCATTTTGTAGAACCGCAAGGCTGACCGATGGATTTCATCAATAAAGAGAAACAGAAAAAAGCAATCGAGGTCACTCCCCTCTTCGGTTTTGTCTTGTGTAGTGAAGTTTTGCAGAGAAGCGATTTAACAAAATGCATTTGATGCAGAATGTCCGCTAAAGCATGAATTCAGCGTCTTTGGTTCATTGTGATTACTGAAGGGTACCGTATAGTTCCACTAGGAAAAAAAACTGTTCTACAAAATTTGTCAAGAAAATCTATTACGAAAATCTCTTTCCAAATAAATATATTGATACATTAGGAAAAAATATTGTATTAATTTGAATCCTTATAATGGAAATGTCATTATTTGTAAGGGATACTGTTGTAGCCTCATCCTCACACCAATTTCTCTCGGGTAATTAGTCGAATTAATAGTTGACAGGACTTTATTCGATAGTGTGACTTAAAGCGATGGGAGAATCTCCGGCGACAGAAAACCGACCCTTGAACCCCCAAAGAATCGAGGTTGTCAAGACCATCAACCTATTCCTAGCAAAAATGAAGGAAAATGTGAAAATCATCTGCTGTCTTCATAACGACCTAGGCATGTATAGACCAAAACAAACCCGGAGTTATAGAACCGATAGAAGATGTTTTAACTGGAATTGTTGAGATGGTCCTTGCTTCCTTATGAGTGTTTTGTCCTTCACATTGTTTAAAACAGCTTTTACCAACACTTTAAAAATACCTTATTATATTATTATACGAATCTCAATTCTGAATGTTGATCCATATTTTACGAAAGAACAAAATGAACTTGTTATTGCCATAAAGACATAAGACAGTTATACATTATTGTTATTGCCATAAAGACATAAGACAGTTATACAGGGCCTCTGCCTTAGGGCCCTTGATCGGAATTGATGGGATGGTCCCTTGCTTGCTTCCGGAGAGTAAATTAGTTTTTTTTTCCTCCACGTGGTCATACGCAGTTTGTACTGTTTTTTGACAATAAATTTATTTATTTATTTATTCATTAACAGTGGGTAGCCGATGGATTGAAGTACACTAAAATATCAATACCATCTGAGAAAAACCTGGGTAGGAATTGGTGCATAGAGATTATGTACACAACAGTTCCAAACAAATATAAATATGAATAAAGTAAATCATACATTTGAATCATCAAGGAATGCAAATGTCCCTAAAAGTGCCCTCCAACGTTTCTTCCGATCATTGCTACCTACAAAATGATGTGTCATTGTTGGTCGAGTCAGTTTGAAATATTTAAAATATTAAACATTTATTATTATGTGCTATGTTCTAAACCCTTCAACTTATTTTAAGATTATCGCGAGGACTTAATTATAGTTATATTGAGTGGTCATGATCCAGATCACATTGACATTATTTAATTTTTTTAATAATTGTTTTTGTTGTTGTTTTCTGAATTTCAAATATTTCATTGTTTTTCTTTTGCTATAATACTCACATTTCTAATTATTTATTGTGTGTATTATTTTTATCTATTATTCCTTTGTTTCCATTTTTAGCTTGTTTGACAGATTTAGTCAAAATAGCTCACTCTATTTTGAAAAAATAGAGAGAATCTCGATGTTTAAAACATGTTATTGTGTATCATCCACATAGAAATCTCTTAAATTGCTGTGAATCCCACCTCCAGGTAACAGATTAATTATGTTAAATGAAAATGGGAACCGGAAAGCGCTTGAGCGTATTAAGCTCAAGTTCCCGAATTCGAATCTCGGTCCCGTCTCCCATTTTCATTCAACATAACATAAATAATGTGTATATTCCATTTTCTCCTTTCTAAAAATGTAAAAAAAAGGACATACCATACACTAAATTATTTATTTATTATGTTATATTCGTCGTATGTGAACGATAATGACACTTGTCTTTATCAGTTATCCCCTCAAATTAAGTATTTCGGAAGATTTAAGATAATTTCATATTTTTATTAGATAAAATGGGCAAGAAATTCATTGAACCACCGCCATTCGACCTGGGCTCCTCGTTTGCTGATTCATATTCTTCAATTCCTCTTATCTTTATTTTAACACCTGGTGCTGATCCCACTGCTCTACTGCTGAAATTTGCTGATGATCAGGTAACATTAGCAAATAGTTTTCGTAACTCACGACCAAAATAGTCACCCTTCTGGTTGTGATGAAAAAGAAACTTAGTGGCTGTAGTTAGATCGCTTGATGAAGGTAGCAAATTTCCTTTAAAGTACATTGTCACTTTATTAGAAGGGTATAATTATAACCAGAAGAGCAAACACTTCGGACGTCATGAAGATAGTAGGTTTCATCAAAAATAGTAAAACGGAGAGCCAAGTCAAGTCTTTGATACTGAGATATCCTTCGTACACTTCGAGTGTGTTTGGTTCCAAAGGGGTTGATAAAAGTTTTGTTACCAACACCCTGAAAACGCCACTGTGTGTTAGAGCGTCATCCTACCCACGTTTCTTGGGAAAATACATTTTATTACTTTATTTTAGCAGTCTAAAACAAGTAATTATAAAACACAATTAATATAAACCTTATGATCTCATTTAATTAATTTATTCATGGAACTATTTACTCAGCTAAAATACGTACACAATTCAATGGTAGCTGCTGACCGATACGCGCAACGCCGCAGCGAGAAGTGGAGACTCGTACGGCGCAACTGCTGTAAAGGAGGGTAGCAGTAGTTTAAATGTTGTCCACCCCGTCCCATAACACCCAGTACCTTTTCTTATAGCAGATTAAATTAATTTCTTTTGCAGTTTTGATATTCACTTTATTAAAAAATACATCTCTTAGTAGATTTGTAATCTTAATCACACAACGTTTCCTTAACCGGTTTGTGACTTGGTCCCGTGTTTTACCTATTATAAAAATCACACGGAAAATGTCACGGAAAAATTCTATAATCTACTTCGACAGAACCATTCACACACACACACAATCCTTCAAACAATGGACCTGACATTACAATATTAGACAAAAAGATGTGTTCGGCCCTTCTTATTAACATTGTTTCATTTAACGGAAACCTGCAGAAAAAGACACGGTGAAAAAGAAAGTGAATTTGCGACGTGCGGCGACAAACCACTCGGCACAAATCGTCTCGATCTTCCCCATTGTCGTTTCGGGAGCAGGAATAGTATTTAAGCACGGATGTGATAATTTAGTCAAATTGGGCATAAAAACTACAGTTTTCAAAAAAAAAAAAAAAGCAGAAGGTCGTGATGCTGAGCTCATGTCACAGATCCATATTGTGTAACTACGTCTGTAGAACTATTAAATTATTAAATGAAACGACATAACAGTAGTTGGCTGATGGCCCACAGTAGGGGTCGAAACGTTCTGAAGTTTATTTAATTGAAAATAAAACGAGTCTGTCGTTTGTCATGTCAGAAAATGCTTCCGATGAGAGAAATAATTTACATTAAATTATGAAACGTATAACGTGTTTTGGCGAGTCAATCCCACAGTTATACTGAATTTCCGGGAAAATATAAGAAACACGAGAAAAAGAAGGGGAAATTTTGTTGTTGTTATTATTACCCCAATTTAAATTCTCAATGGGAGCCACTGATTAAAAATAGGAAATTATCAGTACTATATACCGTTCTCAATTTGAATCCATCCACCATGAAATATGTAGTCAATGAAGATAAAAAATATTGTCCATTAATACATATTAACTTTCAGGGATTTGGAGCCAACAGACTGGATTCTCTATCTTTGGGACAGGGGCAAGGTCCTATTGCTCAGAAATTAGTACAGGAGGCAGTTAAAAATGGGACATGGGTGGTCCTACAGAACTGTCATCTGGCAAAAAGCTTTATGCCAAATTTAGAAAGGGTAATATTGTTCTCCATTCGGATTACCTGAAATTATTTTAAAGTAACGTACATGTATAAATATGTTTATATATTGACAGATGTGTGAGGGTTTCACCGCAGAAAATACTCATCCGGATTTTCGGTTGTGGTTAACATCATATCCATCAGACTTCTTCCCTGTGTCTGTTCTTCAAAACGGAGTCAAAATGGTGAATGAACCACCAAAAGGTCTTCGATCGAACATTGTCAGGTAATTAGTTAAAGCGATTGTATATATTTAACTCTATAACTCTAGTATTATTGTTTACTGAATACTTCATTTACTTATTTTTTTAAAATTTATTTTTTAGATCATATTTAAGTGATCCAATATCAGACGCAGGTTTCTTTGAAGGGTGCAAACAGCCAATATTTTTTAAGAAACTGTTATTTTCCCTATCATTCTTCCATGCTTTAATTCAAGAAAGGCGTAAATTCGGACCAATTGGCTGGAATATACCTTACGAGTTTAATGAGACAGATTTAAGAATTAGTGTGCAACAGTTGCAGATGTTTCTGAATGACTATCCAGATGTAAGTATAAATATTTTGTAGCAATTAAAAGTCGAGACGAAGAGAAAACTAATTAAAATTACATGATTAAATTTCAATTGGTGGTTGAAGAAATTTGCAGAGGACCCTCCCCCCAACAAAAAAAACAACAACTGGTAACAGATTGACGGTTATAATTGCGTTATTTTATCATGTTGTTGTTTATGTACTCGTACATTTGGTGAACAAAATAGTTAATTATACTCTTTTATCATGAGTTTTATAACTATTAATTAAATGTGGCATGTTGGTGATGAAACGCACGACTCATTTCCCCCAACTTATTCCTTCGTGGTATAGTATTCCATATATTGGGAAAGTTCTGAAAATTGTTTGTAATGAAGGATGTGGAGCAAGAATCTACCCAGTTAATAGTCGGACACGTTATGCATACTGTGATTTGAATTTTCTCTCTCCGATCTTAATTTCTAATCCTCACTATTCAAAGACTCGCGATTGAACTAGCGAGACAAGTACTTACTGTATCTTCCAATTAGCATGGGACCACTACGTAAACTGAACGCAATAATTTGTAATTGACACAAATGCAACAGTCAAACTCTAGAAAATACAGTTCACCAAACAAATACATTTCCCTTCAAATTCGTCGGTACGATACTCAAAAAACACGTCGCCTGTCTCCCAAAAACCTATTTTTCAGCACCATCCAATGGAGACTCTGCAAACTTCTTCCATGAAGTTAAAAAATTGTAATTATATAAAATGCAATAAAATCATTTTTATACCTGAAAAAAAAACTTGCAGTTTTTTGCAATCAATTCCTTGCTTCCAAATTGACATGAAAAGCTTAACAAATTTTTCAGAAATTGAAAAAAATTCATCCCACCCGGGTATTTTGGAAAACAATTGGGACAAGAAATTGCTTTGCCTTTTTTGCTTTTAAAACATCTCGTCGACTTTTGAGAAATGTGCTAGTGTTGAATTTAGTTAACAAATCCAGTTCACTGAAATATATAAAAAACTCACCCCCAAGAGCATAAATGCTCAACCAAACGTTTTCTATACGTACTAGCGACTTGCGGTATTTTGCAATCGATTCCTTACATACAAATTGACACATCCAAAATGTAATAAATCGGCATTTTTGCATTTGAAGCTTCTCTTCGGCCATTGAGGACCGTCACCACAGAAAATCAGAATATTTCTCTATCATTGTAAGTGTAATGACCCATCTAGCATGATCCTATGTTATACCGTTTTATTTTTTGTATGAAACCTACCAGGAAGGGAAAGCAATCATTTTGGAAATAAGGTCTGTTTGTAATTGACTTGTAATTGTGAGTAGGTTAACACTTGATTAAAACAACGAAGTAAATATGGTGAACCATGCAATTCTCGTAATCAAATCCGTGAATGTAATGATCTCCAAATGGGAAAATATGGTACCTACTATATGCTTGTTATTATGTGATATAGAAACTAAAATGTCAAGAAGTAATTTGTTAGGCCCAAGTCTTGGTCAGGGAACAAAGCATGTTTTAAGAATAAATATGAAATACGATAGCATAAAAAATAATACTGTCTTCTGTTGTTGTTTTTCAGTCGTGAATATATATTTCCGTACGACTTGTAACTACTCTCTCTCTCTCTCATATTTTTATTTTCAACATTATTTATTTTGCATTCATGTATTATGTTATTTAGCTGAGTAAAACATAACAACAGTATTCTTAATATTTATTTCTATCTGCATTATTGCTTATTCTGGTTAACTGCTTATTAAAGAAGGTCTGACTGATCTTGACGTTGGCGAAACCTAAAGACCCAAGAAAAAAAATTGATATGCCCAATTAAGAATGTTCATATTACGCGTACAACTTTGCTTCCGCCGTTTTCCAATAGATGGCTTTAGCAGTATATGGTGGTGGAAATAAATAGATCTAGACGTCATTCAATAAGCTTGGGCATTTGTCAACATAACCCCATCGAAACATTAATCGATTTGTGACCGCATCGTAAAGTTATTCTCGATTGAAAATGTCAGTTTACAAGCCAAATTCTCATCATTTGCGGGAGGTTTTAATTTTCTGCTCCAATAAGAAGAAATCTGCGGTTGAGGCTCATCGAATAGTCTCAAATACTTATGGCGAGATCGATGTTAGTGAAAGAACGTGTCGTGAGTAGTTTCAACGCTTCAAGAACGGTGATTTTGACATCGAAGACTGACATGGCGGGTGAAGAGAGAAGGTTTTCAAAGATGCAGAATTGGAGGCATTACTTCATGAAGACTCGGTCAAACGCAGAAGGAATTGGATCGACTATCACGGCCGCAATACAACGAGAAAGAGGATAAAATGATTTTGCAGCATGACAATGTTCGATCCCATGTCGCAAAGTTGGAAACGTTGAAATGGGAACTCCTACCCCTCCCGCCTTATTCTCCAAACATTGTTCCCTCTATTACTTGTTTCGATCAATGACACACGGTCTGGATGACCAGCACTTTCGTTCTTATGAAGAAGTCAAAAATTGGATCGATACGTGGATGTCCTCAAAAGATAAGTAGTTTTATCAACGCGGGATTCGTACGCTGTACGAAAGATGGGAGTGGCCAGTGATGGACAATATTTTGAATCGTAAATGTATAACCAGTTTTTTACAATAAAACGGCGGACGTACAGTTGTACACCTGACATATTATTGAATACGATATTAGTAACTAAAATAACTAATTATTATAAATATAACTGTTCTGCAACACTAAAATATATTAACCTTTTCCAAAGTAAATATGTACTTGGAACTGTTACATATTTTCAAAGAGTATTTTCAATACATTTTGGAAATTGAGATTTTAATATCTGTTGGAAAGTATGAGGTCTGGTAGAATGTAGCACCTCAAACGATAAAAAAATACATTTTCACCAATAATAGTATCTAAATAAACAAACGGATTTTACTTATTTCGCAATGGCGTTCTAAGCAACAGATATATGCATATTATACTACAAAAATAATTTGATATTATGCTACTGTCAATTAATACAGAGACCCATTACAGCAAATATACTATAGTATGTGTGGCTGATAAACACGTTTGATAATTTTCAGGAAGTTCAATTCGACGCTCTACGTTATTTAACTGGCGAATGTAATTATGGTGGTCGTGTAACCGATGACTGGGATCGGCGAACACTAACAACAATATTACAAAAGTTTTATTGTGAAGAACTTATTAAAGAAAAACATTATCCTTTTGATCCCACAGGTACATTTTCTAGTATTTCACTATTCATTTCATATGACGTATTTCTAATACTGAAATTCCTGGTATGTAAATAAATCAATAGATATTGAGTAACACCTTACTGTTTTCTCCTAACACTAAACCCGAGTTTATAATCAACACATGCTTTAAAAAATAGTTTAAGTAAAACTTATTTAGCCGCGTTGGTTAAGGTTCAAGGGCGAAAGGTAACGAAAACACCCAGATGATCATTAAAACAAGTAACGGTCACGACAGTGAACAAGAAACCATCTTGACGGTCACATGTTAATACGTAATCTCCTAAGTAATGTGTACGTCGTGAAAGACTCATGTTGTGATTCCGCTGGCTGCCAACACGAGTGTAACTCTCAAAGCAGTTGTTAGCGCGATTAGTAGACGTCAGATCTTTAGGAAAGGGCAGTGATTTAGACGATTCCACGCAATCGTGGTTTCGAATATTAGTCACGACACAGTATATAAATATACATAATTTCTTGCCAAAGAAGCCGTTATAGGCTACGTAAGACCACATGGAAGACAAGAAGTTTACTCTCCGAAAGGTAACAAGGAATCGTCCAATCAATTCCGATCAATGTGCAGAGAAAATCCGGGCCGGGATCGGGGTTAGAGAGATAATTTACACAATCGTGCCAAGGTACTGATAAAAAGATTACTACGAGCAATAAGAAATAATAAAAAACATACATTGAAGTAATTTTGTAATTGTGTAAAATTACTGCACTATTACTCAAGTGTGTAATATTGTATCATTACCGAGGAGCATAAACATCGACAAAAGGAAGAAAAATCATTATCATTCATTATAATTATAAGCGTACTCTCCAAAATATGTCTTTAAACAAACCAAAGAAATTTCATTATTACAAAAATTGTTGCATATGGTTATTGAAAGTATATCTAAATCATTCTAAAAATACGAGGAATCCTAAATAAGAATCAGTAATAACTGAAGTGTAAGTCAGTAATAATTGAAGGCAGCACAATTATATTTCTGTATATAAAAATTTTATTTAATGTAAGATGTTTCAATAAACTGCACTTTCAGCACTTAACATAACAAACTTTATTGTCAAAAAAGTAGATGCAAACTGCGGATGTCCACGTGGGGAATATAAACTAAGTTACTCTCCGGAAACAAGCAAGGGACCATTCCATAAATTCCAATCAAAGGCCCAACGACAGTGCCGGATTTAACACTTGTAAAAAAATTGTTGAATAAAATACGTTCAGTTACACATATATAATTATTCCAAAACGAATCGTAGATATTATGTGCAGTGAAATTTCGAGATAATAATAACAAAAGTTTTAAATGACATTCCCGCCTATGCAGTGGCGGTGATTGGGAATCAAAAGTGGGGGGGGGGGGNGGCAAAAAATATTGACAATTTTCATTTACATTTTCAGCATATTTCCATGAAGTACGATTTTAATAATGAAAAAAGAAACAAAGGACAGACAATTGTTGATCACTTCATCAAGGATGGTGTACTAACTTTTATAATTGCCAGTATTAGACAGTTAAAATGAATTTTTTTATCCTTAAAAAGTGGGGGAGGCGGCTGCCACCCCACGCCCCACGTAATCGGAGAAAAACCCGTGTTACGATGAACCTACAGAGATAATGTATATACAACGGTTACGTACAGTTAGAAATAAACTATTATAAATAAAAAGGATAAAAAATAACACGCATAAAAAAGGAATTTAATCAGAATCTAGAGAACTATAACAATGGCGTGATAAAGTATAAGAGAAAGTATCATCCGAAATCATATGGAAAACAATATTCATTGTTAAATTGAATCTTTCGTTAACTTTTGTTAAAATCAGAAAATTCTTTAACAATATAATGTTGATGTATGTTGTTTATGTTAATGTTGTATGAAATGTTGATATTATCTCTACCTTATTAGTATTTACGTTGTTCTAAGTACCCTATTTAATCATAAAAATTTATATCATCATGTCACATTGGAACACCTTTCATAATCCTTTTCGTTTTGCAGGAAAATACTTCGCCTATTATGCTAAAGAACATGAAAAATTTCTTGAATATACCAAATCCTTACCATTAGTTACTCACCCAGAAGTATTTGGTATGAACGAAAATGCGGATATCATAAAAGATCAACAAGAAACAGATTTGTTGTTCGACAGTATTTTGTTAACACAGGTAAATTAAATTAAGAAGTATTATTCCTGTACAAAATCGAGTGTGTTTACGGACCTGTCTGCTTTACTTCAGGATAAAGGATCAAGTGAAGGAGGAGGTAAGTCAGCAGATGAAACAATATTGGAAGTATCAGATGACATATTGAAGAAACTTCCCGAGAACTATGATCTGGAAGAAGCCTTACGAAAATATCCCACAAAATATGAGCAGTCTATGAATACAGTGCTGGTACAAGAAATGGGACGGTTTAATATTCTATTATCGTGTATTCGCACAAGTCTCGAAAATGTGAAGCTTGCCATACAAGGTAAATACAATTGTAACACCATTTTGCAAGTTAAGGGTTATCTAATTATGCTATTACATTAAGTTTATTTTAAAAAATTTCTTAAGATATTATCTTATTTATTCCATTGTTAATTACTCTAAATTGTTTGTAAAGAGTTTCAAATAATTTGAAAGAAAAAACATGAAACAGTTCTTTGAACAAAAATATTACATAAATAAATTAATGAATACCAATTTCACGTTAGAATGAGAAAGTGTACAATTAAGAATAATTTTTACTATTAATTTTACTATTAATAATATTTCCGCAGGAAGGATTGTTATGTCTTTTGAGCTTGATGAGGTTGTTAGTAGTATGTTAACGGCGAAGATTCCCGCCTTATGGATGGGTAAATCCTATCCATCTCTCAAACCATTAGGAAGCTATGTTGCAGATTTTGTTGACAGGTTAAAGTTTCTACAGGTGAGAAATTTTATAAGTTAAAATTAGTCATTTATTATTTGTATTCAGTAAAATTATTAAAATATATTAAAAATTCTCTAGAATCTCCAATTCAAAATCTCTTTCAAATTGAGAGTATATTTTTGTTGTAATTACTTTAAAGAACTTTAACGCCATTTAATACAATTTAAACATCTTTTCTCGGCAGAGTGTTTCCAAATATAACTTTCAGAAATAACAATATTTCGGAAAAGTAAAAAAATTTTTTTTTCAAAAATTAATAATTTTGNTTTAATTTTAATTCATAAACTCATTTAATTTAAATATTTACGTTGAAGATTTAAAAATCGTGTTTTATATAAAAAAAAAGGGTTCGGCAGGGTGAGGTATTTCGAAAAGCAAGGTTCCACCTCGATTGTATTAGTGATTAAGTTCGCGAGCAAATTACAATCAAAATTGAAATTCTTCATACGATTTTAAATGACTACCTTTCGATTGAGTGAAATTGACTCACAAATTCTTTGTGGGGAGAAAGATGTACAGCCTTTGTTCGGCGAATACCCGATAACCACAATGCGTTGAGGATTATATTGACTCACAAAACGTGGTTAGAGCAAAATGAAGTTGAATCCGAATTAAGTACGCTATTTCCGAAATTATTCAATTATAAATCGTCGTTTCTCTCTATCAATTAGATAGTCAATTAAACGCTATTTAATTACTAGACTTGACAAGTCAAACGTGTATTATTAATAATTTTTTGGTAAAAAAAAGATGGAAACTTAGAATTATCACGTACAAAACAATAAATTACTATACCCTCCAGAAGCAAGTAAGGGACCATCCCGTCACTTCCGATCAAGGAAGCTACAGGAATATTCAGTCTCATGGAAACTATTTTTTTCAGACGTGGTTCGACAAAGGTCCTCCTCCAACTTATTGGATCTCTGGATTTTATTTTACTCAGGCATTTCTTACTGGAGCTCAACAAAATTTCGCTCGGAAGTATAAGATACCAATTGATCTTCTAGGATTCGATTACGAGGTAATACAGAATCCATAAAATGTTTTATTGTAAATAAAAGATTTTCTCGTATTTTTAGTTGATCTGAGGTGTTCTGGTCTGATGCATCACACAGAAGTAAAAAGTATTTGTTTATTGTTGAATGAAGCTCTATCCAACTTAACCTGTGGATCATTTTCTGCACAATTTCGATTGATCTGACCAGCACGGGATGGGGTTTGGCGAAATGTTCCCGACAAATAAAAGAAATGACTCATATTTCTTCATTCGTAACGCGATATTTCGATTCTCATCAACAAATTAAAATAATACATTTCTTCATTTTTAAAAAATATTTTCAATATTTAGTATTATAATAATTTTCATATCGTTATGTATAACGCGGTAATTCCGAACTCGATTTTCTCTAGCCAGTTATACCACGTCAAATATTAATTGTCAGAATAGATTATTAACATGAAGTTATGCCCCCCAACGTTTGGTGGAAAAATGGGTGTAAAATGTACCTCGCGGGCCACTATTTGGTCAGTACTTGTTCAAAGTATTCACATGGACATTTAGTAGCAACCACGTTCATGTAGGTTGTAGTCGTAGTAATAGTTTAATATTACGGGAAAAAGACAATAAAAATGAGTGAGGATCGGCAAAGATAGACCGAACACTATCCCTGAAATGTCCTACATTACGTATTCGTTAACGAGAGGAACGTCGAATATCTCAGACATTCGGTAGTTATTTTGTGACAATAACGTTACTTCTCCGAGTAATTTATAAAAATATGGTTGGGTCAAGAACGGAGAAAACTACATTAAATATATATTTACTTTATTTTGGAGAGCAAAGCGAGTTTTATAAGTCTTTCAAAATTTTCCGTACTTGCTGAAATCCATACATTCAAAATAATTTCATCAAAGTTTCCATTTCGATAAACGCATAAATAGTAACTTCACACATGCAGCGCGATTCTACATGATGTAGCTACGAAATGGTAGAGGAGGGGGTGAACAAAAGCCCGTTCGGGGCATGACACACATCGACATTGTGTGTAGTATTGGAAATCACGATTTTTGCTTCACTTCTTTTTCGTCACTTCTCCTGTTGGCTGGAATATAAAGGAAATGAGATACATCTACTTTATTCTGCTTTTATGTAATAATTATTGTGTTTTTAGTGTGTGAGCATCCTTTATTTCAGATGAGTTTTGCTTGTCAGTGAATCGCCGCGTCGAGGGGTTTAAATCCGACGTTTCGTCCATCTTGCTGTGGCCTTCTTCAGGGTACTAATGATTGTGTTCCCTCAAGTACTCTGAAGATGGACGAAACGTCGGATTTAAACCCCTCGACGCGGCGATTCCCGGACATCCAAGACTCATCTGATACCGGTCGCGGAAGCCTGCACTCTCATTCATTTTCTTCAAAATGTTATATATTCTTCTTAAGTATTTTGACTAAGCTTTTGTGCTAATTTGTACTTTTGCTTCATAAGATAATTGGGAATGGCTACTTTTTCCGACCTCAACTAAACAAGGTAAAACTCAGCGCTGCGATGGGAGCAAACGTCCGATTGCGGAACTTACTTAATACAAACTGTTCCTCTTATTCACTGAATGTTTCTCTCTTATAATTTCTGATCGGAAATAGAAAACTTATTATTAATAAAACACTTGAAATACTGAAGATCGATATCGATGCAACGTACCGACAAAAATTCTACGATCCCTACATGATAAACACATTTTTAATTTTTGTTGATGTAATGCTCATTGAACAAAATGTATTGTATTTTGCTCATATTAATTGTATAATATGTCACACTATGATGAACCTACATGGAGTACGTTTTATGGATAAAACTGTGTATTAAGCTTAAAATCTCAAAATAATGTCTCGGTTATCTTCAATTATAAAATTATTTACAAATAATTGTTGTCGTTAACGATACAACCACGACGGAAGTGAAATACACAATATACTACGGTGGTGAAAGCATGACCCCGACAGGGAAGCATGAAAGCAATTGCATGTGATTAAAAGGCGCTCGCCGCCTGCACAGTGTGTTTGCGTCCATATACTACTACGCCTCTTTCCGTATTTCAACGACCAAACTTCCGTCCGGGTTTCGGAAAACAGAAGAGAATATTCCCCGACGTTCTGTGTTCTGACGCATGCACTTCTTCTTCTAAAACCCGGATGGAATAGCGTTTCCCGGACGGGTTTTTGTCCGGTCGTGTGTCTGTTCGGACGGGTGTTTGCCCGGACTGTACCTACACACACACCTTGCTTCGTATGCGTCTACTGCAAGTTGTTTTCAAAGTAGAAATACCTAAATATTCAGTTAATCGATTTACTCGTTCCCAAAGTGTGTAAATACTACTGATACATTTAATAACACACTTGAGACTAGGTATTTATTCTGGATATGTGACTTTCTCTTCACAGATGATGAAAGAATCCAATTACACAAGCCCACCAAAGGATGGTGTATACGTTTACGGACTCTTCCTAGAGGGTGCGGAGTGGTCAAGAAGCAAAAAAGCTTTGGACGAAGCCACACCCAAAGTGTTGTTCAGTGAAGTTCCTATAGTAAGTTATACACTGAAGTATTTTATTGACTAGAAATTTGAAGTATTATAGATGTCTAAGTAATTGTCTTTTTATAAACCCAGATGTGGTTCATTCCTATTGAAAAAGATGATTTAGATACAGAAAAGAGATACACCTGTCCAGTGTATAAAACGTCAGAGCGTCGAGGAGTGCTCTCAACGACAGGCCACTCGACGAATTTCGTCATCGCAGTTCTTATACCCACAAAAGTGCCAGAGGAACACTGGATTATGCGGGGAGTGGGAATTTTATGCCAGTTATCTCAATGAACAAATTCTAGAGGAAAATAATTCATGAGATTCTTGACAGTTCAATTTACTTTATTCCAATGGTTTACTTTGCGTATTTTTTAAAATAAGTTCAATAAATACAAGCAGTGAAAACGGATGTAGAAATGTAATAATGTGTCCTGTAATAAATGATATACATTACCAAGTAATATTTTCGTTATTACTGTCTTATAATACAGAATATGGATATTTGGCCAGCAGCCAAATTTACGATTTTTTAAATTAAAATGTTATTGAATAAACCGACCGTATTTCACAGACTGGATTTAATATGTATTAAACAAAATACGCCACGTTTCGACTCCCACTGTAGGCCATCATCAGGCAAGTAATGAATAACCATTATTGTAATGGTTTTACATTGGGAAAAGAGAAAAAGAGTTTACAAAACGTAGAATATGTCCAAATTATCAAAAAATTAATATCCATAAAATTTTCTTTTTAAAACCATCAAAAACATTAAAAAACATCACTTGTTATAAGAATAAATTAGTGAAGTAAGTTCACCATTGTCTAGAGCCTTCCTTCATAGAGGCATGATAACAATTCAAAATGATTTATGGTTTGAATGTGAGTGACACTTGGGATACCAAATAGTGCCAACTCTTAAATGGTGAAAAATAGGTACCAGCTTTACAATATTATAAAAAATTATTATAAATGTTAAGTTAAAGTAATTAATACATAATATAATTATAATAATCACTGTAAATTTATAAAATTAAATATATTATCGTATTTATTAGAAAATATGTTAGTTTCAATTTGTGAGTTGACATTGGATGTAGTTTTAATATGATTGGATTCTGAAATCGGGCGCTTAAATGTATTGATTTCATAGTCCATAATTATTGTTTTTCAAAATTCATTCTATGTCGATTCTCCTTACAGTGTTTAATAATTCCACAGTTCATATCCATAAAATATTTTCTAAAGAATATGAAAATATATTTTATTTTTAAAATTTACAGTGATTACTATAATTCTATTAAGAATTAAATACTTTAACTGAACATTTATAATATGAATTTTATAATATTGTAAAGCTAGTACCCATTTTTCACCATTTTAGAGTTGGCACTATTTGGTATCCCAACTGTCGCTTACATTCAAACCACAAATCATTTTTGAATTGTTATCATGCCTTTATGAAGGAAGGCTCTAGACAACGGTGAACTTGCTAAACTATTTTATTCTTACAAGTGAAGTATTTTAATGTTTTTTAATTGTTTTAAAAAGAAAATTTTATGGGTATTAATTTTTGAATAATTGGAACATTTCAAAAAAATGTAGCAAGTATGTGATATACTATATTAAAAAATTTATAACTCACAATTGTATGAATAATTTTTCTTTTATTTTTATTAATGTCACATATCATCAAATATATTGTAACTATTTTGTTATTTATTTATTTTGTAACTGTTATGTACTTAAATTTTTATCTTGTAATTCCATTGTAATTCTACTTTTGAATACCAATTTCTAGCAGCCCTGAAGATGATGCCAATCCGGCATTGAAACATTGTGAATACTAATAAATACTAATAAAGTATTACATTAAAAATTGTCTATAAAAATATTTGCATAATTATTGTCCTTCAAGTATAAATGAAAGTATACAATATTCAAATAAAGAGAAGTGTCCAGAGGTGAAAGCAGTTACACGATTAGTTGTATGAATGTATGTGGATTGCACGATGGAAGTTATGAGAGGTTTCCAAAAGATAATAAAGAAAACTGATGCATAAGAGAAAAATCTAAATAACTCTTGTAAAAAAACCTTTAAAAATCAAGCTCAAATTTAAGCCATTTTTCAAACAAGTTTTTATTTAATTGTAAAGTAAATACATAAGTTAGCAAGTACTTTCTTACCTATCAATCAGTTCTATGAAATTAATTACCATCTACTTCTCACATGACAAGCTTTTTGAAGACAAATAATTTGACATAAAATATTAAATCATTTTTGGTGATAAAGATAGTAAGTACATTTAATTTTATTATGATCTACTAATGTGAAAAATGTATGGAGGTACACAGAAATCTCTTAAACTGCGGTGAACTACACCGCCAGGTAACAGATTAATTATATTATATTGAATGAAAATGGGGACCAGCATCAGTGCGCTAAGCTTAAATTCCTGAGTTCGAATCTTTTCTTGTATCTCATTTTCATTGAACATAAAATAACATAATGTATGGAGATACTAGCATTTGGCATTGCATTACCTTAATACAAATGTAACTTATTTGATTTGTTTTAGAACACAGCATAAATAAAAGGTCAATTTATTTTTCAAAAAAGGTCATTTATTTATTATTTTTTGTACTAACTACAAAAACAGAACTAGGGAAGATAAAAAGTTGAGATTCTAATATCTCAAAGCAGAGCAAAGAGAGCTAAATTTCTAATCAAGCGCAAATCTATAATTTTACAATGATAGAATATTTTCTAGGTCTAACACTTTGGAGACGAATCCTTTACCACGGGCTGGACAATCAGCCATTCATTCTCACACCCTCTACGGTACGTTTACTCTTGAATACATGTATAAGCGACTTGTATGCGATACACGTATACGCAAGTTTTCGAAGGTTTGCGGTTGGTATGAGCTATCTCATACACGTATACGGCAGCGTTTGCACTTAGCGATTTGTATCAGGGAATAATTGGTGTATCGCAAGGGAAGAATACAAACTGATATACACTTAAAGTCGTCTCACTTTTCCTCGAGAAATGCAACTTAAGAAAGAAAAATCATGAACGGAAACACAATGTGTGTATTAGTTTACTGTATATTACTCACAGTAAATTAGTTTATTTTCCAAAATGTGATCATACGCATTTTGTAACAGCTCTCTTGAACATAAATTATTTATATATTTATTTATTGTCAGTCTAACAGGCTTGATGTTGGTATAGAACCTGTAGTCAATGAAGTAAACGCTTTTTACTTCGACATTGTCCTTAAGAGTAATGATAAGGGTTCTCGCGTTCTGTTGGCAAGACATTGGAACTTGAATCCATTGCCAACCTCGGACATCAATTCAATTCACTTGCTCTTGTGGCACTGTATACATACTAACTTGTGGCACGATACATACTTTCTGCATCGAGGGATGTGGACCGAACCTTATGTCTTCGTGTTATCAACTTGTATTTCTTGACAGAAAATAGTCGCTTTTGTGACTACAATTAATATTTATTGGAATACTATTTACCTTCTTTGTGACCACGCTTTTCCTGAATTTTTCTAGCGAGAAGTAGCGGGACGCTTTAACCTCACATTATCACCTGATGATAATGAAATTGTGGACCGCTACATACGCGAGTTAGTTTCAAGGATTTGTTTCGTGGAGGTTGGTAAAATGTTTAAGACAGCCATATTGTATAATTTTAGACAAAGTATCGTGACTTTGAGTATAATAAAATTAACAATAAATTTATAGTCAAAAAAGCAGTACAAACTGCTTATGACCACGTGGAGGACAATAAGCTAATTTACTCTCCGGAAGCAAGCAAGGGATCATCCCATCAATTCCAATCAAGGGCCCTAAGGCAGAGGCGGATTCAAAAATTTCAGCAAAAATTCCTAGATAAGATAAAAAGTTAGCTGCGAGTTACAATACTAATACAATGTCAATATGTTTGTACTTTAACGCAAAACATTTACATGTACAAAGTATAATCGAACTATAGATTATACTGAGTATAGTGTTTAAAAATCGTAAGAATTAAAATAACACTAAATTCACGATTTTTTGTTACAATAAACACGCCCCAGACAAAACCTAGAGAACCTGTATAAGAAAACTGCCTCTACCCGAAGAAAACCGGAGCGAAATCCGGGCTAGGATGGGGCTACATGATTAATGTACACAACCGAGCCAAAGTTGAGTATACATAAAACTAAATTAATATGAATCATAAGACAACACAATCATGCAAGAAAATAGTTTTTGAAATTGTTATAAATTATTTTAAAAGTGCTACAGCAATGGCGTGATAAAGCACAAGACGGATTTAACTTTTATTAAAATCAATAAATTCTTTTACAGTGTAGAAGCACTGGTGCAGGTGGTAGTTTCTAACCGCTGATTTGAAGAGATTCAATTTCATAATATATTTTATATTCTTGGGCAGGGAATTAAATAGAACGATTCCCGAATGATACGGTCCTTTTTGGCAAAGAGTGGTTGACACACTAGGGCGATGAATATTATAACTATTGCGAGTATTGTGTTCGTGAACGAGACTGTTCCGTATGAAGCAACGGTGGCACTTCAGTAATTCGGTCTTAAATAACACGACCGTTTCAAACATACAAATACAAGGAAGTGTTAAGATATTTAATTCCTTGAATAAAGTTTTACAAGAGTTTTGGGGGTGAGATTTACAAATCCTCTTCTGAATTCTGAAAGTTTGAATACTCTGACCGGAATTGCCCCAGAAGGTAACGCCGGAACGTAAATGGGAGTACACGTTTGCAAAATATACGCAACGGGAAATACGTGGACTAACTACGTTAACTAAGATTCCTAATGCGAAACTCAATTTGCTTAATTGGGAATTAAGATTGTCAACGTGACAATTCCACTTGAGTGACAATTCCATTTGAATGAGTACTTATCTGCTAAAGAAATAAACTAATCTAAACGATTTAGTGGTAGCGTATTCGCTTCCACGATCTCGCTGGTCGGTAGAGAGTGGATTCAAACTGTGATCGGTCGAATTAGGTGAGGTTTTCAGCTGGGGTTTCCCTCACCTACTCCAGACAAATATCGGTTCGGTACCATAAGTTCCCTGGCAACCCAACATGTGTCCTCCCAATTCCCACTCCCATGTTCAACGGTTAGGTGGATGTGCGGGACTCATGGCCTGAACCACGCCAAAAGGCAAAAATAAAATTACGTGAATACATATGACAACAATCATACAGCCTACAAAAGCACAGTTAGAATGTAAACAATGGGTTCTAGACTTGCGCATATGTGTTTGCGACTTGTATACGCATACATCTATATCCTGAATTAATGTCATATAAAATGTATCAGGATTTGTCTGAGGTGCTGTCGCACGACATGTCAAAAAGTAACTATATTGCCCTAGCTCATACAAATTGACATGTATCTCAGACAAGTCGCTCATAATTATATACAAGTGTAAACGTACCTTAACATAAACTGCTATATACACACATACCGCCATTACCCTCTCGCCGGGTTCGCTAGGGCGCGCGGTTCGTTTTAAACAATCATTCCTACATACACATCTTAGGGAGAAATATTATTTTTATATTTCAAGAGGGTAAAATAAGGAATCTTACTTTAAAACGCTTCATAAGTTTAACCATAAAATAAAGGCCTAAAATTGGAGTAATGTCTTTACGCCTGAGTTTTAATACCCATTCGGTGTCTGTTTCGAGCAAGCAGCATTATTCCATAATAAATGTAAGTTCTCATTGGAGTAGGGGAGAGTGGGGCAAAAAGGCACACTTTGCCTATCCATAAGGAAGGGAAATGCATCCTGCCTCTCGAGCGCTGATGGGACTGTGCGGGCACTCGGCGAAATCAGTATGTGGAAGTAATAAAATGCATATAATTACTTCTTAGTCTCACATTTCCGTTTGTGGTATTGAGAGCTTAATTAAAAATTGTACAGGGTGAAACATTGTTTCATATAAGAACAATGATTTCACGCGGCTTCCTTTTTCCAATGGATTCAAACAAATTGTACAAAACTACCATTGGTGTTAAAAGAACCACAACGAAGGGACCTTGGTTTATGTCCCGTAGTGGGTTCACAATACGTTGCAATGATTTGCTGTACTTTTAAATTTAGTCACAATAAAAATTAATTGTTTTGTTTTTAACTTTCAAACTTTTATTTTGATTACGTATTTAATGATATTTAACAAAGGTTTGCCAAAAAAACCGAAACCACAGATTTGTTATATTTGGTTTATACTCTGGACAATCGGGAATGTGATGTAGGTGTTCAAAGTTCATGTACAGCAAACTAAAGCGCTTTCCATGTCTTTAAGTCTCATTCTCTTTTTCTGTATCGTCTCGTATCGTTTTATCTCCTCCTGATGAGACATTTCTGAATATGTGTTCCTTAGTGATCCTAAACCCTATTTTACGTGGAGTTTTGTGATATAGTGTAGTAATGTACGAATGCGGGTTCTCAACAGTGATAAGTAAATGATAAATGATAAGTATATCATGTAAANTATTAAGTGCTATGTACGCATGCGCTGAAAGAATATGTTAAAATTCATTTTCACTGTACATTTGTATCAGTGAGTTAATGAGTTGGATTATACTGCAGGAATTAACAATTTTCTTCGTTTAATTTTTATGATTGGTTACAAAATTATTACAGGAGTATAACAAAAGTTGAGTATGGATTAAATAATTCCGAGAAACTTTTTAATATTAGTTTCCATCATAATTTTCTAACTAAATGAAATTACATGAGAGAATTATGAAAATGTTTCCACATTTTCAAGTATACTTGTAATTATTCATGTTTAGCTATGGCACTTCATTGGAAAAATATCCAACAAAATATGGAGGATTTTTCTTAGGAGTGAAAATTTATTTGAAAATTTCATGAGAAGTGAACTGTGCTGTTCAAATTAACAATTAAAGAAATTCATGCTTTTGCATGCTTGTACAGTGTGCTCTATAGATGCAGGGTCCATTTCCTGGAGCAAATATTTTTATAGAATTTCTTTTTCTGTAATATGAAAATAAACTCTGCTGAGTTCTGCAAAGGAACAATGAACGTATTATATTAATTATATTACACTTTTTCATGCTCAAACATAGAGGTCTATAGATGCTGGATTTATTTCCTGGATCAAAAATATTATTTTCGTATAATTAATTAAACCTCTGCTTAGGACTACAAACGAACTTGTAAAGTTGTTTAATTATTTTACACTTTTCAGGTTTAAACAATGCGTTCTAGTGATACTGGATCCATTTCCACCAGCATAAAAATCAAATATACAAATCTTCAGTAAAAATAAGTTTTTTTAAGAAAACTAATTTGATATTCCTTCATTTCTCAAACTATATGGATTAGGTAAAATAAAGGTACAGAACAAATTAGAGATAGCACAGAAATACATCTTGAGTTGGATGCACCGTTACAAAGGGTTGTATTACAGGAACACATTTCCATTTTCACTATGTCACTAGACCGTGCGTAACATTGATTAAGATCCGACTGATCCCAACCACAGCTACGAATCACACGTTCCACTATTCTCCTACTTTTGGCGTTGACTTGAATGGATTGAATTATTTTGCGACACAAACCTAACGTTCTTCCACGATCGTCTACAGTGCAATTTTTCTGCATTTCTACAGGAAGAGGAGTGGTTTGGCAGTTTGGATCTAAAAAACTGTTGCACTCATAGCACAACAAACTATATCCAATATTCGGATAACTTAAAATAAAAACCAGTAGCAGGAACATCGATCCTGAAATGAAGATAACCTCAAAATTATAGTATTTATTTTCATTGGGTAAAGTAACATGACTACGCACTTATTTCACTATCTAATAAAATAAGCGTTACAATAAAAATGTTATTTTTCATATTTACCCTTCAAAGAATGAATTTCAAGATATTTCATTCGAATGGACGAGCTATAATGCAGTTTACTACATTAAAATCTTAATAAAATATCATTTTAATATTCAATATTCCTAGACTTGAAACAAACGAAGAGACTAAAGAGCAAATTAATAAAATGTAACTTTCTCTGCTTGCTTGAATCTCATAACATTTCGAATGAAACAAACAAAAGTCTACATATTGCACATGTTGATATACACGTTGTAAAAAACACTAAACATGAAAGTAGTTTGCCTCATATCCAAAGATATACGATAATAGCTGCATATCGTGCCTATTGAAGACGACTACGTTCATCTCTGTACAGTAAGCGACGTAGTCATGCCTGTCTAACTATTTCATTAACACTAAGCTGTGGACAATTGGTGCCTTTTGTGACATAACCAACTACTAAGATGTTTTTCAGATTTCCAATTTTAAAGGATGAATAGGGAACTTTTTTTCTAATTTTCACTCGTAAAAACTACATGACTAGCTGAATATACGAGTACACATAACTAGCTGAGTACCTGCAACTTTGCTCGCGTGAATCCTTTAATATGTCTTCATTTTTATTTTTTCTCATATCCTCATCGGTATCCACTGAGAACGTTATCCATTAATGTTGGAGGTTTGATAGTATTGGTGTGTACCCTCAATCCCTTATTTTCACTGATGCAATTTAAATTTTTATTTAGAAAACGCCAATTTTCCATTTCACACCCTTAGGGGTGAACTTTTGTTCAATCCTTTCTTAGCGGACATTTTTGATAATTTTTTGAGTCACATTCTTCAAAACCCCCACCTCTAGGGGCATCGTGCACCTCATGAGGTCTGAAGGGAACATAATGTCATTGGAAATATGGTTATTCACCTCAGAATACATAATAACCATGGACTCGACTCTAATAACGGTCTTTTTACGTCTCGCCCTCTGCGCCCCCATCTCTACGAATACAGTCCTCCTTTGTGATCTCATGTTGAACATAAGGGCATTAGTAGTTGAAACATCTCGCCACACCTAAAACAATGTATCCAATGCAGTTTTAATTTTTTTATATTTCAATTTTAGTTTTCGATTCTTTTTGTCCATAAACCAATTTTCATCCGCCACCCCCTACCATGGGGTGGTAGTGTGTGTTTGTTTCACGAGGGCTGAGTTCTGACTAACACGATATTGGGATTTCACTATCTACTCAGCGACGCCGAAAATTATGGACTCGTACTAGTATGTCATGTTCAATATTTTTTTCATGGCATCCCTTTCCCTTGGGGTGGAGTTTATAAGGGATGATTGTGGAATTTATAGTCTTCGAGAACGTCACTACTTATTTCAGCGACCCCGAAAACTACGATCTCAACACTAACATCGGTCACTTTCGATTGTTTTTACATTTCAGCCTTTCTGACCACCAACACAAAGGGGTTTATTCCTTATAGGGGGTGATTGTGTACTTATCTGGCAATGAGGGTATCATTTTACTTCAGCGATCCCAAAAATGATTTATTCATCATCAATATCGTTCGTTTCCCTATTAGTTTTACCTGCCTCTTATTCCCACAGCTAACCCAAGGGTGCTAGGGGTGTATTATCTCTAATGTGGGCTGTGAAGTTACAAAATATCGGGAGCATCCTTATGCATCTCAACGACACCGAAAAGTATGGTTTCGAATCTAATAAAAGTTCTTTTCATTACTTCTACATGTCACCCTCTTCCTGTCCCCTTCCAAGGGGTGCTAAGGATATCTTACCACCACAAAGCTTGTTGTTAGATAGTCAATTATGAATCACGTTTGATCGATATTACTCCAAGCACTCCTGAGCTATGGTGGACTACATACTGAGACCGTGGATTGAATTAATTGATAATTCAATATCACGTTCTCAAAATATTTAATATAAAAGCATGGGTCAATATGGGGGCTAGCAGAAAGGGCCCTGGGTGGTCTGAAGCGTAGTAGCGGTGCGACATCACAGGCTCTGTAGAAAGTTTTGGAGTACAAAAATGTTATAAAATCTATTATTTGAAAAAATCGAAGGGAGGACAACGAGAACACACGTTCAGAGGTAGACAAGTTTGAACTTGAATCTTTAGAAAAACGAGCATCGAAATTCAGTACAATAGAGAGCACCGAAAAAGAGCGGATGTCAGGGAATATTATTTCCCAAAGCAACGTGGGTGTACGTTTGTGACAAGCGACCAGAAGACTCACGGTACATGTCTCTTGAGGCATGGATCGCCAAGGGAAGAAAAGATATCGAAATGTGAAATTTTGGGGCAATGGGTTCAGCAAAAACACACGATGGCGAAATTCAAAAGGAAGTAATAAAAAAATTTGGGTTCAAAAGGAGGGCCGACGGACGGTACGAGTTGTAGCAAAAATGGATGATGTCAAATGAAGAGGGTACCGCGCCGCCTAGCCATAAAACCATAAAAGATGGGATCTTAGAAGCATGCCGCTCAGAGCAGATGTGCAGAGTACAAATAACAAAATGACCGACAGACCTTCGTCTAGATGTAGAAGTCTTGGAAGTAGAGAGAGTGGGAACAACCAATAAGAAAACCACGGTGGGAGGAGCTAAATCGTGTGATTGGCAACATGAAAAAGCAACTAACATCTTTTCGGAAACTTCCAATTAAAATTAAGAGGGGGGAAAGAAGCATAGGGCTTGTAGTACAAGGAATGAATGATGGGAAGGGGAACGTCACGTGACGCGATTTGTCTATAAAAATAGGGCACAGAAGCACAGAGATGAGATGGGGAAAAATTTGCGAGAGTTCATTTTTGTTGAGTCAGACGGAGCAAAATTTGCGAGAGTTCTTTTTTTTTGAGTCAGATGGAGAGAAATTTGCGACAGTTTATTTGTTGAGTCAGACGGGGAGAAAAATGTGCGAGTTTTTTTTGTTGAGCCAGACTAAAATTTTTAACAAGATTGTGAAAGTTTCGTCAGACTGACAAAATTTGCGAGAGTTTTATTTGTTTATCGAGACGGTGCAGAAATTTAGAGAGTGTAATTTTTT
>NNCF01127058.1:84147-99143 GCA_002313205.1 Laupala kohalensis
GTCAGAGGACATGCGAAGCGCATTAATACAGTGAACAAATAATAACAGTAAATGTTGCAAAGGACGAAATAACAAATTAGTACGAAGTGAGTCGGGAAACTCTGAAACGGGACAGACATAGGAAGTTAATGGCATGGGGAAAAATCGCTTAGGCAGAAGAGAGGGAACGAACGTTAACGTGACACGAGGAACGGGAGTCCATTCCAGGAACACAAAATTGGCCATGTCTTCATCCAGTCCGACATCACGAGACATCTTATGTATTGTGTAACAGTGTAGAAGGAATTTGTTAATGTTATTTTGGGCCTTGTAAACCATAAATTGTTAACTAAATGTCAGTAGGCCGAGTGCAAGAGTTAAAGTGTTTAATTGTAAGGAGAGGGTAATGAACAGAGGAGCCCACAATCAAGAAGATCTTGGTGAGTACTATGTAAAAAGACTTTCAATAAGACATTCCAAGAGCGCAGTAGGCGAAGTAATGTGTAGCATTGTGACCATTTACCAGTGTTATGTGTATTAATTAATTTAGAATAATTATGAATAATAAACTGTTTTGTTTGTTGCTCGAACACCAGAGTGCAGTGTTTTTATTGTAAGTGGCTCCAAAAGGAGTGAGTATTCGGTTCCCTCCCCTTAGAATTTAGTTAAAATAATACATTTACGGTAATTATTATTTTAAATTATTTTTTTTGAAAATTTTTTTTGTTTATAACAATTTTTTATTATTATTTGTTAATAACAACCCGTAAAGTCGCAATACATAAAACATTCTATCCCCCATTTCACCACCTTAGGGTGGATTTTTGTAAAATCCTTTCTTAGCGGATGTCTGCACCCTGAAAGAAACCTACCTCCCAAATGTCAAGTTTGTAAGCTTTGTAGTTTCTAAGATTTCGTGTTTAGTCAGTCAGTGGTATTTCGCTTTTATAAATATATATTTGTAAGTAAACGTTGTTAAATTAAAATCTAAAAATATATTCTGAGTATTACATTTCATTTTTTAAGGGTGCGAAAGGGTCAAAATGTCTTCAGAATTTTGTTGTTCACGCTAAAGATATGGTATATTATTTTCACTGAATCTCCAACCTAATTGAGATATCATCACGGTTTTGTACGTAAACGTGGTTGACTTAATTATCTAAGAACCAATGTCTGGAATTTTCTATATTCATTTTTTTAATGGGTGAAAATATTTGGCGCGTTGTCGTAAAATCTTTAAATTATGACTGAATGTTGTTTTTCTATTATAAACCAAGAAATATTTTTTCCAAATTCTAATTATCAAGGTATAATTTACTGTCAAATTTAACGAAGAGTAAACCCTATCACAACAAAAACTCCCGAGCGAAGTTGGGTCTGTACGGACAGTAATAAAATACACAGAAAATAGGAATACGAATTAGTAGTTACACAAAATACTCCTAGTTCTTCCAGACAAGGAAAAGTGGCAAATGCGCCCAGCGATTGACGAAACCTCTTAACGACATCCGAAGGGTGTGGGGGTTGCTATATCATGCTCTCCTCCACTGTTCTTAGAATTCTTCTTCCACCTTCCTCCATCACCTCCACTTTTTTGTGTGTATTAATACAGTGTTGTAATTTTAAATTACTGAAGATTGCAAGTTGTCTCCTCGGATACATTCTGTTTCTTAAAAAGTTTCAAGCAGAGGTAAAAGATGATTATTTTGGAAAGTAACTAATTGATTCTTTCAATGGTGTTTATGCTACAAATATTGTTCCGTATTCTTGTAAATTAGCCCATGAAAAATAAGGTGGTTTTGGTTTCTGACTGATATTTATATCCTACGAGATTGCACGGTTTTCAAAATGAGACTCCAAAACTATTTCATTACGTTATATCTAAATTTACCTCCCATCAAACACTTATTCCCTCACCTATTATCAATCCATACTAATATATAAATGTGAAAATGTATTGTTGGCCACCTTATCACGACTAAAAAGATCGTAATGAAATTTGACAACAAGATAGTTTAAATGTACAGGATGAACATAGGCTCTTTCGTTTTTTAAATGTGTGAAAAGAGAGACAAAAAATGATTTTGACAACTGATATCGATAAAATCGGGGAAAAATCCGCCATATTCGCTTACGCTACCTAAATGGTTGAAATGCATAAAAACGTTTTACAAAAAAACTCAGCGATAGCATATATCTACTAAGGTTAACCTAAATTATAGAAAAACGTTATAAAAATACATGTTAAAATACTTCAATTTAACAGTGTAATTAAAAAAAGGAAAAAATATCTTTCAGAAATTTTTTTGTGCATTTAACAAAGATCAAAAACTTCTTTAAATTGGTAACTTTGGACGAATAGTTTAAAAATTTTACAAGCGTTTTAATAAAATTGTGCAACCGCGTTCCCGCCGTTGTCTTGTCTCGGAAGCGAAAATTCGACCACGGCGCGCCTAACCACGGCGAGATATTTAGTCCGAAAAGACGGGTTTAATCTATAGATTTCGGAATCTTTCAGATAAATATTGAACTAAGGGTGAAGTGGTGAGATCGGCTAATTGGTTAGGTTTCGAATTGTTCCAAGTTTTATTAACTTCACTTGTTAGTTCGTACGTTTGCAACTGAATTTTAAATCAGTTCTCCTCAACCGATTGAACAGAAGTTTGGTACACAACACGCACAAACCCTCTGACAATGCAATATTATGATGTCTATTTCAAATAAAACCTTTTCAAAAGGTTTTTTTTCTTTACAATGATTTCATTCCTTGATAACTCGCGCGAATAATTTCCCGGAAGCTCCCCCTGAAGTCTCTCTCATACAAGTACAACGCATTGTATAACCTATGCTTTTCGTTTAACTTATCATTACGATCGTTTCTCAAAATATGTTTATGATATCGGAAGGTGTATCGCACGAATGCTAAATCATTTATGCTATTTATTTATATTAATACAAGTTTGTGTTTAAAAGGTTTTTTGAGTATTACAAATTAACAAGTAAGATTGATTATTATGACAAATAAATAAACAAATTCTAATACAAGAAAGTATAAAATAAAATAATAAATAAAAAACCTTTTTAAAAACAAGCTTTTATTTAAGTAATGTACTAAAGCGAATAAAATACGTTAATGTTTTCATTAAAGTAATGCAAAGTCAAATGCTAATATCTCCATAAATATTTCTTATTAGTAGATCCTAATAAAAATAAGAGAACTATCTTCATCGCTGAAAATGATTTAACTTTTCACGTTGAGTTATTTGTTTTCAAAAAGCTTGTTGCACGGATCATAAATAAAATTCATACTTCGGCAAGTACTTACTTACCAACTTGTCACTGTCCAATGAAATTAATTGGAATTCGCTTTTATGAATATTTCGCGCGTGGCATTAGCATTTGACATTGCTTTACTTTAATGAAAACATTAACTTATTTTTATTCGCTTTGGTACATCGCTTAAATAAAAATTTGTTTTTAAAAAGTTTTTAATTTATTATTACGCTCACAGAAAACTTAACGTTGCTTGCTTGAGGGTGATTTCATCCAAGGATTTTTTAAAGTTTTGTTGCCCGAGGTAAAACTCAAAATGGTGCACTCAATCAAGTTTTGCGTAACATTTGCATTATTACGAATTTTTTAAACTAGGATGTTGTACATATGTTAAAAAAACAGTAAGTAAAAGTATTTTGATCTCACAATACAGAAATATTTTATTTTCTCTTGGGCAAAACAAGATTGATCTAAGACCGGGCAACATCGGATAATAAATAAGTGACATTAATATAATTTTAACCCATCGATTAATGATTAATAAATTGGACATTATTATGCAAATATGACAGCCTTCTACACTAAAAGCCGTGGTTCAATGTAATGTTGATATACCTAAACCTATCATAAATATTGCACCATTAGGCAGTAAGCACCATTAGTTTAACCATATATTTTTGTAATATTTCTTTCGAGTCCTTCCGGACTACGCCCCGTCTCATCTGACTATCTAAAATACAATATTGTCTTTCTCAGAACACGGTTTGTAATATAAAAGGCTATTGCATTTCGCAACCAAGCGCCATGCCATTTCCAAAAATTCAGATTAATCAAAAACGCTTTCTGTTGAGAAATTATAGGAATTACTGTTAAAAATGACCAAAACAGTAAAATGGGCTCTAATGACCTCGATCTTGACGAGCCCTAAAGCCCCCCCCCCAAAAAAAAAAACAGTAAAAAATTAGTTAACTATTTTCAATCTAACAGATTTATAAAGACCAAGTACTACAAGTTGCTATAAACTGAAGTCTCTATCTCAAAATGATTTGTGACACTTGGTCTAGTAATGCACAACACTGTCCTTTTCCCATCACAAAAAATTAAATTGATTTTTTGTAGGTTTGTTCCAGCAGCAATCCCGGATAGTTCCGAACGGTTCCGAACTGTCCCGCGCATGCGCAGAAGCGAAATCCCAGTTGTGCGCTGTTTCAGCAGTGACAATACCGAACTTTTTGTCCCTGTTCGCTGTTCCAGCAGTCGCCAGCGAAGAATTTCGAACCGTTTTGCGAGTTCTGGAATAATGTAGGGATTTTAAATTCGGAACTGTTGTTACGATCGGTCAGCCGCGTGGTTCGTAGGCGGTGGGGGAAATCAGCGGAAAGGAACGAGTATCACTCGATTGTTTGGCGTCGCTGTGTTAACTTATCTTACTGTGCTACCTGTTTTGTTCTACCTTGTGTTTTAAACTGAATTATTCTCTCGGCTTTCGGACCATTTTGAACCTCTTCTGTTACATTTTGGCCCTGCTTTCCTCCTGTTTATTCTTTCCGATCGGTGACTGACATATCGTAGTTTATTAAGACATAGCAGTGTTTTTTAATAAATTTTCTGTATATTTATCTTACTATATTTATTTAATTCTGAATAAATGTCTTCTGCATATTTCATTTCTACTTTTATTAGATTCAGCTCATTTCACGACTAATTTCTTTGATTAATTTCTATTTTTGAATTATTTAATACTTTTCATTGTTCACAATCTGTAATTTTTTACTTTCATCACCTTTTTATTTTTATTTGGTTATTGGTAGATTAAAGAAAGAATGAAGATTATTTCTTTAAGTAGGCAATAATTTGTATTCAACGTGAAAATATACATGATATAAAAAGTAAATAAAAAAGTATGTGCCTGAATATTTTTGAATTGTGTTGGGAAGGTAAAAAAACACTATTTTCTAGCATTCTCAAACGACAGGTCAGCTTTGAAAATTTATATTAGCAAACCTGTTAAGCCTAGGACATTCAAATTTTTACACAGTGTTTCTGGGATAGTTATTTATAAAAAGTTACAGTTTTATAATTTTATCTTGGATTTAAAAAATTGTATTTTTTTTAAACCTTGCAATCTCTAGGTTTACTAATCATACAATCTTCTCTCAGACCTTAAAATAACTGTATTTAAAAATAAGATAAAATTTACAAATAGCTTATTAATAATGGTACATTGTGATTTTATCTCTTGATACGACACGTAAGACTTTAGGTTCAGGTGCCATACACTCTACTGCACATTGATCTTCCATGTTTTATCAAGAGATATAAAATCACAATGTACTATTATTAATAAGCTAATTGTTAATTTTTATCTTATTTTTAAATACAGTTATATATACTTGTACTAATTTTACTAGATATGTCATTTTGGAACAGCTACTTGTTTACATTTTCCCATCAAAACTTGAAAATTTTGATTGTCATTTTCTCCAAAAGAATTTTTTAAACGTGCACTATATCATTAATTTAATGTTGTTATAAAATGAAATTGTTGACCTATTTTGACCAGAAACCTCATTATATAGAGGTCGGGTCAGATTCCTACCTTCCAACTTCATTTCATTCCACTGAACCAATTGAGAGTTAACTGTCCACTGAGTGCATATTGACTGTTGCACACATCAAAATAGAAAATTATGTTGGGAATTACCCCATCATACACTACAATAAAAACTTTTTATTACAATACTAAATATTAAAAATGGGTTTTAAAAATAAATAATTTTTCCACAACTTATATTGATACGGACATAACAAAATTGTTGCTCAACGACTCTTCTAAAAACTCTTAAATATACATAATTTAAATTTACAATAATTTTTGGGTAATTTTTATTTGAGAAACTTGAAAACAAGCGCCGTTGCCCTTTGATCACCGCGCCATGTTGAGGGTACAGCTGTATCGTTTTATTTTTCCTCGCGAGATGGACCTGCTGTGAAGTTCATGCGACATCTAAATGACGAACATTAAACTATTGCGCGTTCCAGCAGCAAACAACAATCCCGAACGTTCAGAACCGTCCTGAATTCCCCGCATGCGTACTGAAAAAATCCCGGGAGAATTCCGAACTGTTCAGAATTTGCAGCTGGAACAAACCATATATCTGCCAAGCCGATAATGTCTAATTATTATGCTATTGTCATTGTTATCAATTCTTAGTGTGAATGATTACTTTACATAGACTATTACAACTAATACACTGCATTAGCTTAAAATACGTTTTTGTTTTTAAATACATAAAGATTAAATTAACCTACATAAATTATTGTAGGATTCCAACATAGAAAATGCATAACGTGCCGTTAAAATGCATAATGCCGACGAATATAATTTCAATTGTTGGCAAAACGTCCCCAGACTAACACTAATCATGACTGCCCAGCAACCATAGTATGACGTTTCCTCAAATCTGCACCCTATTCAATCCTGTCAGCTTGGAAAATGGGAATTATAAAGCGTGGATTGGAAAGAAAACTCCAACATACATCGTTTGGTAAGTATCCAAACTACACCAAGTATCAAAATATTTGATTTTCTTTAAGTGTGATTCTCGGATGCAGCATTCTCAAAAGACCTGTATGTATTTTATAGCTTCCCAGAGGAAGAAGAGAGTAAAGTACTTCAGCAGGAAGAGCGTATTTCCTTCAGATCACGCTAAAAGGAAAATAGATTCACACAGACATTGACAGAACATCGTACACGTAATGCAAGTGACAATACCAATGGATTTCACTTGAAAAATCTTTCGTTTGCTAGATGCAAATATGTTATCACATTTGGCGCATTTCTGTTCAAACATTAAAAATGATGCACTTCGACATTTTCTAGAAATTGCAATGGAGGCAATTGTTTTACCAAATTGTAGAAAAATAAGGGCATTTGCAAAAAAATAATTGTTACTTTATTTATTACGTTTCAGTCACATTTTAACTCGAGATTTATCTTAATGTATAAATTGATACTATCTCAATTGTACATAACAGGCTGAAATTATTCAAACTAAGTTTCCAAAAATCGTCAAACACTATGGCAGCATTAAATGAAAAACACACCAAAGTTAAAGAAAAATCGCTAGTAAATCGAAACAAAAAAATTTCAGATCTGCTCTTCATGCAGCCAACAACAACCTCTCACAAACGTGAAGCAAACGTATTTACTTCATATAAGTTAAACACTCTTCCGGAAAGCGATACTTCTAGTGATGAAAAGACAAAGCAAGAGCTAAAAATTGAAAAACATCTATCTCTTTCCGAGGAACGACTCAGTTCTAACAACGAAACTACGCAACAGTTTGATAGGCCCAATTGTGCCAAAACGTCAAATAGTTTTAGTCCTAATTCTGCCGCAATTCATCTTCCATTGCTAACAAACCCTGATTCTTCAATCTCTTCTGGACGTCTGTGGCGTTCAATGTCCACTCCTCTTATGACTTATGAAGAGCGTGAAAAACATTCAACTTACTTCCGTGATAAGTTCCGGTTCGTGGTCCATCTATTACGCGCCGCATTGCTTGGAACTTTAAGTGACATTTATGCTTTGAGAGAGACAATTTCATCTCACATCTCTCTAGCAAGACGTAAGACACTTTCTGATACAGATATACTCACTAAATCAAAATTTTATGACGACCAATCGACACGAATAGGCCCACCAACATTAACGAATGTTGTTCTAACGCCAGAGAAAGGGGAAACGTCAAATTCAACCTGCCTAATAAATAAAACTGCCAGTAGTTCATCGGAAAACACTCAGTACACTAATTTGACTGATTCTAACAGCAAATCATTGAAGATATTTATTTCCGCGGACACTCTAAGAGGATCAAATTCTCATCGTGAAATGCAAGAGGAGAATTCACAACTGCTTCAAACTTCTAACAAAAGTTCCAAAACAACCTGTCATGAAGTAAGTGAGGATATAGATACCAAATGTAATGTAACGATATCTGACGAAATTTTAATGGATGCCTATGGAAGTAAGACAAATGTGCAAGAGGATGTCATTCCTCAGTTTGATGTCAAAGAAACGGACGAGAGAAATAAATCAGAAGCCTCTCTGCATCGAAACATGAGTAATGATACTCAATTATCTGATCTGAGTGAAAATACGATGAATTCTTCTCCTTCGTTTGAAGCGAATACTTTAACTTCCGAAATAGACTCTCCAAGCCGCGAAGAACAACCCATCACGATTGATACATCAAGAACGAACGAGGAAACAGCGAAATTATCGCAAATAGACGCAAGTAGGTCATTGATGGAACCTCCACGCAAAAAGGCTTGCCATCATTCTCCACAGTTCGTCACATCAATTTATCATATACAGACAAACAATTTCAACACACCGAATCAAAACGAGAGTAATCCGCCGACGCGGTACTTAACAGCGATCGAACGCACAAATCCTAAGAATCAAGACAATTCTTTCTCGCATGCTCCGACTAAAGAACCAGCAACTCACGAAGTAAAAACGCAGAACCGATTGCGGTGTTTTGACAAGCACCTTGAAAAACTTGACATTGATGACAACCTCCGTGAAAAAATATCTCAGGTCGAAAACCACAGCGTCAATTCTGGTAAATATACAAGTAAGAAATCTGTCTTCCAATCTTTCGACGCCATTACCCCACAGGCTGACGTACAGAACTGTTATTTTGGTAAAGCATCTGCCATTATGATCAATCCTGGGAGCGATTCAGTACTACATCTACCCGCGGACCCCAGTAATGCACTCCATAGTTCACTAGCAAATAGTTATCCATCGTCTCAAAATGAATGTGCACCACCAACTGCGCTAACTCAAAGAAATTATGGAGCGACCAACGTACCTTATAAAAGGTATCTGGTGACAGATTTACAATCAACAGCCAGTGGTTCCTTCATACCAAGAAGTGTAGTAGTTCAACTCCGTTCCAATGCATTTCCTTCCTCAACAGAGATATTTCGTAAACCCACATCGAAACGAAAAGATAGTTCCCTCAGTGATGCAACACCTATAACCTCTGAATCCGTTTCAACAGAAAAGGACGTACAACCATGTGAAAATAATATGAAAGCTCAAATGTATATAGAAAACCTTAAAAAATATGCCACGATGTCAGAACAACAATCTGCGCATAACTATTTCTCTAATAAGAAATTATTCCCTTTCCAATCAGCCTCCATTTCCTTTTCGGGTTCAACATCAAGCAATGGGTCGTTTGCCAATGCACGAGACGCAACCACTTCAACAGATTCAAGTCATCAAATTCAAAGTCAACCTATTTTCGAAAACTTCAATACGGATCGTTTAAGAAGCATGTCTGGAGTAATTCCTCTATCTTTAAGTAATTCTCGAATATCTCAACATGCCAATTCTTCCTTTATAGACGCACAAGTTTGCGATACATCTCGAATACCAGAAACGACAATAATTCACTCTAATACTGATCGACTGATTTTTAATGTAGAAGGACGTGCATTACGTGACCCTCAACATACCAAATCCTTACCATATATGACTTCTGAAGCGCAGCATAATTCTACGATGTCTCACCATTCGCCCGTAATTCTTCCATCCGCTTCCCCAGGCAACGACCATTCACGAAGTCAAATTCAGGAAAGTAAGATTCAAAGAAATGTACAAATGAATCCTCCAACTAAACAGAATATTTCAGGTTCATTAAGTACTTTAATCGAACTGCCAGAATATTCACCAGTCTCAAGTGCAAATCAGTTTCACAAGAATCCACTCTCGGATAACTTATGCAATGGAATAAAAAATGTGTACACAAAAGCATATTCAATAGATGCACTTGATCAATCCTGTAACTATGCAATTTCAGACATAACTCTCGTTCAAGCTCCATTTGGAGACACATCTAATTTTCCAACTCAAGAGGTGGAAAATGGCGAGGAACCCGTAATTGAGCGTATTCTGTTTTCTGAGACTATGGAGAAAGTAGTGCCAGATAAAAATGATTATTTCATAAAAGAAAATTCTTCACTGAATGAACATTCAAAATCGAAAACTGATATATTTAATTCAAAAAATATACCGTCAATGCCATCGGTGGAGTATCCTTTCATGGATTTCTTAGGAACGGAAAATTGGAGAAAAGAAGTAGGAAATAAACACACATGTGAAAATTTATTTGAACAAAATTACTCTCAACAAACTTCCACAACAATAAGAACACCTCGTTCACAGGTTACAGGAAGCATCAGCAGTGTAGACAAACCGTATGATATGAAAGCGCCAATTCCAATTTGCCCGCGGGTTTTTGCAGTAGACAGTCAAATTCCTGGAATAAAAGAACAACCACCTCTTATCCCAAAGCCTACGTGTGAAATAAGTCCACGAGATGTATCAAGTGCCCCCAGCATGTTGAGTAATCCAACAAGCGCTGCAGAAAACCAAGTTCTTCCAACTATCCGAGCTGATTCGTGTAATCACGAGTACCCACCGACTAACGTTCTCCCATGTTCTACGTTAACAAGTGAAACTTCTCATTTTTGTGTACACAGGGATAGAGAGGGCCCAGCATTCGTTATTCCTTGCAAGAACAAGAATGATGGTAAAAGTGCTCTAATTAAAGAACAACCTCCTGACGGTTTTGTTGGAATACGGAAAAATGCTTTAGGATCGATGCAAGTTTCCTCACGGACTCTATCCATGAATCTACGTCCGAACTTAAACGAACTTGGTAAACAAGATAACAAGGCGAATGTTGATTCTTCCATTGGACGAAAAGTTCGACGCAAAATCTTGAAAGCAAGGAGACGTACTTCGCAATCCTTTGTCAATTCACAATCTATTATCTCGATTCAGACAAACATATCTTCACGTCAGCTTTTGGAACCTATCCTTGAAGCAGGCGGCATACGCAATTCAACAACTGAGAAGAAGAGTTTGCGAATATCAAACGATCATTTCTACCAAATGAACAATATGGACAGTCAACATGAGTTAAATCATCCATATATTTTTCAAAATCCCGCAAATAATGGAATGCACGTAAAATTCAGTCCTTTATATCAGCAATTTAATACTAAAGACTGTATCGACCAGAGTCTTTCAACAGGAGTGACTACCCGAAAGGCAACGAGGAAAACCACAGCTCCTTACAGGGCACAAGAAAATCCCCGTTCGTCAACTTCGGTACCCTCATTTTCCAAGAGAAAAGAACCGTATCAAATAGTTGGAGACAAAACCCACTCTAGCAAGAACTCCCACTGGAAATCTTCTGAAAATATACCCCAAACAAACAAGTATAATCGATCACGGAAAGTTTACACACGGAAATCAAAACAATCTATGCCTAAAATACTCTGGTGCCCTTCAAGCAAGCAAAATTCCTCCATAAATAACAATGTGTCTTCCAAGAGTTCCCTAGGCACCGGAAATAGAACATTACACAGCAGTCGTTCCAGCGCTCACGCTACCCAAACGAATGAAAAGGATTTTATTCCTATTTCTTGGCGCAAAGGAGTGTATCGGACTCCGTCAAAAAAATCACAAAATTTTTTTAAGAAAAACTACTGTTCTCAATTACTTCTAGCAACTTTACCTTTCCGCAAAAAGAGTAATGTTAAGAAGAATGTCTCAGCAGGCAAAAACAAAGGAGTGCAATCAGCAAAGTATACTGATAGTTATTTACGTTCAAATATAGCAGATTTACCAACTTGTAGTTGTTTATTTTCAAATGCTTATGATTTACCTTCGAATAATTTTTCTAATAGAGAAGATAAAAATACAGGTACTTCTAACGCATTTCGTTTTAACTGCGCCGAGCCCTGTTTATGGGCTAAGCCTACCGGTAAGGTGGATAGAAAAATAGCGAAAAAGATATCCAAATCAGATGAAACAAACAACGCTAGCATTCCTTCAAACAGTGAAAGGACTCCCAATATGAAGCAAAATGTAACGCGAAAAATTCTATCTTCATTTAATTTTAAATCACCCTTTCATCAAAAAGAAGAACAACACACAAGAAATGCAGATAACCGTGTAGGGCAAGCACCTACCACGAAGAAAAAAAGTAGAGCTCATACCTCCCCACCAAAAACTGACGAATCTTTGCTAGAGTACTCCTCTGAATCGATACGTGACCCGAAGCCGCGAAAGAAACAACACAAATCGTCACAATCTTTGAGTGAAACGAACAACACGTGTTCTACGCCTAGTCCACCGGGAGATATTGCTTCTCTTGATTTTTCACTACCACCTCGTTCATTCACGCCAATGGAGATTGAGTGTCGTGCTCCGAGTGAACATAATTCCAACAATTCATTGATCCAATCAAGTAGATTTGATACATCTTACGCCCAATAAAATAAGATACCAGAAAACCATGATCAATCGAAATATCTAGGAGCGCAAGTGGCGAGGTCGAATGGCTCTCGGATATTCAAGAAAATGAGATCAAATGAATCTGAAGACCCCAAATCGCTCTCGGATATACAAGAAAACGATTCCCCTCAGAACCAGCCAGCAAAGCCATTCCTTCCCCAATCTACCCACTCAATACTGCCTGAATGGGTCACTCTTTGTTCACTTCGCTGCATCAGTAGTGAAGGTAATACGCAGATTAATTGGGCTGAAGAAAATCGACAAAATACTGAATCTGGCAATTGTACAAGTCTGAATAAATACTTTTTTACACATTCATGTACTAAGGAACGCGGTAAACCAGTTATCTCTGAGTTTCAAGAAAGCGAATCTCAAAACTCCCAAAGAGGATTTCTTGATATCACGAGAAGTGAATTTTCGACTTCCAGAACACAATCTGATACCAATCAAATTTCGAAAGGTGAAGTCACCAACATTGTTTTTTCATGAACGCCCTAAACTAAAAAAAAAACGTTTCCACCTCCTTAACAACATCTATGGCACAATCCGACATATAATCAGAATGGTAACAAGACTAAATCCAAGACCTCATAGACTTCTGGGAAACCAGCTTGATTCACATCCCAACAATAAATTTCAGCACTCTCATTTCATGGTGACAGCAAGAGGAAACCTTATTCCGATACTTGTTTTCAAGTGTTTGAAACCAGATGGAGACCTACCAATCTGTCCCGATTCTATTTAGAGTATGACTATTTTCTCTTCTTTTCGCATTCAACCACCAACAATAAAAAACTAACCACAGAACACGTACCGGATTCTTTTTAGGGAGAGGTAAGATATTTACCTTAAAAGAATTTGTTTCGTGCAAAATAAATAAATACGCTAATGTCTCTCACCACCCATAACATGAACTTCCTCTAAAAAGTTTTCATTAGGATTCACACAAAAGACAGAGAACTTCATGTTTGTCAACAAATTTACCAGATCAACAGTTCAGTTGTGGCCAATTTTGTCTTCACAATGTGATTCTGAATCTTCAAAACAGGATTCTGAAAATAAAGAGTGTTTTTTGCACAAATATCTATTGAAGTCATAACAAATGCAATTTCCAACCTTATATTTGACAACTGCTAATAAAACTACTCAACAACGATCTGTATTATCATTTATGAACCGTGTCTCACAAATTTTATTCATACTTTACAACACATGTTGTATACACAATATTCTGTTTTCACAAACTGAATAGCACAAAAAAGCAGTGAATAACAAACTAGAATTTCAGATGGTCATGTTTGATATCAAAGGGATAAATAAAAATATTTTTCTAAATGACACAAAACCTAATGTTAAAAAGAATTGTGTTTTGGAAAAAAGATTGAAGAACTCTAGTAAATATGGCCATAGGTGCGGCCATAATCACCAAACAGCCATTGGTGGTCACTTGAAATGAATGACCATTTGGCGTTAACAGATGGCCACTCAATTGCCATTTTTATTAGAGAATAGAATTGTTTAATTATGCTGTCATCACATGGAGAACTATCCTCCAAGAACAACAATTTTCAATGGCGAGAATTCAACTGTAATATCTGTCTGTCTCCATTCATGTTTTCTGTGAAAAGATCTTACAAATATCATTCAAGACTACTTCATTCAAATAAAATTAAATGATTGACCAAGACATAAGGTAGATTGGTTGCTTCAGGCGCTAGTAAAATCATCACCCATCTTTTTTATACAATATCAATCAAATATGTACAAAACAAAACTATGTACATAAATAAAAATATTTTGCATTATTTAATGTAACTGAAAATTTCTGGATAATAAATTAATTTCTATAAGTTATAGATTCAGTAAATTACTGACAATTATACTGTGAGTTTTGAATAATTTAGGGAATAATTGTGAAATTTAAAAGAAAGAGCATTTAAGTTTAAAAGGAAAAGTTCGTTGGAGGTCAGCAAAGGACCGTGGGCGCGGTACGAGGCTGGCTCAGGCTGCGTAGGCGGGTCTTTCATGTCGAGCAAAATTTATTAGGGTTTAGAAATCGCCGGCTGGCGAGGGGATGAGGGAAAAGAAATACCCTCCGTAACAAACCCCAGATGTGCAGAAACTAGCAACATGTACAAACTTGCTAGAAAAATCGTTAAAAGCCACAGCGTCGTCGAGAACGTTCCAGAAATCCGTTGAAGATTTTTTAAAAGGTTCCAATGAGAGTCAGGGCGTGAGAGAGGGAAACCATTTAGGCATTGGGGGCTGTCAGTCACGTGACATTCAAAATTTTGAAGATTTTCGGAAAAAAGAAGGGATAGAGCCCATTTAAGGCAGAACACTCAAAATTTCGCTCTCA
>NNCF01127058.1:99281-143596 GCA_002313205.1 Laupala kohalensis
GGAGATTTTCCTCTCACATCTCGCAGATTTTGACGCAGCGGACGTAGCTCGTCCGTTTGTTCTCACATCTTGGAAGTCTCGGTCAGATCATTTAGAGCGTTTTTCGCTAGCGCAGCTCACATCTTAGAATTTTTTTCGGTCAAGACTCTTGTTCGGATCTTACAGCATTTTCGTTCGGGCTTCTAGTGAGAAGCACTGTTCTGTAGTTCGCTCCGACGTTGAGTCATGTTTAAAGTCTTTCGAAGATTATTCGCTGACAGCTAGTTGCTCGAGAATCTTCATTTACTGAACTTTGCTTTGGAGGGTGTGCTAACGATAAACATTATGTTGTAACAACAACATTATTAGACATCCAGCCGAGTTGACCTCTTCATTCAATCCGATAAAGTCGCACTCGTTCGGTCGTGGTATTTCGTAAGCGTTGGGGAATCCAGTCCAAGGAACGAGCCGGTGTCTTCTGGGAAATGATGACATCACCTGTTGGAGAGACTACCCGAGCCGGTGATCTGCTGAAATGCCGTCTGGAAGTCGGCTTTCCAGTCTTCACATAGACTGACTGACCTGTCCACTTGTAAGGTAGAACATAAAAGTTGGTTGCATCCAACAAGGCGCAGTGGCGAGAAGACCAGTGAATTAGTGACCAATGATGACAGCTCAAACATTGAACTATTGAACTTTTTTATCTACTGAGAACTATGGGCAGTTATCGTAAAAGGGTTAATGAATCCTAATTGTATTGTAATGTAATTTTCGCAAAGGTTTTTTTTATTGTTTTGTTTCTGATAAGAATAATAGTGTTAAATTCAGTGTTTTATTGTGTCTTTTGGTGGAAATGTGGCCACTTCGGTCTGTAAACAATTGATGTTTTATTTGTGTCTTTTGTGGGAGATCTATTTAGTTGAGGGATATTTTAGCCATTAAAATAGTTTTTATCAATGGATTTATTTGTCCTGCATTTTCCTTAACACACAAAAACCTGAATAAAATAAATTTGCATAAATGTCACATAATTGTTAAAACATTCATAGAAAATAAATAAGATGCTCAAATTATTAAGACAATAATCACAATGGCTTGTAATCCCAGTCTTGTTCAATTTATTTCAGGAGCTATTCTCTAAAAGTAATGTATATGCATTATTAAAATGGGTGCCACTGACTAGATTATCAACTATCTTTTAGATTCCACTCTTTTCCCATAATACTAATACACTGTGTAATACATCAGCACATCCTTAGCAATAATCTCATGGTAGACATTTATAAAACGATAGTTATTTTTCACCGTATTACCAAAATTGTTCTCCCTAATGTCATTTACAAAAAAAAAACAGAATCCAAATTAATTTCATTGAGGAAGCAAAATTCTTAGGTTGCATATTAAAATAACACAAATGGGACATCATAAAACTGCACTATAAATAGAAGAGGCTGATTTGTATTTCATTTTCCTCTTGTTTTATCAATAGCCAAGAGGATGATTTTGTATTATGGTGAAATCAGTGGTACTGAAAAGTATAACATGCATTTAGTTAAGTGTATGAATTTAAGTCTTAATTCTGGGGTGTTAGCTGGTTAAACATTTTCCTATTGAAAAGTTTGAGAAAAGAGATATTTTTCTCAATATGAATCTGTTGACAAAAAAGGAAATTTAAAATAATAAAATACTTAATTTTTTGGTATGTCATTAGGTAAATGTTGGAATGTTGATAAGCTTTCTAAAAAGAAATTCTATAAATAAAAAGACATTCAGAACTTTTTTTACTGTCACTTACACATGTTTTGATTTGATGCATTCAGTAAACTGAAACATACACTATTAAATTTGATTAAATTCTAGGTTTTTGAAAGCAAAGAGAAGAAAAAAATTGACGCTTTCAAAATAATAGGTGTAATTTCCATTTCTCGTGAGTCACAAACTTTTTGCGAAAAGAAAATAATTATATTTCATCATAATGTCCAATCCCTTTCAAACAAATTGACAGACATTGAAATTCTGGTACACGAAAGTCGATTCGATTTGCTATGCCTCACAGAGCATTGGCTTTCAACTAACAACATCAACGATACTGCTATTTCTAATTATTATTTAGCAAGTTCTTACTGTCGGCAAAATTTTAAAGGCAAAAATCCCCACGGAGGTACGTGTATCTACGTTCGTAATGATATTTTATCTTCTCCACTGACAGGCTACGAGAACTTCTGCGTAGATAGTGTGTTCGAAATTTCTGCAGTTGAACTGACCGACACCGGTATTGTTGTTTTGTGTATTTATAGACCTCCTCAATCAGATCTTGACATATTTTTTCGGAACTTCGAAAATGTTTTAGAACATATCGCACATAAATCTACTAAATCTATCGTTATATGTGGTGATTTCAATATCGATTTCTTGAGTACATCCGACTCTGCACATTCACCAGTTAATCGATTCAAGAATCTTATCGACTCCTTCAACCTTATTACTACGATAAACGACCCCACTCGCCTCTCCGGCTCATCTCAAACATTGCTAGATCAAATTATAGTCAACAATGGAATCTCGTATCTCTCTGAAGTGTTTATCGCCGGATACAGTGATCACCTTGCTCAAGTATTGACTATTAATAATAAACTAAAACCGCTTAAAATCCTTTACAAATTTACAAGAGAGTTTAATGACATAAATAAATCCATATTTATAAATTATTTGCGTGAAGAAACATGGAAAGATGTTTACAATTGCCAAAACACCGACGACAAATTCAATGTATTTATCTCAATATTCCTAAAACATTACAACTCTAGCTTTCCCATAAAACGCAAGTTAATTAACACAAAGAAATACAATAGATGGATCACCCAAGGGATAAGAATTTCTTCAAAAAACAAACGCCGTTTATATTATCTTTCAAAACGCTATAACCAACCACCCGAATTCCATGATTTGTTTCGTAAATATAAGACTATTCTTCGAAAAGTAGTCTATGCACCTAGTTATGGAAAACGACAGGCATATAATAAAATCGAACAACCGGATGAAAGCCAAGTGGAATATTGTTAAAAATTACACGTCAACTTCTGAAAATCGCGAAGAAAATGTTTCTTTACTAAACGATGGCAAAATCGTAACAAATCCTCAGGCCATCGCAAATTTGTTTAATTCTTACTATTCAGAAGTTGGTAAAATAACGAACTCAATATATCCCAATCAATGTCCTCCAATTATATCCACCCACGTACCCAATTCTATGTTCACGTCCGAAACTAACGCCAGTGAAGTCATGAGAATCATCAGCTCATTAAAAAACAAATTTCCAACAGACGTAGATGATATACCTGAGTTTATGGTTCAAGTTTCGTCCCATGCTATACTAAATGCACTCATAAATATTTTTAATAGTTCTTTATCGGAAGGGGTGTTTCCTAAAATATTTAAGAGAGCTAAAGTGAAACCTTTACACAAGAAAGGAAACAAACTTAATATTGGAAATTACCGACCAATATCTCTACTACCCACTTTCTCAAAAATCCTAGAAAAATTGTTCTATAAGCGTCTTCTAGATTTTTTATCAAAATATAACATTCTCTCTGACGATCAACACGGTTTTAGGAAATCCTTTTCCACTACAAGCGCCATATTTTCCTTCTTAAACGATGTTACCACATCTCTAGACAGTGGAGAAAATCCTCAGGGTGTTTTTCTTGACTTATCCAAAGCATTCGATGTCATCGATCACGGAATTCTCCTTACCAAATTGCATTCTTTAGGCATTCATGGACTTCCACATCAATGGCTAACTTCTTATTTAAAAGATAGATATCAACAGGTCGAAACATACTATAATAAAAATAAAATACTTAAGCGTTGTCTTTCAGAAACAAAGCCACTTACTTGCGGAGTACCCCAAGGATCAATTCTCGGCCCTACACTCTTTTTATTGTATGTGAACGACATGTCATCATCCACATCAGATTGCAAAATGGTTCTTTTTGCTGATGACACTAATTTACTATGTAAACACGCCAATGCTCAAAAAGTTTTGTCTAACCTTTCGACTTGGTTCCATGCAAATCGTCTCATTGTAAACACTGACAAAACAGTGTCTATGTCATTTCACAATAGTATCACAAAATCTTTACCCCAGGTTTCTCTTTCTTTAAACGGAACACAATTAAAAACTGTTACAAATACAAAATTCTTAGGTCTCCATATTCAAGACAACCTCAAATGGAATTGTCACATTGACAATCTTAATTCCCAATTAAGCAAATTGTGTTACGCATTCCGAATCTTAGTTAACGCAGTTAGTCCACGTATTTCCCGTTGCGTATATTTTGCAAACGTTTACTCCCATTTACGTTACGGCATTACCTTCTGGGGTAATTCCGGTCAGAGTATTCAAACTTTCAGAATTCAGAAGAGGATAGTTCGGATAATTTGTAAATCTCACCCCCGAAACTCTTGTAAACCTTTATTCAAGGAATTAAATATCTTAACACTTCCCTGCATTTATATTTATGAAACAGTCGTGTTTGTTAAGACCGAATTACTGAAGTGCCACCCTTTCTTTATACGAAACAGTCTCGTTCACGAACACTATACACGCAATAGTAGTAATATTCATCGCCCTAGAGTGTCAACCACTCTTTGCCAAAAAGGACCTTATCATTCGGGAATCGTTCTATATAATTCCCTGCCCAAGAATATAAAAGACATTATGAAATTGAATCTGTTCAAATCCGCGGTTAAAAACTATCTCCTGCACCAGAGCTTCTACACTGTAAAAGAATTTATTGATTTTAATAAAAGTTAAATCCGTCTTGTACTTTATCACGCCATTGCTGTAGCACTTTTTAAATAACTTATAACAATTTCAAAAACTATTTTCTTGCATGATTGTGTTGCCGTATGGCTCATATTAATTTAGTTTTATGTGTACTCAACTTTGGCACGGTTGTGTACATTAATTCTGTAGCCCCATCCTGGCCCGGGTTTTTCTCCGTTTTTCCTTCGGGTAGAGGCGGATTTCTTATACAGGTTCTCTAGGCTTTGTCTAGGGGCGTGTTTATTGTAACAATAAATCGTGAAGTTAGTGTTTTTTCAACTCTTATGATTTTTAAACACTATACTCAGAATAATCTATAGTTCGATAATAACTTTTACATGTAAATTTACAATCATATTTGCGTTAAATTACAAACATATTGACATAATATATGTATTATAACTCGCAGCTAACTTTCTATCTTATCTAGGAACGTTTGCTGAAATTTTTGAATCCGCCTCTGCCTTAGGGCCCCAGATCGGAATTGATGGGATGGTCCCTTGCTTGCTTCTGGAGAGTATATTAGTTTATTGTCCTCCACGTGGTCATACGCAGTCTGTACTTTTTGAAAATAAATTTTATTTTTTTATTTTTATAACTATAAAAAATATATGCTAAATTGGTAAAAATAACATGCTATTTTTTCTGGTTCCTAGTTATAAAAATAGCATTTTTATACCATTTTGAGTACAAATTTAATTATCATGACCTAAATTACACAAAAAATGAGCCCAAACTCTAAATAAAAACAATAAATTGAATTTTCTATGAGACATTTTATATAATTTAAATTATACAAAAAATCCACAGCTAAATCTGGACCAAGGTTAATATATACACCGACTTAAAAACAGGAGAATTTACTATGTATTATGAACAATCCTTCAAATCAATTAATAATAAAATAAATACAAATCACAAATATGTCTAACTTATCATGCTCACTGAAGTAGCAAACAAACTTAGAGAACTATAATCCAAATAAACAAGCGGGTGTATATCAAATTCTGAGAAGACGACACAAGGAAACTGGAAAACATAAACATATTAAAAGAATTTCTGAAACAAATAATAGCAGCCCTCACAGCTATGTTACGTGGTTTCCTAAGATTTGGTTACGACCCTGATAGTTAGAAAACAACAATAATTATTCCTTTTTTAAAACCAAAGAAAGACAAATAATCAAGAAATAACTAAAGACTAATCAGCTATCTTTCCATCATCTTTTAAATATTTGATAAACTTATCTTCAAAAAATTAAACAATTCCAATTCACAAATGCAATATCAACACATCATTCGATTTCATACAAAACCACTCAGCAGAACATTGCACAAGGGTTCAATGAGAAGAAACAAACATAAGTCATTTTTCTAGACACATCCAAAGCACTTGACACACTACAGCACAAGGGACTGAAATACACAATGCTCATTCTAATATTTAATTCACAAGAGACTGGTACTCACTTATAAGACACCATAATCATTTAAACAATTTTAAATCAAAATTATCTCTCATCTCTTCATTCAATTATAGCAAGTGCACCCTCTATATTATACCGTTGAAAATACGTTTTAGTGGCCTTATATGAAACAGTATCAGCTGCAGATAAATAGCAATCACATAACGATCATGAAGTACAAAACAAACTATACTACTGATAAGGCGAAAGAAATCATATAGCACCCTACCTGTACCTTTTAGTGCCAATGTGGTGCTATAAAAGATGTTAATATAACTCAAAATAAGGTTAAAGATATAAAATCAATAATGAGATGTTCGCTTATAGTGAATGTTAATTACCTTGAAATAAGAACTCTTTGGATCTAAGGAAATATGCTTATGCTATTAGTGCCATCGTTCTGCTAAAATATTATTTTAAAAAGAATGTAAGATTACTAAATAATAAACTGATATGCTGTTTTACAAGCAAGTCTTTACAATCATACATCCTTTTACCGGTCATTCATAGTTTCAATTTGTCTGAAAAATGTTTGAACTTTAAACTGCTCTTCCGTAAAATTTCAAAAAATGCAGTTTCTCACATTGCCATACATTGATAATCTAAATTTTAAAGTTATTTCACCTTTGTTTCTGAAATTCTATTAAGACCATAATAGTAATTCGTCTAGAGGAAGGCATATGTATTGTGGATTAAATATACTAACTCAACAAACATAATTTCTTGAGTGTATGGCAAAGACTTGAAATACTAAAGTAATACTTTTGTTTTATAAGAAAGCCTTTTTTCATCACTACAGAACTAGGGATAAAGATAAAATTCACTGCCCTAGCATTTCAATCACCCTCAGCCACAAAGGAATGCTTCTTTATAAATGTATTCCAACATAAATAAAAACATTAAATTCAATTTCTTCATTACACAGTTAAAATTATTTCACTGCATTGTACAGCATAATTACTTCTGAGTGATCTCATGTGAAACTATGCCTGATGTAATAAATATTTGTTTGAAATAATTAAATTTGTCTTTGATTTTGGTATTTTTGAAACTTAAATATCTTGTCCTGAAAAAATTTCAAAATGAATAGCTTTATTTGGGAAATATAGTAAAGTAAAATTGATACTTCTGTAGATCAGTATGAAGTACTGTAAATTTCATCTTTATATTGGCTATGTTGTTTTATGGAAGGCAAAAGCTATTGTTTCCATTCCAGTATTTATTTGGAAAGTCAATTTTCATCTTTTAGAAAAACTTAAGTCCACCAAGTAAGGTTTGTTATTAATCATATAGCGGTTATGCAACAATATCCAAATATTTCATCTACAACCAAATTTTGGGAAATTTTTTTTAGGTTACAGCTATTCTTTTTATTTGACTATGAGTAAGGAAAACTGACCAATACACCCCGAGACCTGCAAATAAAAGTTTCACATTATAACAAACCATTTTAAGCAATAATTTTTTTTTAGCAGTNTGCAAATAAAAGTTTCACATTATAACAAACCATTTTAAGCAATAATTTTTTTTTCACTAGCAGTGATAGTTTTTTATGGTTTCTTTAATCTTTGATAATTTTTGTAAATTTTGGGTTGCATTGGGGCAACATTGTTCTTTAGAGATTTTCACAAATAATGACAAGCATCAATACATTACATTTTAAAATTCAATTGCACTTTATATACAAATTTATAACAAGTATTTAAAAATCTACAACTACATAATAACTTTATAAAAAATAAACTATAAGTTCATGTTTCAGTTTGCTTTTCTCATCTTTTAAATTTCAGGAGACCTAGTTAACGTAATAATTTTCTTTTAGTAATCAGGGAAAACTACATCAGCATAATATATGAGAAAATATTTAAAGAGGTTGAAGCATTTGCGCTATTTTATAGTTACTATTTATTATCAATATTTTCTGAATAATTTAAAGATTTGGTAATAGTAAGTACTTAGTAAATCACTTATCAGAACTGTGTCAAATATCAAGCAGTTGATATAACAAGTAGCTAAATATTTATATTATTATCTTAAAGGGGCACAAGCCATGATTTTATCTTGGGTCCAGAAGTGATAAATCTGCCCATTGCCTTATGGTCCTTGATTGGAATTGATGGGATGGTCCCTTGCTTGCTTCCAAAGAGTACATTAGTTTATTGTACTCCATGTAATCTTACATGGTTTAACACTTTTGCAACAATAATATATGTATTTAAGTTATATTAAGAAAGATATTCCAAACCTGACGAATGTTAAAATTCTTTCTGGTGGTTGCTTAGGACAGATCAAGAATAGGTTTACAATTTCCAACCTCTGCAACATTCTCTTAAACTTTGGAGTGAATGGAGGGTCCTTTTTTTCTACATCTCTTAGGAAAGTAGTGATATAGTGCATTGTTGCTAATACAGAAAGTGCTATATGGAATAAACTTAAGCAAAGAAAAGTCCTTGTCAGCAGAGGAATTCTTACAATGTGTCAAATCTAAGTATTCTGGAATAAAACTTTATAAATTAATAGGACTTATCAATGAAAATAGACCTTTTGTAGAAAAACGTTGGGAATATGTGAAAAAAATAAAAGATACTCAAAGCAAGCATTACTTCAATGTTTATATCATCATCCATTTCATAAGCGGTAGAAGCTAGTTTCTGAATCTAACCACAATACATTATCTTATTTATATGGATTCTGAGAATTAGACTCATATCATATTAATATGCAGACTGAAAATTATCAGTGAGTTTGCAGGTTCTTAAGTACTTGTGGATCACAAAATGAATAAGCTCTTACTATATTACCAAATAAAGATATTATAAACACACTGTTTAAGGATAATTAACAATATAGAGATATTTTTGAAAGAAAATACATTGTAGAATTAGTTTTTATGTAAAATAATTAACCAAGATAGTGAAGAATTTCTCCTACTTTGTAATACGTTTTGAGGGAAAATACTTGTATAGTCATCTAAATATTGAAAGTTGGTTCAAAACATTTTAAGTATTGATCTAACTTAATTTTATTACTAATCTTTTAATTTTAATTCACTAAAACAGCATACTCAAGACATGTCTCAGTCCCACCAATGATAATCTTTAACTGTATAACTGCAAATATTAATAGTTTTCTGTTATTGACTGGATCATCATTTACATAACTATCTATATAATCTAAACATTGTTTTAAAATAACATGAGAGCTTAATTTGCAAAGTTTTAATAATATATTAGTAGCCAAACAATTTCCATTTTCTGTCCCACCCATGACAGTTATTTACAGATGAATACAAGGTCAGATCTTCATCTTCTTATGTTAATAATCAAAAGAATGGAACTATAACAATTCCTTTGCTTACCAAGCCATTTACATTGCAATTTAAATCATTTTTGTAATTTTAGCAATATACTATTTTAAAACTTTTTTGTCCCACCACTGTCAAATGCCTTTCTATAATGTTAGGAATAGATAAAAATCAGCAGAATTAGTTGCCATTTATAATGGTTTTCATTATTCCACTCAATATTTTATGTTAAAGCCAATCATATTTATTTCTCAATGTTTATATTTATCACATCATTCAACTTTTAACAATACTTTATTAAAATACAAATAAATATATTTGATATAATTTCCTATGATACATTACATAAATATTTCATATGTGTCTCAAATCTTGGTACTGTTATGTATATTATCTGTGAAACCTTATCTAGAGCAGGGTTCTTCTGTGTTTACTTACATATTTGGATGGAAACTCACAGGCAATTCCTATACTTAAATTCTAAGCACACAGTAGCAAACACGCAGTTAGTAATGCAACTTTTGGCAATTAATTATATCAAGTATAGTACTCGTGCCTACCTGGTCTGGGCTGAAAAATATTGTCTCGAAAATCAAACAACGAGAGCAGTGAATTTGAGCATCATCCAAACAGAAAAATGTCAATTTATAGGAAGTACGAGACTGGATGAACAGTGATAAAGTGGAGGAGCTGCAAGGAGACATTATGGAAATGGTTGTTATGGCAAAGAGACAGGAGACATACAAGACTAATCCGCAGATAATCAAGTTGCCACGATTTCGCTTTCAATTTATCAAGGGAACACAAGACCACATTTCTCAACAAGAGGAAGCTACACCGGAAGATATGATTTGCTTACAAAAGTAGCAGGATATTCCTGCTAAGAAAAGAGTGGAGATGAGAAAGCAGACAACAATCAAGGACTTTTAAAAACATTAAAAAGGAAGCCAACTGATTAAAATCTATACTAACTCCAATTATTTTCAGAACATTAATACTGTATTTTATTAAACTTAGGGTGAGCATAGGTAAAAGTAGTAAAACTGCATTTTCTGATACATTTTTATACTTCTACTTTTCAAACAGCACTGTAATATTTCACAACAAAATAAAAAAAGTACTGTACACTTTTACTCAAATGTTTGTTTTCCAGTATACAGCACACTATAATTCACAAGAAGAACTTTATCTGAATTTATGCATGTATTAGGTTGTTAATTTATGCTAGCCTGTTCAACAATTTTGAGACAGGAAATTTGGTGTAGTTAATTGTGACAACTGTAGCTAAACTACAACTTCCAATAACATTATACCAGAGATTAAATGAACATAAAAAAATTAATTATGTCTTTATTTATTTTTAACAATTAAGAACATATTACCCAGATAAATTTATAATTTTGCTTCAACTTACAAATTGATTTATCAATAGAAGCAATACAAATTATAATTTGAAACAACTAAGAATAAGATTAAAACCTAACTACCCTTCACAGAATGTGAACATTCATTATCAATATAAAAAAAAATTATTTAAGTTAATGCCTTCTTAATTCAATAAAATGAAACAACATTTAAAAAAATATATAACATTTACCACTAAGCAAGATATGAGTCACACATAGCATTTCTCATTATCTACTGCAATAACCAAGACAAATATTGAACAAGCCAATTAATACTTTCCAAACAAATTTAAAGAACTAATATAGAATCTTAAAATAAGGAAAAACTATTAAAATAGTATCAAGCAAAAACAATTCATAACTCATTTATAAATTGACCTCCTCAAGAGTTGATAAAATCTAATAAATTTGCGCAGTTTGTGTAAAGTTTTGTGTTTAACAATAAAAATCACTTCCTTCATATACAGTCTTACTGTATCAAACTATATAAATACAAAACTGCAACAGTTTAATGTATCCTCAAGCAAAATGTATACACCTAAATGTGTCCAATTAAAAACAATTCCTCACAACGATCATGCCAACATAATAGTGTTTTGAGCTAAGTGTATTAAAAGTCAATAGCTAAACACAAATACCACAACAAGATATTCTCTGTGGTCATACACAGGAAAACAAAGAGGAGCAACTCTGAAGAGAACATGGTTAGTTACCATACAAATCAAGTGAACTATATACAATAAAGGTTTCAATAGGAAATTAATATTTTCAGGAAACAATTTCTTAAAACTTAACAAATGATGACCAAATGTTTTCAAGACAGTCATCATGACAGATAACTTACATAACACATTAAGCTGATAACTTCAAAAACAAAATAGCATTTCATGCTAAACTTTCATAATCTAAAATCGCAATATCCATATTAAGAGAGTACTACTTACTGGTCACCGAACATTCATATGTACATTCTGAACATATGTACTCAGCATTCTGAACTAAACACAATGTTTCTTAGAATCACATCATTTCCATCACGAATCTCGAGACTGGCAAACTTTCCAATGACCCTTCAGCCAGTGCTCATTCTGGCAATTTTCACTACAATACTCAGTATTCCAGCAACAGTGTATGCCTGCTTCTTTAGTACAATATACACACCAATGTCTTTTCTTGATAAACTCAATGTTTTTTTTATGTTTTTGTGCAAGTTTTATGACACAGTTATCAAAGGTTCTATTTAAGTTACATAACACAGATTTGATTCTTTGCTTCTTTTCCTTTTCAACACTACAATCTGGTACACATAAGTTTTCATAATTGTTCAAAGGACACTTGGGGTTTTGGTAATTGTGAAATTTTACTTCCTCTGGATTGAACATTTTCAAAAAATCATCAGCTTCTCTAACACTATTCGGATCAAATTCTTCAAATTTTTTGTTTTGTGCTATAAGAGATGAAACAGTTTCTTGATTAATTTTTCGTATGTAACATGAAACATGTTTCTGATGTTCATGGTTTTCACAAACAGTCTGGCTTCCAGAAGTCCTGACTTGTTTGACCCGACATTTAGTACAATGTTCTTTTTCACTCTTCAACTGCAAATTGACACTGTCTTCACTTACTTCTGATACAGAAGACAATACTTCATTACAGTGAGAACCCACCTTTCGTCTTTTAAAAGAAAATCTATATTGGTCTGTATTACTATCAAAATTTCTTCTCTTTCTTCCACGACTTTCCTCTCCTTCCTCAAATTCATTACTGTCAATAAAGAGTGGTAACTTAGTTTTTGTGTTTTCACAAATGCTCTTTAGCAAACCTAAATGTTTCTCTAATTCATAGCATGCTTTCTCCCACGATGAAGTTTTTGGAACCTTTTGAAAGTCTTCAATATTAACAGAAATTGGTTTGATGTGATTTCTTCCCACCACTCCTCTTTGATGGAATCCTCCGAAGAAACGAACATGAAAATTATTTTCATTAACCTGCATCACTTTAGCAGGCCAATATGGATAACCCTTTACTTGAGCATATACAAGCTGATGAGGACGATGACAAGGCTTACAAAACCAATCTTTCTCACGCTTATCAACAGAAGTCAAATAACATTCTGAGCACATTTCAATATCTTTCACTAAAAGTACACAATACTCAAACATTTGTTTAGCCTGATTAGCAATATCACTGTTCTCCCCTAAATATATAAATGTATTGTGCACAATGTTTTGAATATCACCTTTAAATTGTTCTATATGGCAATACTCCTTTTGTGAAATCATCTTCTGAATGGAGCTTAAACTCATAACTTTATACACCAAGAGACCGATTGGCAAATGTTGTAAATATGCTTTTTCCCACACATCAAGACAACACATGTTTTTCAAAGAATTTAGCAAGAACTTGAGAAGATAGTTTAGTTTCATGGGGTCAGTTTTTCTGGTTTTGAAGGAACTACAGATATAACATTTGAAGTTTTTGGTGAAATCGTTATTGAGACAATTAATATGGAACACTCTGTGACACAAACAACATCTAACAACATCATTATGACACCCTCTGTGACACTCAAAACAATACCAATCATGCTTAGGTCTTCTGATCTTCTGCACTTGAGGAATACAGTAACGTTTTTCCACACTTTTCTTGCCGTTCCTAACACTGGACTTTATGTTTTTAGTGAAAACCAATTTATCACGAAGACAGTAACGAAGCTGTAGGTATATACCTCGTTCCGTCATGTTGTAATTGCGTACCAAGTACCGAGTGATACGATGAAAATTAGGGGCTTGACGTTGCCTAACAATTGCATCGATTGCAATCCAGAATCGGCGGGCAGCCAAAGGGCATGACAAACGCTTCAATGACATTTTCGTTTCCTGGTTTTGCAAGCAGCACTACAATATTCTAAGGCACTATATGCTTATAGTGCTCTACCATGGACTAACCAAGAGAGAGATGGCTGTTTGTTGCTTCGAGTCAACTTTTCTCGTACATCAACCGCTACCACCCTTCCCTATGAATGAAATACACACAAACTAACACAGTTTGGGCTTGCAACAGGGTATTATAATACTACAGTACACTAATTACAATACAATTACTCTTAATTCAAAGCTGTGGAGTGTATTTCCGTTTTCCTTCCCGCGTTTTCACATTCCCGCTCGCAGCGTTCCTAGCGGTAACAGGGTTGCCAAGCTTCAAAAAAAGATAGTAAATACCTAATATCTTAGGCGGATTTTCTACGATTATTGAATAACAAGCATGAAAGTACTTATTTTTTACAACTTTTCTTTTAAAATCATCATTGAAATATTTGAGAAGAATCTAAATAGAATTTCGAAAAAAACGTCGAAATAATCTTGATCCCACAAGAGAACGCAATTGCCATTACCAAGCCCGCCGCTCCGCGGCTGACACGCGCACAGAAAACGATTAAAACGAAGATAGAAAATGAAGAACCAATATCGAATTTCGACAAAATTGTTGGAAGTTCAACATAAAAACTCTGGGCGTAGTCAAGAAGAAAAGAAAAAAGTATTCTGTAAAAAAATGTCTAAATTGAATTTCGAAAAATTTCAAATCGCCGTTGCGCGTCTGTAAATGCTGAAAAATGAAACAAGGAAAAATATGATTCGAATTTCAAAAGTATCTCTGGATTGTCTACACAGACCAACCCTGGAGTACAAGTGAGCTAAATTTCTGTGCTAGCCGAACGAGAAAATCAGAATATGAGTAACCATCAATAAAAAAATCTATTTTCGAAAAAAAAATTTGTGGTGCTCTTGGACTCACTCCGAAAAACGCTGAATTTGGGAACTCGGGGCTTTTTTGTACGGTTTCTGCGCACTGTTTTAACTAACATTTAAAGAATTTATTTCAAAAACTTGAAAAAGAAATTCGAGAAATCGCAGTATTCTTGGACGCGTATGCAACATTTCGAAGTTTTGGTCCATCAGTTTTTGTGCTATGTGGCGGACACAACACACACATACTATTTCATAAACTGAATAGATATACAAGTTAATGGACAAGCTAATAAACTTTCTAATACAAAATTCAGAAATTATAAAATATACTTTTGGTAAGTTTCTATAATCAATCTTATTAATACAAATATTAAAAAACGACAATACATTCTGGAACTCAGGTAAGAACATCAGGAAAGGGAAGAAAAATCTGTTATAATTTTTCAGCACATGTCCACATACCAAGTAGTAGGGGGAATCAAGCGATGAGGGTGCCAATTAAATATTTGACTTTTAAAAATACATCACTCTTTAACCATCAAAATAAAAAACTAATTATTATTGCTTTAAGAACTTGCTAGCAGTAGTGTCCTTGATAGTAGAAAGCAAAACAAGATTAAACACAGCATGACATTAAACCATAGAGATCACATACAAACACATGGTATCCAGTGTTCTTGAAGAATATGACACCCAGAAACAAAATCTGAACTCAAGTCACTGGACACTGAAAATTGAAGAATTTAGTGGTGACACACTCCTGGCATGGAGTTCTTAAGGAAATTGATTGTGCCCGTGGTGGATCAACAAATACATATATTTTGGTGGAGGAAGACACTTAAACCTCTAGTGGGGTTAGCAAGAGTGGAAAATTTGGTGCAAAATGGTGTTATATTAATGTCATTGACAAGGTGCAAATAATAGGTATAAGTACCAAACGTAATTATTTTTTAATAAAATTTAATATACCTGTTTTGTCAAGAACAGTTCAGATCCAACATCTTATATATTTGTTATCTTTGACACAAGATTGAACTGTTTCAGAGTCAAATGGTGAGGCAAATATTTTATCAAATGTTACTGGCTTCAATACACAATATACAGATATAAGGAAGAGAGAGAAAAAATTAAAATGCCAGGAGAAACATGTAATGATGATTCATCAAATTTCACTTCACTTTTTTCCAAGTCATAAGCTGATGTGCTACTTTGCACTTTAAGTGATCAATGACAAGTAGTTCTTCATGTGATAATAAACTGGACATTGACAGTCGGAAAAGTAAATATGGTATTACATGTGATAATATAAAGAATAAAATTAAATTTATTGTCATAAAATAGTACGAACTGAGTATGACCACGTGGAGGACAATAAACTAATTTACTCTCCGGAAGCAAGCAAGGGATCATCCCATCAATTCCGATCTGGGGCCCTAAGTAGGAGGCGGATTCAAAAATTTCAGCAAAAATTCCTAGATAAGATAAAAAGTTAGCTGCGAGTTACAATACTAATACAATGTCAATATGTTTATACTTTAACACAAAACATTTACACGTACAAATAATTATCGAACTATAGATTATACTGAGTATAGTGTACAAAAATCGTAAGAATTGAAATAACACTCAATTCAAGATTTTTTGTTGAAATAAACACGCCCCTAGACAAAGCCTAGAGAACCTGTATAAGAAAACTGCCTCTACCCGAAGGAAAAACGGAGAAAAACCCGGGCCAGGATGGGGCTACCGAATTAATGTACACAACCGTGCCAAAGTTGAGTACACATAAAACTAAATTAATATGACCCATAAGACACAACAATCATGCAAGAAAATAGTTTTTGAAATTGTTATAAGTTATTTAAAAAGTACTACAGCAATGCCGTGATAAAGCACAAGACGGATTTAACTTTTATTAAAATCAATAAATTCTTTTACAGTGTAGAAGCACTGGTGCAGGGGGTAGTTTTTAACCGCTGATTTGAAGATAATCAATTTCATAATATATTTTATATTCTTGGGCAGGGAATTAAATAGAACGATTCCCGAATGATATGGTCCTTTTTGGCAAAGAGTGGTTGACACTCTAGGGCGATGAATATTATTACTATTGCGAGTATTGTGTTCGTGTACGAGACTGTTCTGTATGAAGCAACGGTGGCACTTCAGTAATTCGGTCTTAAATAACACGACCGTTTCAAACATACAAATACAAGGAAGTGTTAAGATATTTAATTCCTTGAATAAAGTTTTACAAGAGTTTTGGGGGTGAGATTTACAAATCCTCTTCTGAATTCTGAAAGTTTGAATACTCTGACCGGAATTGCCCCAGAAGGTAACGCCGGAACGTAAATGGGAGTACACGTTTGCAAAATATACGCAACGGGAAATACGTGGACTAACTACGTTAACTAAGATTCCTAATGCGAAACTCAATTTGCTTAATTGGGAATTAAGATTGTCAACGTGACAATTCCACTTGAGTGACAATTCCATTTGAATGAGTACTTATCTGCTAAAGAAATAAACTAATCTAAACGATTTAGTGGTAGCGTATTCGCTTCCACGATCTCGCTGGTCGGTAGAGAGTGGATTCAAACTCTGATCGGTCGAATTAGGTGAGGTTTTCAAATGGGGTTTCCCTCACCTACTCCAGACAAATATCGGTTCGGTACCATAAGTTCCCTGGCAACCCAACATGTGTCCTCCCAATTCCCACTCCCATGTTCAACGGTTAGGTGGATGTGCGGGACTCATGGCCTGAACCACGCCAAAAGGCAAAAATAAAATTACGTGAATACATATGACAACAATCATACAGCCTACAAAAGCACAGTTAGAATGTAAACAATGGGTTCTAGACTTGCGCATATGTGTTTGCGACTTGTATACGCATACATGTATATCCTGAATTAATGTCATATAAAATGTATCAGGATTTGTCTGAGGTGCTGTCGCACGACATGTCAAAAAGTAACTATATTGCCCTAGCTCATACAAATTGACATGTATCTCAGACAAGTCGCTCATAATTATATACAAGTGTAAACGTACCTTAACATAAACTGCTATATACACACATACCGCCATTACCCTCTCGCCGGGTTCGCTAGGGCGCGCGGTTCGTTTTAAACAATCATTCCTACATACACATCTTAGGGAGAAATATTATTTTTATATTTCAAGAGGGTAAAATAAAGAATCTTACTTTAAAACGCTTCATAAGTTTAACCACAAAATAAAGGCCTAAAAATTGGATTAATGTCTTTACGCCTGAGTTTTAATACCCATTCGGTGTCTGTTTCGAGCAAGCAGCATTATTCCATAATAAATGTAAGTTCTCATTGGAGTAGGGGAGAGTGGGGCAAAAAGGCACACTTTGCCTATCCATAAGGAAGGGAAATGCATCCTGCCTCTCGAGCGCTGATGGGACTGTGCGGGCACTCGGCGAAATCAGTATGTGGAAGTAATAAAATGCATATAATTACTTCTTAGTCTCACATTTCCGTTTGTGGTATTGAGAGCTTCATTAAAAATTGTACAGGGTGAAACATTGTTTCATATAAGAACAATGATTTCACGCGGCTTCCTTTTTCCAATGGATTCAAACAAATTGTACAAAACTACCATTGGTGTTAAAAGAACCACAACGAAGGGACAAAAACGACCTTGGTTTATGTCCCGTAGTGGGTTCACAATACGTTGCAATGATTTGCTGTACTTTTAAACTTAGTCACAATAAAAATTAATTGTTTTGTTTTTAACTTTCAAACTTTTATATTGATTACGTATTTAATGATATTTAACAAAGGTTTGCCAAAAAAACCGAAACCACAGATTTATTATATTTGGTTTATACTCTGGACAATCGGGAATGTGATGTAGGTGTTCAAAGTTCATGTACAGCAAACTAAAGCGCTTTCCATATCTTTTAGTCTCGTTCTCTTTTTCTGTATCGTCTCGTATCGTTTTATCTCCTCCTGATGAGACATTTCTGAATATGTGTTCCTTAGTGATCCTAAACCCTATTTTACGTGGAGTTTTGTGATATAGTGTAGTAATGTACGAATGCGGGTTCTCAACAGTGATAAGTAAATGATAAATGATAAGTATATCATGTAAATTAAGGTTGTTAGCTCATTAAGTGCTATGTACGCATGCTCTAAATTCATATTCACTGTACATTTGTATCTGTAAGTTAATGAGTTGGATTATACTGCAGGAATTAAAAATTTTCTTCGTTTAATTTTTATGATTGGTTACAAAATTATCAGAGGAGTATAACAAAAGTTGAGTATGGATTAAATAATTCCGAGAAACTTTTTAATATTAGACGTACATTAAGATGTTTCCTATCTTGTATAAACTTTCACTTTAGCTCTCTTAAATATTTTAGGAAACACTCCTTCCGATAAAGAGCTATTAAAAATATTTATGTGGATTTAATATAGCGTGGGACAAAAATTTAACAATAAACTCGGGTATGTCATCTATACCTGTTGAAAATTTGTTTTTTAATGAGCTGATGACTCTCATGACTTCACTGGCGTTAGTTTCGGACGTGAACATAGAATTGGGTACGGGGGTGGATATAATTGGAGGACATTGATTGGGATATATTGAGTTCGTTATTTTACCAACTTCTGAATAGTAAGAATTAAACAAATTTGCGATGTCCTGAGGATTTGTTACGATTTTGCCATCGTTTAGTAGAGAAATATTTTCTTCGCGATTTTCAGAAGTTGACGTGTAATTTTTAACAATATTCCACATGGCTTTCATCCGGTTGTTCGATTTTAGTACCTGCCTGTCGTTTTCCATAACTTTAGCTGCATAGACTACTTTTCGAAGAATAGTCTTATATTTACGAAAATAATCATGGAATTCGGGTGGTTTGTTATAGCGTTTTGAAAGATAATATAAACGGCGTTCGTTTTTTGAAGAAATCCTTATCCCTTGGGTGATCCATTTATTGTATTTCTTTGTGTTAATTAACTTGAGTTTTACGGCAAATCTAGAGTTGTGATGTTTTAGGAATATTTAGATAAATACATTGTCGTCAGTGTTTTGGCAATTGTAAACATCTTTCCATGTTTCTTCACGCAAATAATTTATAAATATGGATTTATTTATGTCATTAAACTCTCTTGTAAATTTGTAAAGGATTTTAAGCGGTTTTAGTTTATTATTAATAGTCAATACTTGAGCAAGGTGATCACTGTATCCGGCGATAAACACTTCAGAGAGATACGAGATTCCATTGTTGACTATAATTTGATCTAGCAATGTTTGAGATGNGGATCGTTTATCGTACTAATAAATTTGAAGGAATCGATTAATTGGTGAATGTGCAGAGTCGGAAGTACTCAGGATATCTATGTTGAAATCACCATATATAACGATATATTTAGCAGATTTATGTGTGATATGTTTTAAAACAATTTCGAAGTTCCGAAAAAATATGTCAAGATCTGATTGAGGAGATCTATAAATACACAAAACATTACCGGTTTCGGTCAGATTAACTGCAGAAAACCAACACACTATCTATGCAAAAAGTCTCGTAGCCTGTCAGTGGAGAAGATAAAGTATCATTATGAGCGTAGATACTTGTACCTCCATGGGGATTTTTTCCTTTAAAATTTTGCCGACAGTAAGAACTTGCTAAATAATAATTAGAAATAGCAGTATCGTTGATGTTGTTAGTTGAAAGCCAATGCTCTGNAGTGTTCCAGAATTTCAATGTTTGTCAATTTGATTGAAAGGGATTGGACATTATGATGAAACATAATTATTTTATTTTCGCAAAGAGTTTGTGATTTACGAGAAATGGAATCAACGTTAGATTGAGGAGGGGAATTTGAATTTGGTACAGCTTCTAGTTCCGGTTCAAACACGCACATTGCAGCCGAACGCGATTGTCACCTTCAAGTAACACATCTTTCTCCTGAGCTCAAGATCTGTGTATGGGGGCGGCAGATGTGGATGGAGGAATAGATGAGGACGTGGGAGATGAGGAAGCAGTAGGTGAAAGAACGGGGACAGAAGAAGAAATGGGTGTGGAGATAGGACATGGTGATGAGGTAGGAGCAGAGGGAGGTGGAGGAGAAGATGAGGTAGGTGGATGATGTGAGGTCAGATGTGAAGCTAGGAGAGAACCGAAGTGATGTTTCCCAGACGGTCTCAGATGTAAAGCATGCTGGGTAAAGTCCTTGGCAGTCAGGTGTGGTTGCAAATCAAAAAAATGTGATTTTTGTGTCTGCCAGGTGATGTTTTAGGGAGATCTTTGCCAGGTTAATTTCGTTGTTTATTTGTGGAACTTTGAAGCGTGGAGGCAGGCTAGTGAGCACTATGTTTGTGTGCTGAGAGGCCATTTTTAGTTTTTGTAGATGTTCAGACACGTTGAAATGACTACCCAAGTTAATATCGTTCTGCCCACCTATGATGATTACTGTGTCCCGCTGTGTGAGTTTTTTAGTGTAGGTGTCCAGTTCTCGAATAACTTCAGCCAAACGAGCGTTTGGCTTAAAGAAACCGGAGACTGAGAACCGGCTAGGAAGCAATCCACGCAAAACCTTGGACATGTGACGATCGTGCGAATCAGTTAATACGAGCACGTTTGATTTCTGCGTGGAAGTGTTGGCTTCATCTCTGGGTAGCACTACTTTACGTGGTTTTGGGCAGCTGTGCTTACCAGTGTGTGGTTTGTGAACACGTTTGGGTACTGGACGGGAGGGGATGAAACGAGTAGGTAAGGGAGGAAACAGGGACATGTCATCTAACACACTAAACCTATTCTGAGTGAAGAGTTCGGGTGGTGCATGTGTCGTTGGTCTAACCGGGTGGTATTTCTGTCATATACCTATGATCAAAGATATGACCATATAATGCACAAACTATGATCATGTATCTATGACATAGGTTCTCGTTGAACCTTTGATCATATCTTTTATCATAGATACCACATGGAAATATGACTGTGCATTACCAGCCTTAGGCCAGACCGAGAATTATCAACATTCCAAACTAAATGACTTAAATGAAGAACTTTTGAATGAAATCCTACGATTTAACCACTAAATTGAAGGATGCAACAGCAGCATCCATAAATTAAAAGAGCAAACTGGAAAAAGGGTCTGCAAACAAATATGTAGCTTTAACTACCTTTCTAACACTTGCAGTGGTGTCTGGAGAAAGAAGTTTCCTTCTCAACTATGTGAAAAGATTTTATTAAATTGAATCCTTTTGAATCTGCTGTTACACGTTTCCTAATGAAAACTGCTTCTACAATGTTAAAAACAATTGTTTTTTAAATAAAACGTTTGAATAATGTAATGTTCTTTCCTCATATACTTTATCACGCCATTGTTGCATTACTCTCAATACAAACTGATTAAATTAAAATTATTTTCACACATGCTGTTATTGTTTCTTATTATTCATAATAGTTTATACAACGGCCTAACTAGCACCTCATACATTGCCCTCTCTCTCTAGAAGTGGCATATAAAAAGAAATGAAGTTCGCACTTGTAATTCATACCGCTTAAAACCTATTTTGGGCGATAGTTCAGAACCCCAGAATGTGGAAAGACCTCATCAGCCAGTTCTGTACCAGTCCAAAACATGCCAGCCTAGGGAGGGACATATAAAACGACGGGAAAATGAAGCACATGTCCTAAGAATCAAGAAAATATGTGTCAGCTATCACTTATCAGTCCAGGGATTAACAATCCAAGGGACAATGAAATTTTTCAAATTCGACATTTCAGTCAGTTATATTTTGTTACCAAATCATACTGTCGGTTTCAAGTAGTAGTGCTTCATTCCAAAATGTTGTTTCAAAAAACTTGCAGAAATTAGATGTTGGTATTTATAAATCAAACTATGATCCAGGAATTCTTAGAAGAATTCATTACATTTCAAAATGAGTACGAGTTAGAAACACTACCATTGAATCAGTTTTAATACTTGGAGTATTAAAGTCGAATTTCTGTGAAACATATTAAAAAACCAAATACTATCACCATGGATTGAACCAGGGCGGAAGACTCATCAATGGTGAAAGAAGATTGCTAGTTCAAGTTTTTTAGGATGTCTAGATATCATTAATACTCAACTTCAAGAATGATTCTGGATGCGTGAACAGTAGTCATGCTAATTTTAACTATACCAATTACAGTTGCACTGCAGAAGTCATTTTCAAAACTGAAACTCAGCAAAAATTACTTGTAAAATTTTGTGAACCAAGAGAGATTAAGTGGTTTAAGAGTTTTATCCATTGAATATGAGGTTACAAATGATTTAAGAAGCAGATTAGATGTTAGTTAAAACACTTCCTGAAATGAAAGTACATCCCATACAAATATAAATGTATCATTGGATTATTAGTGCAAGTACCGCCATTTAAAATATATATGTAAATATAATTAAATAAAATGACTAAACAGTTACTAAGATGTATTTTTTACTTTAAAAAATTCATAAAGTATACTTCAAAATATAACTATATTCAAATTCGGAAACTAAGGAGCCACTACGGAACCTTGAGATATATTTTGCCTGGGTGCCCTGACTTGGATAGTTATGCTACTGAGTTTATGTAATTATCTACGCTGAACCTTGACATGGATATGTACATTACCTCTGTAGCCCTAGCCTGGCCCGTGTTTTTATAGATTTCCCTTCGGTTAGAGGCAGATTTACCCATAGGTTTATGCAATAGATAATAATACATATTTGTTAACTATCTTCTTTTACCAATATTAAATCTGCAATTACCTTTAGGTCTGTGATAACAATTGATGGAATGTTATTTTGCTCGTTTCTTCTTCTTCGATGGTTCTACAGTCCAGGTCCGGCTCGGGCCTCGCTTATGAGTCGCCTCCAATTCCTCCTATCTTCTACCGCCCGTTTCCACTGTCTAAATCCCAGCTGCTCTCTTGCGTCTTGGGATATTCCCTCTGTCCATCTCTTTCTCGGCCTACCCACCGGTCCTCCTTCCAAAATCCTTCCTTCAATCACTCTCTTAGGTATACGTGAGCTGGGCATGCGTTGCACATGTCCAGCCCATTCCAATCTGCGGAGTTTTATGTGTGTGATCTCCTCTGTCGAGTCATACATTGAGTAGAGTTCTCTGTTGTTGCGTCTTCGCCACTGCCCATTATCATGCACTGGCTCATATATGACACTCAATATTTTCCTTTCATATATAGCGATCCTATTCTCTGTACTTTGTTATAGTCCAGGTCTCACAGCCGTACCATAGTACTGTTCTTATTATAGTTTTATGTGATTTTAGTTTTCCTACTCACATTTGTATTTTGAAATACGCATCTAAGTGCGTAATATGACATGTTTGCTGCCATTATTCTTTGGTGGATCTCTACGTCTTCCTTGTTCTCCGCTGTCATGACTGAGCCTAGGTATTTAAATTCCCTGACTAACTCAATTTTCCCCCTTCAATGATGACATCAGGGATTACCACCTTCTTCCTCGATTGGAACATCACTTAAGTTTTGTTTGTATTGACCGTGAGACCCACCTCTTCTCCTATTTCTTGCAGCTCTAGCACAATCTTATTTGCTACCCTTACCGTCCTTCCTATTACGTTCAAATCGTCCGTGTACCCTACTTATTGTACTGTCTTATACAGTAGGGTACTGCTCGTATCTACGTCCAGTTGTTTCACTACCCAGTCTAACACAAGGTTAAATAGCATGGGTGCTAATCCATCTCCATGTTTTAAACCTTGGTGTATTTCAAAAGCCTTCGTTCTACTGCATTGTAATGCTACTTCTGCCTTTGTGGTGGCCATGGTTAGATGCATCAGTCTTATAATTTTGTGTGGTATCCCTTGATTTTTTAATATTTCATATAGTTTCTCCCTTCGTATACTGTAATATGCCTGTTTGAAATCCACAAAAATGTGGACTATATTTATGCCATGCTCCCAGCATTTTTCAGCTAGCTGTCTCACTGTAAAAATGGAGTCTATTGTTGATCTCCTGGGTCTAAATCCCGCCTGGTATTCCCCTAATATGGAGTCCGTATAGTCCTGTAATATTTTCTTGATATGTGAGAACTTTGTATACAGTACGTAATAGCGTTATGCCTCGATAATTTTGGCATTCTAACTGATCGCCTTTCTTATATATTGGGCATATTATGCCAGTGTTCCACTCTGTTGGTAAAACTTCATCTCTCCACTCCTTCTGTATAAGCTGCAACATCGTTGTAATCACCTCTTCGCCTCCAGCCTTCATCAGTTCTGCTGGAAGCCCATATATACCGGGGGTTTTATTATTCTTTAAGGTTCGCACCGCTTCTTGTACATCTCCCCTGGTTGTTTCTATAACCGGGTTCTCGTCGTCTCCTTCCACCTCTCCTTCCTTGCTGCCTCTTGCCAGTATTGATTGGGGTTTAAGGATTATTAAAGTACTCTACCCGTCTCTTTTTGGTTTCCTCCTGCCCAGCTGCTATCGCTCCCTCCTTATTCCTGATGAAATTTGTTTTGGGAGCATATCCTTTCTTAAAACTATTAATTACTTTATATGCTTCGGCCGTCTCATTCCGCTGAAAGTTGTCCTCAATTTGATTGAGCTTCCCTTGGATGTACCTTTTCTGTTTTCTACACAATTTGGTCGCTATCCGTTTCTCTTCATACCTAGCCTTTTTTGCCCTCGTTGGTCTTTCTATATATTGCAGTCTGGCCATCCTTTTTTCCTCCATCATTGCCATACATTCTTCATCAAACCATTCTTCCCTTTTTGGTTTTCCCGTATGTCCGATTGTCATCTGGGCTGCCTTTGTGATACCATCCTTCAGTCTCCCTCACTGGCTCTCTGTTGTGTTGTTTCACATTCTTCTTCATCATCGTCGTATTTTCACCTCCTCCATGTATTTCACTTTCATCTCGTGGTTCAATAAGCCCTGCACATTCCATTTCTTACCCCCCCCCCCTTAGCGTCTCCGCTTGTTCTTGCAATGCGACTTCTATAATGGGTTACCACCAGATAGTGATCCGATCCTTCTGCTCCTCTTTTATTTGAAGATTTTTTATGTTTGTTGCTCTTCTTTTATCTATTAACACATGACCGATCTGATTGTGTGTTCTTCCATCTGGCGTTGTCCAGTTCCATTTGTATCTCTTCTTGGGAAGGTGGAGCTGATAACCAAATTCTTGCTTGTAGCAAAGTTTATCATTCTGATTCCATTGTTATTGTCTTGTCATGGATACTGTGGTTTCCTATCGTCCCTCTATAGCAACTTTCCTTTCCCATTTTTGCATTATTCTCCAATAATCATTTTTACATCATTACTTGGTAATCTATGCAGTTCTTCCTCTAGCTGGTGAGAAAATGGTTCTTGCTTTTCCACTTCTTCCTCTGCCATCTCCTCCCTTGGTGCATGAACGTTGACAATGCTTATATTCCAAAATTTGGCCTTATCCTAAGAGTCCAATTCTTTCGTTTACTGCTATAAAGTCCAGTATACTTGTCCGTACATGTTTCTTTATAATGGCCACCCCAAATTCACGTTTTTCTTTAACTTTCCCATTATAGAGTATAGTATTGTATGCTCTCAGATCATTCACCCCACTGCCCAGCCACCTTGTTTCTTGTATGGCGCATACATCAATCTTATACTTGTTCAATTGGGTAGTTCTTTGGTTGCTCCTGTCTTGAATAGGCTTCTCATGTTCCATGTACCAAATAGAATATCCTGTCCTTGCTTTGTCGTCCTCTTATATCCGTCCTGTCTACGAGGCTTCTTTTGGCGCTTCGCAACAATTGTCTTTTTACGGTGCTTGGTTGTTAGTCATGCGCCCAACCCCCTACTTGGAGGGCCAGGATTTTGTTGAGGTTTACGCCCTTAGGGAGGTTGGCTCCACCACACCTACGGAGGCACCCCTCCCCCTTGGTTTTCTGTCGGGGTTTTCCTTCCCTTAGCCTTTGAGGATCCCTCCCCCTCCTACAAGGCAGCAGGTGGCAAGGAAGCGGGATTGGTTGGGGATGATAGATCGTTGTGGAACACACTTCGTCGGGAACACACTACCTCAGCTGAGACCAGTGCGGCTTGAGTGGCCCTGCTGGTAGTTACACTACCGCCGGCATAGCTCTCAGCTTCGATGGTACGCGCAAACCCTCGCCACCCGCACGGACAGTGCTTCGTTAAGGTGGTGTTCCCTGCGAGGGATTTTGCTTGTTTCCTGAGAGTAAATTTTCTTTGTTGCCCCCAACGTGATAATGTGCAGTTTGTAACTGTTTTAACATTGACTGATTGATTTTCTTGATATATGCGTAAAAGAGTCCTTTGGTATGTATGTACTTTTGAATATTTATGGATACATTTTTTACTCCTTATATGTTATGTTGTCATGTACTGACAAACTCTACTGGGGGTAGGGGTCATTGCCCCTTGTTGAAGTAAATGCAGTTCCGACCATGATCACTATTGTAACTTCCAGGCCAGACAGGAGGTCCTATCTACAGGAGACCCGCAGCAACAGAAAAGTATTGACATTTGAGTGTTGTTTGGTACAAAGTATCTTGTGAGAAGTTTGGTAGAAATTACAAAATATAAGCTACACAACAGCAGAACAGCTCAATGATGAAACTTCTTCAATAGTACAATGGTGTGAAATGTTTCATCATTGATCAGTAAGATCAAACAAGTAATAAATTGTGACAATTAATTTTTTTGCACACTCAATAATTTCATTATTTATGAAATATACATTGAGGGAAAGAGAAATTGGGAAATTCTCTTTCATGAAATCTGTGTAGCTTTAATTAAACAATAAAAAAATTGCAAAAAGTCCACTTCTGAACCCAAGTAATAAATTCGAAATAAAATTTTCCAAGTGCTTTTTTATTTTTATAGTTCAAAAGTTAATGGTTGGACAGGCAGATGAAGGAAATATACTTAAACATGGTAGAATATTTGTGGCAAAAGGTTTTCTTTGAGATTTGAAACATGTCATCTTTGGAAATACAGACATTAACTATTTTGTTTCCCTCCGATGGATTCAAAAGCTGTTCTTGATTCATCAACATTTAGGTTGTCAGGTCCTGATGATTCATTTGAAGCACTGCAAAGTAAATAGAACCATTAGGAGAGCATATGCCCCAGACTGAAATCACTTCTTGAATAACCAAAATAAATACTGGATATAGGAAAAACTACATCATATTTATTAGAAAATCTTTCAAAATACATGGAATAAAACATTATGGTGATTTGGTTGATTGTGAAATGTCACTTTTTATCCACTTCAATTGAATATTTTGTTTACCTGAAGAAAGTCTTCTTCTTTTGTTGTTGTGAAAAATAAAACCAATCTTGGGCTGAAACACAGTAAAGTGTGATTGGAGATAAGTATTATTTTGTGATCATTATGGATTTAAAAATGTCAAAGTGAAATATTTTGCTTCTAACCCTACACCACCTACATTTTACCAATATCAACTACATGCAAGCAATGTTTCTAAATAAAGCATCTTCCAATGGTAGAAGATTGATATCATGGAAATTCTAATAATAATAGTAGCTGAATAATAATCAAATAGTACTCAAAACTGTATTGAATAGAAACACTTGCACTCTTTTGAGTCCTATTCCTCATGGAATTAAATGTATTGCATACCAGTGACTATTATTCATTAAAGAAATATTTACTATTCCTAGTACAAAATTATTATAAAAAATTTTCATTCAGTATCATGAGTTAAACACAAATAGAAAAGATATAGTATTTCTGAAATGCATGAGGTTCATTTATTACAGTGCTTGGTATCGTGATACAAACCTCTCAAAAAATTTGTGGAGGTTACTAAATATTTCTCAACCTTAATGGCCAGTAGACAGGGAGGGCACATGTATCCCCCCAAGCTATGCTATTCCCTTAATATGAGTAAAAAAGTTTCTTATTTTTAATCTCTTCAAAAGAAATGTGCATAGATGTGCATATAAAAAAATTCATTTCTTCAATCCACAAATCTTATACACAAATTTAATTTGCACAACCGTTTTGTTATTCCTTTAAAGATAGAAAATTGCAACTGAGTAAAGAGTAAATATAGGAATAAGTTATTCAATAAAAGTACTTAATGTACTAATTATAAATATTAAATGAATAGAATGAGCCTTAATACACAAATATTAATACATGCCTGTTTTTTAGTGCTTATATTAATTTACATTCCTTTCATTTTCCCAAAATGTTTGATTTATTCATAAATAATTTCTGTTATATTCCCTGTTTGTTGACTCACCATCTGGATCTATTTCTCCGTAAGAAAATTCCGGCGTATCAGCAACAATTCGCGCTGTTTCATCGTAGGAAATTTTGTATGGACTATCCTTCAGAGTTACATTCAAACTAGGATGAAAGAAAATATTTAATAAATTTTTTATATATACACCTAAAGGCCCATAAAAAACATCAACAACAACATACAGAATCAAAAATTTTCTTTGCAAATGGCTGCATGGTACATATGAAAATTGATTAAACTACAGCAAGTATTCTTCTAAAACAGAAAAAATTACTCTCTGGACAATGATAAAATGAAAGTGAAAGAATGGTTGCAAAAGGAACATTATCAGTATTTTTTTTTACTGAAAAAAGGAAATATAGCAAGTAAGAAAAGCAAGATGCCCAAGGATCATAATAAATATTTTAATTAGAGAGATATATGAATGTATTAAGAGTGTAAAATATTTTGTAATGAGAAACTTAAATACAGCTTGAAAGTAAACAGGGAAAGTACCGGAGGATCACTTTAAAGGCCACAACAAGAGTACTGCCATTCTTATCAGTAAACTACTTGAATTAAAGAAATAGGAAAAAATCTGCAGAGTGCCCCATTCAACTTCCCATTTATAGTCCTTAACAAAATAATCGTACTAGGAGTGAATCATGATGAAGCCTACACATATTAATCCGAATCTCATTCATGGAAAAGGAGGATAAACACAATAAAAATATGAAAAAGTATTAATAAACCTAAATCTGTAGGAGTCTTGTTATAACATTAGAAAATAAAAATGTTACGTTAATAAGACTCAGAAAGTATGATTTTTCACCCTTGATAGTATGGGATTTTATCCAAATGAACTGAAATTTTGCTCAGCTATGCTGGTTGCATTAACTTCTGTATGTGTTTTTGTAATTGCTCTGTAATTTTAAAACCTTTCTGTTGACATACCCTAAAGCCCCATAAAAAAAATAAAAAAAGTAATTTAAAAAAACCTGCACTATTAATATTCTTTATTTTATAATACTTTTGTTTTTAATCCACAGAACCATTAATTCATCTGTTTGTTAATTATACTCTTTTTAAATAACTTTTTACGACTAAGGTTGCAACTTATTGTTCAAATAATAATTATTATTCAAAAAATTATTTTTAATTAATATTAATTATGAATATTGTAGGGAAATTATGAAAAGCAATAAACCACATAGTGAAAGAAAAGAACCTTTTCAGTTTAAAATTACAAAACAAATGATATTTACAAAAAGTGTGTCCCTTTCACTTCTCTATCAAGTTTTTAATGAGGAACAGCCTCATTATCTATATAAATTTAGTACTATGTATAATGCAAATAGCTTTGCTCTCTCTCAGAATGTAATAATTTGGTTATCAGCAAGATTCTCACTAACCACACTAATTTCTCCTTCTTGTAGTGCCCAAGTGCCAGCCCAGCCCAGAAGGAATGCATAGTGTCGATTATGGAGAGCGCTCTATGACTATCTATTGGCATATTTTCTGCAAAAGTATTCTTGGGTTTTCCACTAGGCAATTTGTAACATCGTAACCATTTCATTGTGGCTTCCATTAAACCACTGTAATTTTTATCAAGATCGGATATATCTGTAAAAAATGCAATTTGTCATTAATTCCAAAAATAGTCATCCAAATTTTATGAAAGAAATACTGTGCATTAACTACACACACATTTTTCAAGTAAATAAAGAAGGTAACTTAAGATGGGTTGAACATAACACTTACATTGTTTTCATAACATAAGTAGTTTTTTGTCTGTAGAATTGAGTGTTTGACAAATGCTTCAGTCATCAATATTTCTCATTTCCTTTTAAGTAGAATACAAAAAGAAATACATTTCCCAATAATTTATGAGCATTAATTCTAGTATTAGATTGAAACATTTCTTTAGAATTTTATTATCTTTTAAGTTTTATCTCACAACACTTCATCATCGCTGTCTTCCAATAAATTTGAGTATATTTAAATAATTGATAAGTAATATTAATTCAAATTCATTTAAGGGAGAGTGGGGTAAAACCTGGTATTTATTTATTATATCCTGTACTCACTCAGTCTATACCAGGATGGTATGATGATAATGATGATGAGTGAATGTTGTGGTGGAATGATAGGCAGAGTAAAAATATAGTGAAATAAGACAAGGTATGTCATTGCGCTTTGAGGTGGACGGGATCTTGGTCATCCAATGAAATGCAAGACTTTTTGAGAAGGAAGTAAAGGTGTTGTACAGATTTATGTCATGTTTGAGTAAGTTGTAGACGTGAAACAATATCCTAATACGCCCGTTCGGAAAAATGTCTTGAATATGATTGGCTTGCATTGAGCATTCTCGGGGGCACACCTCTGTTTTATTCTACCATATTCTACTATGGGGGAAACGGGAGTACCCCGTAAAAACCTGCCACGAAATCTACTTGGATCAGACACGATTTGAATCAGCGTCACTAGAGGTAGAAGACGAGTACGCTAGGCACTACGCCACGGGTCGCCCAAAAACCAATAAAACCAGGTAGGCGGGTCATACCGGATACCCTCCGTTATGAAATCCTAGTGCTGCAATTAGTCATCAATCTAGTGAAACTGCATCTCTGCTACTAGCCACCAGTCACAGATCGACCACTTGCCACCAGATCTCAGTTTGGTTGTGAATCTCCATATGCTTTCGCTGAAGATGTTCATAAAAATTTTCTTTCCAATTCGCGATTGATTGGAACGACACAGCAAGCCGGCGCAACATTGATACATTTCGATATCTCAATCTTTCATACAGCTTTTGCATGTAATTTGCCAGTTTTATTTCTTGCATTCATTCATCTGGTTCGAGAGTGTGGCCATATTAACTTCAGAGTGTCTTGTGGGATCCAACCGGGTACCAACTGAGGGGCAAAAGCGGCAGTGCCAAATACATCTTCATACAAGATTACCCCGCAAAACCTCAAACCACTTCCACAAGAAAATATTCGACACAGAAAACTTTGAGGAAAACCTGCCATTTTTAACATAAACTCCCTACAAAGAGGGACTTGAGTGGGAGTCTTCAAGGCCAGCTAAGTCTTCAAAGAAAATGAAAATATTTGACAAGGATAAGAAACCAACTCTGGTAAAAACAAAGAAAACTGCAAACAGGAGAATAAATAATGTTCTCAAGAGTCTGATGAAGAAGTGGAGTGGGTGCGATCAGAAGATGAAGTAGCCCTTCATGGCTCGTTCGTTTTGCAATGACTTTTTCTGTAAATTCATACCTGGAGATACATGATTTTTTTATTGGAGTTTTACGGCTTGCCGACATCGAGGTCATTAGAGCCCTAACATTTTTTTACAGGTAGGAAAAATGCTGTTAAGGAGAGCCAACATGACTCTCCCCGCGTGCGGGACTCGCCGAATGACTCGACCATACCCTCTAAAAACCCTCCTGAAATACCACGTCCAAACACAAAAAGACAGACAACAGTTTCCTAAAACATTATAAAACCGAAAACAAAGAAAGACGTAAATTTAGAGAAAAATGTAAATTTAAAGAAAAGGAAAAAGAAAGGATTTAAAATCCTTCCCGAGAATTTGTGGCAGGAGCCCTGATTCATTTATGGATTTGAGTTATGCCATACAAATAAAGATATCAGATACTGTGCCAAAGGTCACATTCCTGAAGCAATCTAAAAAGGCGTATGAAAATCGGTTCATTTTGCCCAAGAATAACGTCCAAACTGTTGGGTAGATTATGTCTCCGTCGGCTGGTACTATATTTGAGACACTCCAAAAGAAAATGTTCCACAGTAAGTGTCGTGTTGTCTCACAGATGGGGGGGGGGTTCACCGCGTAAAAGATGAACATGGGTAAGATAGCAGTGACCAATACGAAGACGTGTAAGGATCCCTTCTTCACGTCTGTTCGCACGGGATGAAGACGAGGTCTTAACGGAGGTCTAACCTTCCTAAATTTGAAGGCGCAATTTTGCCATTCGTCTTGCCATGTCTTAAAAATAGATGATATCATGGCTAGATTTGAATCTGATGTGGGAATGGTTGAAATGTCAAGGACTGCCTTCTATGTTCACCGCTTCGCAGTCTCATCAGCTTCTTTGTTACCCATAATACACACGTGCCGATGAACCCAACAAAGGACTATTTCAAAATTTTGAACTACTAGACGGATTCTGAAATGTCTGTGTAAGGATATCCGAAGTGAACAGTGAAAACACTGACCACAGGGCACTAATAGAGTCACTGCATAGAACCACACGCAGTATTGAAGATAGCAGAATGAACTTCAGCGCCTAAAGGATGGAATATTTCTCCTCAGAGTACACGCTGCAAAAGGAATGGAGACGAAAAGAACGGGTGGTACCATGGCAGTGGTAAGCAGCATCACCGGAATCGTTGATGAATGAACATATGATCCAAATATAAAGTTTTCAGTTCTCCAAAATGCTGCTGGTGCACAGCAGCAGGAGTGTCCTGCTTTGAAAGTTGAGACAGTCGAAAGTCGATGGTTGTTTGCATGAAGGACCAAGGTGAGGTGAGAGAGTGTGGATATTTCTCTGGAGGTAGTAGCTTGATGCCATTTTTCTCCAGAAGGTGTTTAACGCGTACACCAGATGGGCGGAGTGACGAAGGTCTAAGTGTAAGATGAACAAAATTTGAGAGAATGAATATGTTGGCGAATGGGGTGATATGAAACCCCCATCTGTTTCACTCCGTAAGATCCAAGTAAAATATCGCGTCTTCTGCTGAGGGATGTTTCGCCAGCGTCTACTAGTAAGCATTCTATTCGACTGGTGCGGAAGACACCAGTTTAAATGCGAACTTCTGCATGAAGGATGCTGTTAAGGAGTCTGAGTGTCGATGGTGAAGCGGAGGCGTATAAAATACTGCCATAATCTAATACAGACCGAACAAGACTTGCAGGTTAAGAAGGCCCATGATGGTACGTACGCCTAGTAGCTCAGGCAAAGTAGGGACAAAAAGCGATAATACGGTACAAAGGTTTCTTTTTTGCAATTTGTTGTACATTCTAAGAGTAATAAATCCAGAAAAGTCCCCATCGATCTGAGTTTCACAACATGGAAATTTTTGACGGAAAAATTTGACGTTCTTGTTGCATCTCTTAATTTTGTTTCATTTTCTTTAGTTTTTAACGCTCATTAATTTATGTCCGGTAAGTATTTTCGGTAAGTCTTGCCAGTTTCGGTAAATAGCATTTATGGTTCAAAAATGTGGTTTCAACGTATTTGGTTTTTCTTCAAGTATCCATATATTGGGAATCGTGGTCTAATTCGCTATATTATTTGAAACAAAACTTGTAGAGCAACATTTTAACTTTAATATCATGTGCAATATGTTGGGTTTTGAATAGATTAAAATGAATGGAGAAGCGCGGACGTGGGGTCAGGAAGTCTCGATGAATTGATAGGTACCTCCCTATCGTGTAGACGAGGCGCGCTGAGGCCTATATTATTGAATTTACCGAAATCCGAAATTCTCTGTTGAGGCACTGCGAAGTTCCCATATTCTCTCAATCTTTCTTCTTCGATGGGAAATATTCTGATAGTCAGATATAGGTTGTATAATATTTGTTATAAACTTGTATTTAAAGTTGTATATAAAATTGATTGGCTACATCCCTCACGCTGTCACCTCTCCTTTGTTACGTCTTGAACATGTACTGCGCATTTTCAGTCACACTAACATCCGTTCCCTTAGTGACCGGAATGATTCACCTACTGGACAATTCTTATTGCAAAGTATTTTTTTACCGTGCTCGAAAAAGACAAAAAATTAGTTTAATTTTAGATCCTGTACAAAATTCTGAGAAAATAATACCAAACAACAGCCATTTCCAAGCAATCGCCGCCATTCTGTTTTGTACGGAGATGATTGCTCTGTTTGTCAACATCAATGTAGAATGCTTGCACATGAATGTTGTTTGGTATCATTTTTATCGAAATTTTGTACAGAATCCAAAATTAAACTAATTTTTTGTTTTCATGTTCTTAAATTTGCTGCAGTAATATAGAAAGATGTGTTGTCCACGTTTGATGACCCAGAGTAGTTTCCATCCATCGCAGAGATTACATCAGGTGTCCGGGACTTCTATCCCCAATGTTATTGGAATTCCTTATTTACCTTTGTACTAGCCGTAAACACCCAAACGTAAGTCCTACGCAAAAATAAAAATTACGTCGATAGATAGTGCTCTTACATACCTAATTAGACCGCACTCTGGTGTCCCATTCTACTGGCCCTATCGGTATATTTGCTCCGTAGATTCAAAAGAAGGGACCTATGTATGTTAATGAACAAGTTTGGATTTGGTGTATTATATCATGAAGTTTAAAACGCTGCGGTTTCCGAAATATTGAAAAATCGATGAAACAGATTTTATCCAGTTAATCAGTTAATACGCCGACATTCAGGTACGTGCCATTGATAGCCTTGATTCGTTTCACTGTATGGAGAATATGATGTGCATTACACCCAAAACATCACCTGTTGTATCAGATTTGTTGCCTGAATTAGTTTTTGGTAATATGACGACTCCTGTATCTGAAAATCCTTTTCATGTGGATCCCATCTATTTTGTAAATGGAGTGTTTTCACTATATGAAGTAGTAAGAGGAACTTTCAACTACCGTGACGTTCTTCATTAGTACCTCATGAACGTAAAGAACTAATAAGGTGGCAGGACGACCATTATCTTTGATCGATATGAAAATGTGACAACAAAATCACTCGAGTAAAAACGAAGTGGAACAGCAAGATCCCTGGCAACTTAAATTTGTTTACGACAATTCATTCACTCTGAACAATACGATCTCATGTTCAATACTCAAAACGAGCGAAAACTAATTAAGGCATTGATGCTTCACTCAGTGGTTTTGAATGCAGGCAAGCTAGTTGAAATGTCGGTCTTCTATTAGTGTAGTCCGTTATTTGAGAAAATGGAGGGGAAATGGTTGCAGAAGACACCGACGTAATGGTTTTTCTACTGTACTACACTAAAGCCGATGGCAATGTTTGGCTCCTGTTCCGCATATCGTTAGGTGATATTTGCTGTAGAGTCTTGTTGTTTCATGCCTTTATTGGATGCGACACCTTATCCGTTTTATTTTCAAATTCGGCAGAAAGACCTGTTTTAAAATATTTACTTACTAAAACTCTTTTTCGAACTTGCTGCAATGCTTTTGTAACAAAGTCAGTTTGAACAATATTGACAATCTTTGTAAAGCTGGGAAAAATGCGGTTGGTTTAATTCAGCGAATGGCCAGGTATATCTCCCTGAAACAGGAATTGATGAAGCAATACTTCTTTCTATGAATATGTTTATTTTCTACAACTGTAAAATCGGTAATACAATTGATATTTTTTCTAACGTTTTCATAACTTTATCAAACAATTTGTTTGCTTCTGACTATAAAATAGTATTATTTCAAAGAGTGGGTTTTTAAATCAAGACTAGATAGATATTTGAATGATTTTAATTTGCTGTTTTACAGTACGTGAGCCTTTGTGCTCGTGTCACATGGGATGGTATTAAGGCAGAGTACTATGCAAATCTTGTCAGTTAAGTTTGGAGTAACAGTAAATCTTGAACGTTATCTGGTACGACTCAACACTCATCACCACTGCCCTCGCCATTAATAAGTGCCATTTAAATCAAATCCCAACATATTGAACATAAGCTAAAATATTGCTGTTTTGTTTCAGGTAATATAGCGAATTAAACCACGATTCCCAATATATGGACACTTGAACGAAAACCAAATACGTTGAAACCACATTTTTGAACCTTAAATGCTATTTTACCGAAAATCGGTAAGACTTACCGAAAATACTTACTGGACATAAATTGAAAAGTGTTAAAAACCAAAGAAAATGAAACAAAATTTAGGGCTGTAACATAATTTATAATGTTACAACCTAAACCTCAAATTTCAGACTTTTCCGTCTAGTATTTCAAGTCAACTCGGGGAACTCGATGGGGAACTTTCAGGATTTATTACTCTTAGTATGCACAACAAATTGCAAAAGAAAAACCTGTGTTACGAATTTTTTCCGTGTTTGCCCTACTTTGACTGAACTGAAGGCAGCGAAGAAGGTTCAGGGGTGAGTTACAACGGGATTGTAGGTATCGTATGTGATTGCGCCAAGTTAGTGTGCGGTCGAACGTGAAATCCAGAAACTTTGTGGAGTCAACGAAAGGAAGACGTTGGCCCCCAAGAAAAAGATCTGGATCATTGTGACCAGTGTATATCCTACAGAAATGCATACAGTATGACTTGGATACAGGAAAACCAAAGCCGGTAGACATGTTCCACTCGAGTAAACGGTTTAAAACTGCCATCGAGTTGCCTCTCGATGGCCGAGATGCTGCTGGACGAACAATAGATGGCGAAGTTGTCAACGAAGAGAGACGCATATACCGGCTCTCGAACCACTGACGCAATATTATTTATGGCTATGGCAAAGAGAGTGACGCTCAGGATTCAGCCCTGTGGGACACCGTTTTCCAAAGGATGACTAGATGATAAATGAGTACCGAGGCGAACGCGGAATGACCGTTGAGATAGGAAGCTCTCCAGGAACAGAGGAAGACAACCTCGGAATCCCCACGAGTGTATTGTGCGTAGGAAGCTTGTATCATAAGCTTTTTCTAGGTCAAAGAAGATGGCCACAAGGTGTTCTCTCAATCCAAACGCCGATGAGATGGTGGAAGACAACGCAACAAGGTGGTCCAGCGTTAACCGCTGTTTTTTGAAAACACATTATATATTGGTCAGAAGGTTTCGCGATTCCACAGACCAAACAAGGCGACGATTGATCATACGTTCTAACAATTTGCAAACGCAGCTTGTCAGATAAATCGTTCGGAAGTCCAACGGATTAGAACGATCTTTTCCCTCCTTCGGAAGTGGAATAATTGTGGCTTTACGCCATTGAGCAGGGACTGTATGCTCATTCCAAAAACAGTTAAGTTCAGATGGAATTTCATGCATATCTCTGGAAGATGTTTTAGCATCGTGTTATGTATTTGATCAGGATCAGGGGCTGTATCTTAGGAAGACGCAAGGGCAGAGGTTAGCTCCGTCATTGAGAAAGGAATGTTATATTCCGCGCCTCTGCAACTGGAAAAGTCCTAGCAACGCTTTTCCGTTCGAGCTTACTCTTGGAGAAATGATAGAGAGAAATAGGAATTAGAGACTCTTTCGTAGTACGATGCAAGTTCCTCAGCGATGACCAGGCGAATTTTGAAGCTGCCCATTTACATTAAGACCGGGGATGGAAGAAGAGAACCACGAACCTTGCGAACTTTCTGCCATACGACTGATGATAGAGTACGGCTTCTAAGAGATGAAATGTAAGCCTTCCAGGAGGACGACTTACTATCTCGAAGAGTTCGTTTTGCTCTGCACCTTTTAAACTCAATGAGATTTTCAACAGTGTTAAGCCGCGCTAAAACTTTCTTTCTAGTGCTGACCGCCTTTGCGCAATCCAACTTCCACATGGAACAGCCTTGGATTACATGATGATTTAGGGGTGGCAATATCGGCTGTTTCGAGAACCGCGCGAGTGAAATGGGATGCCATAGCATCCACATCGGGGAAAAGCTCATCGGAAAGAACGGCGAAAGGCTTATCATTTAAACATATTCCAGTCTGTTTTTTTCAATATCCACTGAGAGGGGTAAGTAACCGAGGGTCAAAAAAGGTTCATATGTGTAAGAATCGGGTAGTGGTCACTCCCATACAGATCGTCGAGAACTGTCCAGTCTAAGATTGGGGAAATAGAGGAACTACAGGTAGCTAAATCGAGCACCGAGAAAGATCGGGAAGCTGTATAGAAGTGGGTGGAGTAGCCTGTGTTGAGAAGCGCTATATCCCGGATATCTAAAAAATTCAATTACATCACCTTTTGGGCAGATGTGAGAGAAACCCAAGATCGGATTATGGACATTGAATTACCCGTCAATGAAAAATAGGGAAGGAAACTGGCCCATCAGACCAGCAAGATTCAAGAAGTAAATATTACATACCGTAAATGTAAGGGATGGTAGGCTCACCCTCATACATACGATCTGGAAGACGCTGGTTATAGAGATACATGAATACAATGCACTGTGTGTGAATGGGCACACGATGAGTACAGTGAACAACGAATATCTTTGTCTCCGATTTTGCAGTAGTACAAGTATCTCAGCTCAAATTACATTGAAAGAATAGATATTTACGTATTACGATGTTCTTTACTTGCGATACTTATTTTTGTCCTTAAAATTCTTTTTCCTTTCTTCACGATCATTGTATACCCGATCTCACCCCTCCCTTTGCAAAAACAATTGATTTCAGAATTTTTCATTTTTTATTTTGTTCCTCATACCTTACCTTACTCTTAATGAGAGTCATTAATAACTTACTTCCAAATACAGGCTAGTAATGCTTTACTTACTTCACAATGTGAAATCAGTTACTTACAATGAGAATCATAAAATAGTTCACGATTTTTCCCCACTTTGCCCTTTTGAACATTTTTATTGCGAATTATTTGATCAGTGGAGTGGTATAAAATGTTAATGTGTCTTGACGACAGAAAATTACTTTTATGGGCCAACTTAAGAAATAGTCGGAATATACCATTTAGAAGATGAGCCAAGGGATCACTTGTGTTAACGACCACAACTTTCCAATCAGCTTCATCTGAAATTAACAGAACGTTTAAAGTTATACATGTTTAATGAATTCATATTTTCAGGTTATATACACATGTCAGGAGTGTAGTGACAAATTCGACGGCGAGGAAGATCTCGTTTAGCAGCAGTTAGTGCCCTTCCTATGTTTTAAATGCAAAATCGTGGGTGATTAGGCTGTAATAGCTCTTATTGGGGTAGATTGGACCATTAGGATAAAAAAATATCACCATTCCACAGCGGGAGCGTCGCCCCCGTGCGTTCCCGCACTACTACACATCTGATATGTGTATATTTTATTAGCTTTCAGACCTTTTATACTCTGTTTAAAAAGCAACCTCTGCCTCTATTCTCATCTATTTTGTAACTTTATTCCTTGTATAGAACATGCGATGGACTATATTACAAAAAATACTTTTTTTAATGTACAGAATGATCGAAATTTCACACACCTTGGTCAATCATGGCGATCGCACCGAGCACCTTCACTGGCAACACTTGCCCCGTGTGCGCCACCTGTATCACCAGAAGCACCATGCTTTAATTATAAGGGCCGGTGAATGAGAATGGCAGTAAGCTGAGTAGCTGGCGAACCAGGATTGTACACGCTTACAATGAAGTAAGATGATGATTTCACAGAAACATTATAAATCAACGCACATTCATTTTGATGTATTTGTTGTGGCAAAGTATATTTACGTCGCATGTTAGCTCATCGATAATAGATTATTTTCAGCATTTTGAAATAGAATTTTCAGCAAGATGCTCACTTATATCCTCAATCGATCAGTAACAAACATAGTAGAAATTGTATTTACATAAATAATACTCAATGAAATTATCTCGTAAAATATTGGGGTACATTTTAATAGAGAAGTGTAATAGTCCGGTTTATGATGCAAATTCTTAATACAATATTCAATTTTTCGTATTTGTCTTGATGGTTGTTTCTGGTGTATGCTGATTATTCGCTTTAATAATAATAATAATAATAACGAGAATAAGAAAACCAACAAGACTCTTGAGATAACCACTGGTTTATGTGTAATAAAAATTATGTGTACATTACAAAACGCTCATTACACAACAAGATGACCAAGTAATTACATTTCCGTATTAACGCGAATCTCACAGGAAAGATTACTGTTAAATTTATACGAACTTTAGATATCAAAAATACCTGACTTTATCAAACACTGAATAGAGCAGACTGGATTGTTTGCTTATAGTTCTGATTCTTCCACATAGTGGGATATTATAGTTTATTTCTCCACTCTCCATAGTCGTTCGTACATCAATACCATCCATTAGAATAGATTGAGGACTATACGCTGAATGTTTCCTGTTTACAATCCCTAACGTCGTTGTGGATATACGAACTACACAGATAAATCACATTACCTCGATAATATTTACGAAATCAGTCAAATATGCAACGGAGTATTTTCAGTATTTGACTACTTTATTATGACGTAACTGGGACTAGGTTACTTTTTTATGACGTAACTGGGAATAGAAATTATTGTCTTGGAATGGTGATATTTCTCGACTGGTAAAATGTTATTGTTCTACTTTTAGCAAGGATCCCTAGACCCTAATTTAATACATAAGGAAGAATTTTCATCTCTGTAGCCCCATCCCGACCCGGGTTTTACTCCGGTTCTCCTACGTGTAGTGGCAGATTTTCCTTGGGGGGGATGTCATTAATACTTTTGTTTTATTAATCTCGAATTTTTAGAGCACATATATCTACAATTTATTTTGAATAATAAATGGATAACAGTAGGTATTTATTGAATAATTTCTTTTGTAAATATTAAATCCTCCACTGCCCATGGGCCCTTGATCGGAATTGATGGGATGGTCCCTTGCTTGTCTCTGGAGAGTAACTTAGTTTATTGCCCCCCACGTGGTCATAAGCAGTTTGCAACTGCTTCTTTGACAATAAAGTTTACTTATTTAGTTCATAAAGTTTATATATTTACTTTATAAACTAAGTTTATTTATTTATCATGTGATACATTTTCGTCTATTCAAATGGTATTAAATGTACATGGTTCAAATATCAATGTAACATATTAATATTCAAAATATTTCTTTTGGCTGGTTTTCTAGATATCAAAAATATCGAAAAAATTAAAGAAAGTAGGGTATGTCGACTAAAATATGAAAATCTGAAACCCTTCTCGTCTTTTGAAGTATCGTATTTTTTGTCATTTTTTTTTGCAATGGGTCCTCGAAGAGCGAAATAAGCGATTTTCTATGTTCTTTAATCTCGTGACTCGGGTATTGATCATAACAAAAAAATTTAATAAAGTAGTTGCGACAATTGTTAACAAAATATGTCAGTATAATTAGTCACTGATATATGTTTAATTATTTAACGTACAGCGTGCATTGTTATGTCATCGTTTATGTTATTGCAAGGATTAAATTAAAAAAAAAGAAAAGTAAGAAGGAATTACTCTTTGCAATTAGTATTACATAAAATCAAAACAGTGCTTTCTGAGTTTTTTGCAATAACTAATAATCTGATTTCAATCTACAATGCCTTGATATATTGGTCTTCATATGACCTACAACTCGTTATTTTCAAGTATTTGTCTACGAGCAACACATGAGTCACTATATCAATTAAAAAACAGAAAAATCGCAAAGTTCGCACATTTGGGGCTCACTGAATAAAATTGACCACCTCTACGATTCTTTAAAAGAAGTGAAAAGTCTTAGATCTTCGCATTTCACACGATAAAACTGCTCTCTACCTTCTTAAATGTTTTCGACTATATATTGCTATATTCCCCTTTGCCTGCTCCATTCCATAACTTATTTGAGAAAAAGCTTCACCTTCTTTTCTGCGCTGTATTATGCGGTTTTAGTTTAGCAGGTAATATGTAGATTCAATTTCTTGCACAAAACTATATATTCGTGTCTTATGCATTAACTACGACGTTGTCAGAAAATGTACCTTGCATCCGATTTCTATGACATCTAATGGATCGTCGTCTCCAGTTTTTCCAATTAATTCATCTACGCCGTCAGGATTGGACCATGTCTACAGAATAAACAACATAAAATGTCGGAGAATAATATATATTAATCTATAAGCAAACTGTGCCTGTAGTACTGTGGGGCGAATTGAATAGCTTCACAGTGCTGTTGCCGGTCCCAAGTCCGTCTAAAAGAGGAGGGTTGGGAGATGTGTCTGCTCCCCATCACCTGTATAAAACATAAAATGCAAAATGCCCCCACAATAAGCCTCGGAAAAATGAGCAAACAAGACGACTGAAGCCAAGAAAATGGAAAATGAGTATCGGACCATAGAATGTTAAAACTCTGCTCCAGGCAGGGAAAATTCAAGAATTGTATGACTATGACATCAATTAATAAGACACAAATGGAGATAGTGGCAGTGCAAGAGACCAGATGGAACAAAAGTGGATGTATAAAAAAGGAAAAGTTTGTATTTTACTATAGCGGCCCAGGCGAAATAGCAGTTCAAGCCGGTACAGGATTACCCTTGAGAAAAAGTAGTTCTAAAACATATCATTGGTTTCACTCCAATAAATGATAGAATTTGCAAGTTAAAAGTAAATATAATAANAGAAAGTCTTCCTACTCTCTAAAAATTTAAAAGTCCACCGTTGAGATTTGACGAAGGAAACATTCACATCTGGCGAGGCGCAGTGACCCGCTATGAGCTCTTTGTTGAAGAGAAAATTTATGGCCGCTTACAAATGGCAAGTAAGCGAGGGTGTGGGTAAAGCGACCCGTCCCGGCCGTATAACCAAGGACACAGGGGGGAAAAAGCAAGTGGTGACTTGTCAGGAAAAAAACGTTGAAAAAGAGCGGTTGGAAATAGTTCAAAATTACGCAAAATTCCCAATCAGAATTTAGGCACAGGAGGGGGAACAGTTGTGGCATTGGAAGTTTTTCGTCACGTGAAGTTCAAAATTGAGAGATCTTGGAAGTGGAAAAAGAGGTGTAGGAAGGGATGAAGTCCATTTAAGGAATGGCAAATGAAATTTTTTTCTTCTTGTGACAGTCTGCTTCTTGTTGTATCTTGAGCCTTGTTGTATCAGATCAGAGAGACGAGCTCAGAGACACGAGATTTTTTTGCGCGAAGTGAAGACTTGTAGATTTTTTTGTGAGCAGAGCCACGACTCAGTCTTATTTTCGAAGTTATCTGACTAGCTCATGATGTCCGATGAAATTTCCGAGTTTGCTATTTTCCGGAACTAATTCATCAGTTTTTGGCTAGCATTTTCGACAGCAAATTCTAAATCCGAGACGCGACAAAATTCGTACGAAAAATATGTCCATTCGGTGGGCTCTTCCGAGAAACCAGGAACCGCCATTGAAATTGAATCATGATGGTTTGGGTCCACGCCGCTCCTGAGGGCATCCAGGCAGCATAGCTTGTAGGAGGAAGGCACCACCAGGTTTGCTGGCGCTAGTGACGTCATTAACCGGAAGTCGTTCGGAGATCGAGGCCAGGTCGGCTTCCCTTGCAGTTGACGCACCCTCCACTCAACACTGCACTGCTTGATTGGTCATCAGGTTGAGGTATTTCACGATTGTTGGTGGCATCCAATACATATCGTCATG